>QPKB01000004.1:9922955-10522955 GCA_003546025.1 Camphora micrantha | reverse complement strand
ATGAATGCAAAGGTGCAAACTCAGGCACGTGATTATATATGCGAAGATTCATTTCCTTCTTGAGTCTACCCCCTCCAATCACATGACTATATTAATCAGACCTGATCTGTCAAATCATGTACAAGAAATAAAAGAACATATGTTGCAATGGTGGTAACCACTTGTTTCATATCGAGTATGTTTCTCTGACCACTTTTTATATCAAATATGTTTCTCCTACCACTTTTTTAAACTATCATTTCTCCGTAGATAATAGTAATACTTTCTTTCTTATAAACCTTTCAGTTAATCCTTTTTATTGGTTTCAGTTAATCTGATCTCTATTGGGTAATTGATAGAAATGGGCCCTTCTTCATTTTTTCTCCATTGGCTGAATAACTCGGGACCTGTTAACTGGAATGGTGATCGGAAGGGGACAGAAATGGAACTCCATTATTGTCTCATTAACTCAATTATGTTGCGAATAGTACTTGGCATGGTTAGAACATACCATTTAAACATCCAAATAAAAGACCAATGTTATCCCTGTGTAAATCTGGTTCCATAACGTCTGATTCATTTGTTTATTTGTTATAAAAATGAATGTTTAGTTAAAGCCTCAGAAGAAAAAAAAAAAAAAAAAAGAAAGAAACTTTTCTTTCCTTTAAGAAACAACATGTTATCCCTGTGTAAATCTGGTTCCATAACATCTGATTCATTTGTTTATTTGTTAAAAAATGAATGTTCAGTTGAAGCCTCAGAAAAAAAAAAAAAGCAAAAAAAAAAAGAACTTTTCTTTCCTTTAAGAAACAACAAATCCTCTGTTTATTTAATAAAAATCCATATCAAACTTTTCTTTCCTTTAAGAAACACCAAATCTGAGCGAGTTTGTTTAAATCATATCAATTTTCTAGATTTTCTAAGGAGTTCCTCTCTTTTGAAAAAAAAACCTGTAATAAAAGAAAAAGATTATAATCTACCATCCTGAATCTATCCAATCCTATCTTTTTCTTTTTCCCAAGATGCTGTTGAACAACATCTCGTTGACCCAAACAAAGCTTGCACCTAGCTTCCCTGTCTCCAAAGAACAGTTACTTTCTTTCAAAGTGGACAAAAGTGAAGGATTAAAATTGAAGTGCCAAAACCAGCCACTATCAATCTCCTCTTTGATAGAAAATAACTACCCACCCTAAAATTAAATCCTAGGAAAGTGATAGTCACACCTCCACCTCCACCATAGGCCTTTCCCTTCTCAAACACCACCTCGTACATGCTACTTGAAGAAAAACTCCCATTTACTATGAATTCCTAGGAATTGAGTTATGAGTACCAAGTAGGCAAACTGGTCCTATACGAATTTAGAATTCATGTTCAAGTTATATTAACCCTAGGCTGCTTCAAAAAGGACAACTTTCCTTAGTTCCTAGCTGCAACAGGTTATCTGTTTCATATGCACGCCGTAAGGCACTAAAATCAATCGCATTACCACAAATGTCGCATCTATTTCCCCAATTTTGCTGCACCAAATCAATATCAGTGGCATTGGCATAAGCAATACAAGAAAGAAAAAACCCAAACTCCAACTGCATTTGTGACAATATATCAAACACCATTTGCAATTTGGAGTACATACACTGTACCAATAACGCAATAAATTCACCAAAATCCACATCCCAATCAACCCAAGATCCCAATCTCCCACACAATCCAATAAAAAAACATGAAATCACGGGAAATCTTCCGATTCAGCTAAAAATTCATCAACGGAAAGAAAACGAAGATCACGAGTTTGATTAAGATTCAGAAGAAGAGATATCGAAACAGACCTGTTTGAGAAGGTTGTCGGCGATTCGATAGTAGTAACGGAGAGAAATGCGATTGTCGACATCGAGCTTCTGCGCGCTTGCAGCGATGCAAATTGCTCCGGAAGAAGATCTCATGGTTTAGGGGTTTTTCTTTCTCTTCTCTATCGAGAAGAGAAGAATCGAAAACCCTAACCTAATTTTTAAAAACTCGATCTAGATCGAAAGAGATTGTTGTCAATGGCGGATGATGGTAGCGAATTGTGCCGACGCCGGCTTTGTTTGACCTTGGTCCATGTATTAATAAGGATGATAATGGGCCGGTTCAACTGGTGACCCGCCCACTAGAGGTTTTTAAGGGTTTGGGCTGGGTATAGACTATAGGCTAACAATATTTAGGCCCAATTAGTGATAATGTTTGCGCAGAATCGGGTTCTCTAAAGGGCACATTTGTGTAGCATAGTGGAAAGAAAAGTTTGTATGTTCTTGCTATTTGCGAGTGCTTTGCTTTTTTTGCCCTTATAAGAAAGGCTTTTGTGCGGAAATATAGAAAATGAGAAATTTTTTCTTGTGGAGGGGTATTCACACTAAATGAAAAAAAAAAAAAAAAAAAAGGTTTTTGACCAAAACATCTCGCTTTTTTTATTTGGTTCCACATTTACACAATCATGTCTAGGGAATGCTTGCGCAAACAGTTAATCCGCATTATAGAAGGAGATTATTATGATTTCAGTGTTCGTATGCCATTTGTTGGGATAGCTTTTTTTTTTTTTTTTTTCTTATAGAAGAAGGGGAAATGAATGCAAAATTCTTCTCTACGTGGAAATAGAAATCCAAAGAGCAAGAATGCTCTCAATACACAAGACAAACCATAATGTTTGCCTACCTAGGTAGGAGTTGATGGACTAGCTTAAGGCATGAATTTGCTCCCTAGTCCCTACATATTGTGTTTGAAAATTTGTTGGGTGTGCATTTATATGGGTATAAGGGGCACCAACTAGAGAATCCTGTTGCGTCAAAGACCATCGTCATAAAAAAAAATAGTGTTTAATATTTCTTCCATATCATATGAATTATGTGATAAAGTGTTATCAAACAAACTTGATAGCCAAGTCGGGCTGATCACTACTAATTAATTTACTCTCCTTCATATTTTAAGAACTTCGACATGTAATACGTGATGAGCGTTCCATCATGATTACATCATTTGATTTTACTGGAGCTCTTAGGACTATATTGTTGGGATGTGGGACACACTCTAATTACATCAAATACCATTGGTGGACCTCATCATGATCCATCGCAGGCAAGCTCCGACCATGGGTATAACATTGTTTGGATTCTCTGCATGGCTGATTCTTCGGCAATATGGCCCTGTGATGCATTCTGGGGTGGGCTTTATATGAATTCCATCATCTTTAAGGGCAATGGAGGAGGATGGGACTGTAATTCACTAGATTCCATCATTTTATAGGTTATTTTGGCGGCAGAGAATATTTACATTTGAAAACAAACGTAAACATATATTTATCAGTGAAGCGGATGAAGGATTTTGTGAGAAACTGCTAGAATTATATGACACCGGAGATTCCTTTTTCTTGGTGCTACGGGAATTCAGTTTCTGCCCTCTTTCATAGGAAATGTTTTTTCATCTGAGTATATTTTAATTATTTCCTCTTTTTGCATGGAAAGATTTCATAAATGGCCAATACAGAAAATCAGAGGCATTTTTTGTGTGCTGCCAAAGAACACTAAGCACTCCCCGAAAGTATCCTAAAATATTATGCTTATCAAGAAGCCAATAAAACCGAAAAGGTCCTAAAGGGTAGGCATTTTCCCTTCGCTTAGGGCCTATATGTTTCATGTAATTGACTACTTAGGATTGTATTTCTAGAGGTGGTTAAAAAAGAAGATTCAAAGGTATTCATATAAGAAAATGACAATTAAATAACATCTACTTTAATGAAAGTTGAATAATGGAAGATAATATCATATATAAAAAAGATAAAAAATAATAATAAGGAAAGATGGAAAATGATTTTCCAGCCATCACGTAATTCAATACCTATGAAAGTCAAGGTCCAATTCTATATCACCTTATATCCTTCACCCTCAGTCCATATCTTCACCCCTCACATCTTTAATAACCCTTCATTGAAGCTCCTTTCGCCTCCTTACGTATTTTATGCAAACAAGCAAGTTCCTTTTAAATAGGACATTGTCTCTATTATCACTATATTCTGCAATACTATCACATTATCAAAATTTGAATAGAGCAGCAGGGACAAGAAGGCAGGTATAACCTTGTTAATTTTCTTGTGGAGAATCAATGAAAGGTATGCCATATTTTTGTTTAAAATCTTCCCTGTGAGAAAATCACAATATATTATTAAAAATCTTGGTATCTAGATTTGGTTTTGTGATTTTAACACTAGAAGGGGAAGAATTGGAAGGGAGGCCATCCAAAGTTTTTTGAAATTTATCTTGTCCTTTCACATATCTCCTCCTAAATAATTTTACATTGTGGTCCCCCAAGAAAAAAAAATTCTAGGTCCCCCACTGAGTCACTAGAGACACAACAAATCACCCAGATATAAACCTCAGTCATAGTGCTAATGATAATGAAAACCCATCTTGTCCTTGAGTTTCTCAATGTGAGATGATACATCATACCCGGAATTCTCAATCAGAAGATGCAATCCAGTTCACATGAGAAGGCAATTAACTGTCACCAAGATATAGAATAATAGAAGTAACAACACTATCAGAGGACTAGGTACATGAACCATATGTAATAGGAACCAGTTCATGAATCATAAAATCAATTTCTAATAGCCATGATAAGGGATACCAACTGAGTTGTCTTATTTCCCTCACATTTTGTACCAGTCCAGTTGTGCTATAACTCCTTTTCTTCTCAGGATCAGGGAATCAGGGATGGCAACGGGTCAAGTTGGGTTTGAATTTAGGCAGATCTAAGTTCGATTTGAATAGCAATTAGCAAGTGCTCTATCCAATACCCGACCAGCTCCGACCATAAATCTTAATATAAATTTTTAGGAATTCAATTCCATGCATAGAAGCAGGCACTCGACCCACATTCATTCACTTACACAATGGGTCAGGTGACCTTATAGACGACTGGGTCACACTATGGAGACGAACCGCTATATCATCCACGTTGCAGACATCATCGGCGTGATCCAGACCATCCAAATCATGAATTTCAGTGCAAATACTAGGTCTGTCTAGGCACTTGATTCCACTGATTTAATTTAGAATCCTATCTATTTCTTGTCAGTAGTAAACCCGATTTCACCATTTCAATGGTTAGGATTGCTAACTAGGGTGCTTGATGGTCAATGTTTGGACAATGGGTAAATCAGAATAGATGACCCATTAAATTTTACAGCTTTCGTATAAAGTGAAGCTCTGATATATCTGTTTTCAACAAATAAAAGAGTCAGGAACCAGAGCCAAAGGCATAACTTTCTACTCATTTAATAGTACGGGTGTTGTATATATGCATGTTTTGATGGTCTCTTTTAACATGTATGGTACCATAAGTTCTATTTTTGTTCTGGCTTACATAATAAATAAAAGTGTACCTAACAAAGAATAACCATCAAAGAAAGGAAACCCAGACAATGATTCCAATAGATCAAAAACAAAATTAAAAACAATAATCAGTTATTTAAAGCCATATATATGCATGAGCCCACGTGTCTCATAAGTTTTTCATAGATAGTTTTATCCAATGCATGATTAATGATGTTCTTATTTTCGAGTTTTTACATTACCAGTGCAGCAGGAATGTAAAATATGTGAGTTTTTTCCCTCTTTTTCACTAGAAAACAAGTAGAATTATCTAGAGCAGTGTAGCTCGTTATTGGTCGAAAAAAGTCCTGCTCGTGGGGTGACTTAGCTTCGATTAATCCAACCCCTGCACATTCAAAGATTCTCATGTTGTCTTGTACTCGCTCAAATTTGACTCTCATCCTCCTTTTTACTTGTCAAATACAAGTATTAAAATTAGCCCATTACATTCAAAAATTCTCTTGCTGTTTTTATACTCACCCAAATTTGACTCTCAGCCTATTTTTACTTTTAAAACACAAGTTTAAAATTATCTAACTTTCAAAAACTTTAAATCAAGGGTTTGGAAGATCATTTGGGCCAATTTTTATGTGCACCCATGTATTGATCTTTTCATCCTCTCTTCTATGGAATCAGCATTCATCTTTGTGGATTGCGAGGACCTCATATAACCCAACAACATGCTACTACATTTACATCTTAATAATGATGACAGGTAATTAATGGATAATTGAGATGATTTCAATTCAACGCCAGGGTGGGTTTGAGGGTGAGTTGGGTCAGGAACAAGCTTTAAAGTACCAGCTCATCAAGGCTACATGTTATCAACTAATGAGAAAGCCTTTGAATGGAAATTGAAGTAGAATGAGGACCACAAAGATGACATATTACATACCTTCTTCTTATGGAATACTTCTCTTTATTTCCAAATTTAACATTACATAAGCCTGTGGGATACTTCATATGAGAAACAATTTGGTGTATCTGGATAAACTACAAAGTAAGGATTGTCCTCAAGAGATATATATCCACTACGGAACACACAATCCAAACCGTTTGGTTAAGTCTTCTATGTGAATGGGGACATGTCCAAATTTTAGTGTCTTTGATTGAAAGAGTTCAGCTGACAATAGAAGTGTGACGCCCCGACCCAAACTAATCATGATTAAAACTAATTAATTGAGATTAATGCTAATTAAATATGGATAATTTGGTTAATTAAGGTTACTGACCAAAGAGGGACGAAGTAGTCTCAAATGATACATTAAGCATAATGGAATGAAAATAAATTGGTTAAAATGAGTTTAGACTCAAACAAGGTAGACTAAGGACTTTCGTAAATACAAGTTTTCACGTATTTCGTCAAATACGGAAATTCTTGATACCAACGTGTGTATTTCGAATAGTACGTTAACCTTCATAATAGATGCAATTCCATTTGACCTCAAATGGACCAAGTGAGGCTTCATTTGACTCAAAATGTAAATAGACTTAATAAGAGGGGGTTTTTGTGGGAGGAGTGCTTATATTAGAATGACATGAGGGATGAGATCATTTCACCTTAAACCAAACCCTAGGCTCATCTTCTCCCTTTCTCTTCCATTTTTCTTCATTAATAGTGAGGTTAGGAGAGATTCAAGTGATTTTTTAGGAGTTTGTCTTCATCTTCATCTTCTTCCGCAATTCATTTTCCCCATTCATGAAGTATAGAGCTTGAGAAAGATCTCAATATCTCTTTACTTGGAGCTACAAGTAAGTAATGGGCCTTCTCTTGTGATTTCCAAGTTCTATTGGTTGTTTTGTAGTGATTTCTAGCACAAATGGCTCATAAGAGTTCATTTACATGTTTTATGGAATTAGGGTTTGAGATTGAGGATTTCCATCTCAAAAGCAAGCTAAACAAGAGGGGTTTTTGCCACTAAGCTTCAAGAGAGGCAAGTATAAACATTACTTATGATTAATGTTAATCATTGTATAAATGCATAGAGTTTTCATGGATTTTGTGTATTTTCCATTAAGTTGGAATTGTTTATGGGTTGTTTGAGATGGTTAATGGGTGATTAGAAGTATTGATTTGTGAATGGATGGTGTATGAGGAGGGAACAGGAGGTTTCAATGTTCATTGCAGGTTGTGGAAATGGAATGGGGAAATGAGAGTAGAAGAAGGAAGAAAGATCAGAAATTTCGGACAGAAATTTTGGTGGGTTTGCTTGGGCAAACAGTAGGTGCGCTCGAGCGAACAACATTCTGTTTGGACTGAAATTTTGAAGAGTTCGTTCGAGCAAACAGTAAGTGTGCTCGAGCGAACATCATTCTGTTTGTATCTGCTTGAGCAAACAGTAATTCTACTCAAGCGAACCTGATACTGGTTAAGATATACAATGGATTTTGGATTTTTTGATTTTGGATTTTTACATGGACTTAGGGTATTACTTGTGAGTATATGTGCTCCTTGAATTAGTTTTAAGACTAAGTATCTATGGGTGATAATTACGGGGACTAGAATGCACACATTAAAATAAATAAATGTGATGTCCATTGAGAATAACACGTGCATTTGAAAACCAATGATTACACCCAAATGGTTGTTTAGATTTTAGATAGAGTTAAGTAGAAACATAAATAATTAGTAAATTCTATCATTGTGTCGTATTCCTTATTGTTGTGTTCTAATCTAATGATATTGATATTATTGTTATTCCCTTCCTTTGTCATGAAAGAAACTATTGAATTGAATTGAATCCAGAAATGAATTGCTTACTGAAAAGTATTAACTCTTGAATCTGGCACTACCTAGCTAATGTATTAGAACTTTAAATAAGTTCAATGAAATAATAAATGAAATAAATGACTAATCCTACTGCAGTAGATGGATTTGGGGCATTCCGAAGTTCCGTGGTGATGCTAGTTGTCCCTGGCCAGGACACTAATAAGTCCCACAATTCCGATCATAACTATGGGTATTGATTGATGCCATCTAATTGGAAGATGAATCATTCCTTTGAGGGAAGATGGTAAAAAAAATGAATCCTTCCTTTGAGGAAAGATGATAAATAGAATGAAATGAAATGAATGCTATAGTAGTGACCATCTTGTACATGTCTATTGATTGACTTCTTACATTCACCTATTGTCATTGTAGGAATTATTTAGAATTGTCTAAAATTGGAATTGATATTGAATAGATTGAATGAGTTCAGTTTATGTATTAACATGTGCTATTACGAGTTTTGTTTATACATTGTTGAACCGTCATGTTCAATAAACTAGTGTTATTGATGGCATTACATGCCCGATTGTCCTTGCCGGTCATGCAGCTCTCTCGGTGGCAGCGGAGGAGACCGCTCCGATTCCTCCAGGAGGATCAAATGAATGGAATGGTCGGGATACTATTTGAAATGGGTATCCGAGTGCGATAAGGAATTGAGATTTTTTGAAAAATGATTTGAGAAACTGTTTATATATTCATTCTGAATTGTAATTAACTGTCATCTGCATTGTGTTTTGGAAATGCAGTATTTGACAAGTAGATGTTGGAAATAATACATGTATAAGGATTTTATTTTGTATGTAAATTGTAAATCATTAATGTCAAATATGAATATTTCCATCAAAGTTGTATATTTGACAGGTTATTGAGAATGTTATTCCTTGTGGATTCCGTTTTAACTTCAGTTAATTCGGAGTTCACGGGAGTAAGTATGGGTTCACGGCTCGAGGTTACCGGATCTCGGGCCCGGATCATGACAAGAAGAGAGACAATAAAAGTAATTTTGCATGGTTTCAATTCAATGGTGTCTACGATGAGCACGTAAGATCTTTGAGCCCACCTTGGATCGGTGTATCTCCTTTGAAATTCTCATCTTCCATGATCATAAACAATGCCCAATTTTATGCTGGTGGAACCTTTACTCGCTTTGGAATTGGGTCTCCAAAAGAATATTTAGTTAAGAGACTATTAAACTAAGTTAAAAGGCTGTTGAATCAAGAGTTATGATAATTTGATGAGTGCTGATCTTTTGCATGACCCTTATCTACAAATGAGACCTTTACATCCATCCGTAAAGGACAATGCATCCAAGCGGACCTCATAAACAAGGCATGTTGCTTTGATCAGGCTTTCATCCAAGAGGGCATGGTCATTAATCAGACCCCTTTGTTCTCTTTGGAGATGCACATGGGTGCGTCCTTGTACCTCTTGATCATTCTTTTCTTTTCTTTGTTTTCTTAATTTGTTTCATTGTTGAGTTTGAACTTTGAACTATCACAATGATCAAAGATAAATGATGACTTGTTGTGTTATTGGGAGTTAAAACCTGATTACTGTGTATGATAGAGCTAGCCCAGTCTAGTTTTTCAAACTCTAATGCATCGCATGTCATCGCATGTCTCCTTATTTTGCCAAGGACGATGTTGACCCAAGTTTCACTTATCGCGGGCTATTGTGTTGATGATTTTTTTAATTTTTTTTTATGAAACAACAACAAAAGCTTTATTAAAAAGAGAAAACAAGTACAAAGCTGAAAAAGTAAAAGAAAAAAAAAAGTTAAAAGAGAAGGTATAAGAGTATTATACAAACACCAACCTAATTACATAATCACACCCCATCCATGGAGACAACCTCTCAACCCCTTGCTTGACTAGTGCATCTGCGATCGAGTTGGCTGATCTAATCTCATGACGAAAGAAGACATGTACCCTGTGTTTGGGAAGGGAGAAGGGGAGGGGAGGGGAGGGAAAATTAATTTTCCCTCTCTTGTTTGTTAAAGTTTGAGGGAGAAGGAAAATTCCCTCTTGCCTCCCTCTTTCCTCCTCTTTCCCGCTAGTTTTGAAGGAAAAATTTGAGGGTAAAATTAAAAAACTTTTACCTCCAAATTCCCCTCTCCTTTCCCAAACACCCTTCCTTTTCACTTTCCTTTCATTTTCCCCTCTTATTTTTCCTCCCCCTTATTTTACCTCCTTCCCAAATATAGTGTTAGAGTCGCCGAAAGCTTCCTAATTTCATTAAAATGGAATTAAAATTTCCAAGGAAAATCTTTTTGGTGTTAATGATGAGGGACTTGTGTGAGTGTACATGGCCCATGGGTGTGCGGGTACTTACCCGAAAATTCCTACCTTCTTGCCATTTGATTGAAGATCCTCCAAATCGCCGCTAAAAAGTAAAAGATCCATTTTTCATGGTTCTGATAGATTCTGATTCCCTTGTTTCCTCCCGCCTTAAAAAAATGAACCAAGCATATGAATTCAATCATCTTGTGCCTCCACAAAAAACCGTCCAGAAGGAGAAAATAATAACTAGTGGACGGAACTTTCATGATCTTGAGGCTTTCACTCACAAATCGAGGGAGTGAAATCACGGACCCTGTCCTATCGAAAATTCCAGCCTCTCAATCAGCTCATTGAGTGTGTGGGCTATCCCCAATCTTTTATCTCTAAATTAGTCTCCCATAAGATTGTATGATAAGAAATATAATCAGTGAAAAGAAGTGTAGTTCTAAAGGGGGCGGATGCAGAAATGAATAACTTGACATTACCTTAGTCATTTGAATCCTACGAAAGTGAATTATATATGGTCTATGGCTCCATAATGCATCCTTCTCTACCCGTCTCTTCATCTTCTATTTGGGGCCATTTGAGTTTAACCATCCATTCTTGAATAATAAATTTTAAGCAAACAAATAGGAATCCGGATACCATGGCTTGGGGGTTCTTGTGAGAAAGCCCAAAGCCATGACCTGACCCAACCTGAATAATGAACGCTTGTAATTTAGTGATAATTTATCCAACTAATTGCTCCGTAAATTGAAAAGAAGCCTCAATTCAGCTCAATCTGATTTACTAAATGGGCATGCTTGGGTTCAAAACTACTGTCCATATCGGGTTTAGGATTTAGGCTAAATGATGGCATGCATTTTAAGCTCAGAGCAGGCAGCCGACCCAAATTAGCCCGTGAAACACACATAACCTTGATTCATTTTTCATTAAAGGGTATATTTTTTTATTTTTTTATTATTTATTTTTTTGGCTATTGGAGGATTCCCAATCCTTTGGGCTCGGCTAATCTCTCCGGGCTCAGCCAGGTAAATACTCCTCCAGCCCAAATGTGGTAGCACTAATAGATTTAAATTTCGATTCTCAAAGAAGGAAAAATCGGAGGTCGATACGAAGACCTCTAGCTCTGGAAGAGGGAGAAACCGTGATCCTGACCACTCGGCCAACCCCTTAAGGTTAAGAGGTAGATTAACTTATGGTAAACGTTGTTTGGATTATGTTTGTTCAATTACAACAAATAGGGAGGCAAGTTTATTGTGTAATGAGCATGACGAACACAGTAAATTTTGTGTGTAGTGTCCAAAGAGGATTCCAATTCTCTCTCTTGCGTGTGAGAATACAAACAAATTAGGGCCGTATACAACCCACCGGCGTATTTTAGCATCAATCCCATCAGAATATAAAACAAGCCCCCCGAACGTTAAAACCGCTCATTCTCTCTTCTCTCTCCCTCCATCTCTGCAACTCCGTTACGGCGATTTTCTCCGTTACGATCCGCGACTCCGATACGACTTGGATCAAAAACCTCCTTTTCTGCTGATATCTCTCTTTCTTTCTCATGGTGTTTTCGGTCGACTCTGAGACCGAAACGCCACCGTTACGCATGGCCGCCGAAAAACCCCATCCTCTCCACAACTTCTCCTTTCCGGACCTCAAATGGGGAAGTCAACGTTACCTCCGCTGCATGAAGGTCGATCCAGGCGATCAAAACCCCGGCCACTCTCTCGAACGCAGATCTCCGCCGTCGGATGCCGAATCCGCCGACCGCAGCTCCCCGAACCGCTCCGGCAGCTTCCGCAAGCCCGCCACCCCTTCTCTGCCGGAGAAATCTCGAAAGCCACCGCAACAGACAGCTTCGGATCCCGGAATCGAGGATCTCCGAGAAAAGCTTATGGGTCATCTGCGCACGGCGGCGAATCAGATGTGCTACAAGGTGCCGGAAGATAAAGAGGAGGAGGAATCTTCGGCGCTGCGGCCGTGGAATCTGAGGACGAGGAGAGCGGCTTGCAAGGCTCCGAACGACGCCGGCGGCGGCAGAGCTGCTTCTCCGGTGGCCGCCGCGGTTGCGCCGGAGAACTCGACGAGATCACGGTTGAGAGGATCTGTGGCAGCAGCCGCCGCCGCCGCGGCGCAGGCGGCGGAGAAGGAGAAGGAGAAGAGGAAGTTGTCGGTGTCGCTTCGGCGGGAAGAGGTGGAGCAGGATTTTTTGGTGATGACGGGATCGAAACCACCGAGGAGGCCTAAGAAGCGAGCAAGGATCGTCCAGCGGCAGTTGGATGTAAGAGATGCTGCTGATCTTTCTTTTCTTCTTCTGATCTTGATCTGTTCTATTTGGATTCTTCTTCTTCTTCTTCTTCTTTTAAAGTATCTGTGAAATCTGATGTAGAATTATGTGATTTCGGCAGGCAATTTTCCCTGGTTTATGGCTGTCTGAGATTTCTCCGGATTGTTACAAAGTTGCCGAGGTTCCTGAACATGGAAAGGTGATTTCTTTATTTTGTATTTTTTTTTCTATGTTCATATGGCACAGGAGTTTATAACCTGGGCTATTAAAGGTAGAACATGAATTAGAAGCATGTTGAAGCATGTTGTTATCCGCTCACTAGCACAGACCTGAGACAATGAGACTCATTGATCAATGGACATCTTGAAGGATGTGGGAAAATCTAGAAGATCAGTGATGTCTTGAATGTGTAAAATCATCTAGGGCTACCTTAAAAATTGTAGAGATGTTTAGAGTATTTTAGAATTATGTCATAAATAGGGTTCTCCATGATCATTTGTAATAAGCCACTTTGAATTGAATCAATAGAATCTCATATTTGTGTAACTGTTCTTTCCTCTTGGTGTGTGAGTTTGCATAGCATTTGGGTTAGTGGAGTTTCTATGTTTGGAGAAATCCTATATACCTCATAAATTTAAATTTGAATCTTCAGATGACATGATATATATCACACTAAACAAAAAATTCAAATTTTTTTGCTTACATAGTAACCTATTTAAATGATCATAGACGATTTTTCTTTCTTCCCAAAAATTCTTACTTCAATCATTCAGATTCTATTATAATATATGAGAATGAGACACCTAAATTAGACAGTAATGCCTTATCTCGTTCACAATCTCTACCTCCTTCTGGGGAGGTGTAGGGGATTCGCGCAGTTTGTGGCAGTTTTATGATCAGCCTTAATCTGAAGTGGCCTAACACAAGTGTAAAGCGTCTTTACTCCTATAGCGACTAGAATTTTTGCTCTATTTGATGCAGTGTCAGCTGGCATTCAAGTAAGAGTACACCTTTATCATATTTAATTTTACCACCTACATCCAATGGTCTAGGTTTCTGGGTGGCATGGTTTTGCTTGACTTCATTAATCCTTACTTTTGATGACGGCTTTCCATTAATGATCACATTTAATCTCTCTCTCTCTCTCTCTCTCTCTCTCTCTCTCTCTCTAAGTCAAATGAGGAGATTTCTTTAAACTACTTATTTTAAGGCGTACCGGAAATCCAGAGTCTTTTTACATAATGATGTTAGCAACCCTTAATAGATCCTCTTATTCATTTTTCCCCCATGACCCCATGCGATGGCCAAAGGTTAATTTTACATAATATTTGGCTTGTTCTTAGAACATTCTCTCATACCTACCTAAAATAGATCCTTCAAAAAGGGCACAGGAGACTGTTCAAAAGTGGAAAAAAGGACACACTAGCTGCAAAGATAGGATGATATGACTGCAAAGATAGGATGAATGAGTGTGTGGAGTTACTATGACTGAAGAGGTGTTCAACTGTTTCCTCTATAGACCTACAGGGGAAGAAATATCGTATCTTTAAGATTGTTGAAGGTTAATATTTTGTTAGAAAGGTCTACCACCAAAATGCATTAGCATTAGCCCTCAGTGTAACCAAGTTCCAAATCATGATGAGGAGGAATGTGGATAGATGGTTCAGGAGGCAAAGTCATCTCTTAGGGCCTTTTTCTTTGGAGGTATTTTTGACAAGAATTTGGAATTTTGGGGATGATGTAAAAGATGTCTTCTTAGCATTTCAAATGCTGTGTTTCATTGGTGGAATTCTGAATGCCAACTCACCTGAGAAGTCACATTTAGAGTTTTTAGAATTCCAGCATTTCAAATGCTTGATGGGCCGTGTTGGAATTTTGTAGCCTGGTATTTATATTTTCAGGTAACTAAGTGCAGGGCAACTGAATTTTGAGGACCCTAGCTGGGATTATGTTTGGATTTCCACAATTTCCAAGCAATTCACTTAACCGTACTGAGAAATTTTGGTACTATAAGAATAAGATTTGATAGGATGCTTAGCCTCTAATCAGCTTCTTTACATTCTAGTTGACTTGAAATCCAACAATTTCTGATTTGGGAGGGAAAACATCTAATCTCCCCACTTATCTGGGGCCATCAAGGAAGGGTTCCTGATTTCATGATTGGTGTGAAATTTGAATTTGTATATGTTATTGTTGCATGCATGGAACTGACAACTGATTTTTGGTCTTTTGCAGAGATAGTTATCATCACAAGAAAGATTGCTGAAAGTAGGGGAGTTCACTCTAGGCTGAGTTTTTACTCTTTTATGACTTCATCGGAGAGGTATAATACTGCTCCATTGATCTGTAAAATGGAAAGTGAATAATAAAGTTCTGAAATGCATATTAACTTATGTCAGTTTAGTTTCTTAAAATGCTGATTCAATGCATTTAGTCTAATTTGTTGTTCAGTTTTAGCTCCTATAAGGAATGAATGGAAGAGTATTTGAGTAGGCAAGGGCTGAGACTTTAAGTTGGTTGTCTTGTAAATCGTGAAATGAATTGGTTTCAGTATATCCAACGGGTGCTAGAGATTAAAGACGAAAGCACGTTTAATGTTTTTGTCAAACAAGATACTGTATTGGATTAAGTCCCATCTACAGATTCACTTTCTTGTTGAGTAATTTACTTATTTTTTCAGCTGGATGATATTTTCATGAGCCATGTGGTTGTTAATTTGGATCTGAAGAATTGAGAGTACCGTCCAATACTTTTTCTGTTGTGTGTGTGTTGGTAGTAGACATAACTAATTTTGAACTTGTTTAGTAGCCTGTAGAGATAGACTGGGCCAATCTCAAATGATTGTAGGACTTATATATTTTCTCGATTAATTTGTGTATACTACAAGTGGACATAACCTAAATTTCAGCTTTTATTTTCTGATAATTTGGTAATAATTTTATTAGATATGATTGTATAGTTCGGTCCCGTATCATTCTTGATTGTTGTGGAAGATTCCAAAATTGCAGTCATGGGAATTGTTAGTTTTTAAAGATTGTTTAAGAGATCATTCAAGGTGAATGCCATATCATCTCTTCTCTGTCTGATTTTATGCCTGGTTGATTTATGATTTAACTCTATAATGCCTAGAATCTTGACTTTCTTTATACTGATTTGTGGAAAACTTTCTTGAGATTTTTTTTTTTATATTTAAAAGTAATTTGTTTTGATATTAGTAAGGTAATATTTGTTTAGTGGTTTGATGAGTCTATTTGGTCTGGAAACAGTGGGCCCCCAGAGAAGTGGCCCTCTGAAGGAACAGTGTCCAGGAGATTGCCAGTGTGCACACGTGTGTGTGGCCATTCAATGTAAAGTAGATTCACAAGTATAAAACATCTGAAACATTTGAAAACAATGTTGGGATTTTTGCTGTGTTCATTTTCAAATAAGTGAGATCTCTTGTGTTTCCTTTGTACAGTGGAAACCGATGCTGAAGTCTCAACAGCATTTCTTTCTACCTAAGCTAAGGAAAACCAGATCCCACATCTACCTGGCTTTTGTTCTTTCTTTCTGTTTTTTATTTTTGGGGCAAAACCTGGCTTGTTGGTCTTGTGCTCTACAACGTTTATCTTGTCCCTACATTCTCAGTGTAAGTGAACCAGAGATCAAAATCCTTTTTTTTTTTTTTTGGTAAATGAACGAGAGATCAATTGAGGTTGTGTTTGGTGCACAGTTAGATAAAACCCTACCTCAAATGTCATGAAAAATGAAGCATGTAGGAATACAAATTCTATCAGGAAAGAATGGCATGGCAGGTATTTTTCAGGAGATGTGAATGATATTCGTCTAATTTTTTGAGGCTAATGTCTGACCTTTCCAGATGAAACTCCAACCGGGAAATCATTCTACTTGGAAATGGCTGGTTGTTGCATGTAAGTTGTGCAGATTTGGTGTCAAATCATAAGGGTATTGCCAACAGCAGTTGGTGTAAACAGAAAAGAATCTCGCTTCGCAGTGCGACTGAAACCACCTTTATTGAAGAGGACAGTGGGCTGAGAGCTCCCAAATGAGAGAATTTGTAAACACAATTCATTGGTGGGGGACCATGACATGCATTCTTCTGACTCGACCACAAAACCATTTTTCTAATGGTATGTTTGGCCGCGCAAGTTTCCTATGAAAATTTGTTTTTAGACTGTTTTCCCAACGTCACCTTTCTGAACCGGTCACGGTCACGTTCTTACTCTAGACTTGCACACAGACTCTGATTTTGGCTTTGTGGACTGTCCTGTCCACACGATTTTGACTAGATCATTGATTGGCTGGCCACATCAAACAGTGTGTGTAAACCATGGATATATGAACTGATCATCCAGTTGATCGTTTGTTGGATGGGCCATATCTAAAACAAACCTTGCCGGGCAATCTCAACCATTGATTGAAGAAACTTTCTAGGAAAGAAAATGAATGGTGAGAATCAAGTTGTTTCATTGACCCTGCACTGCACCCGCCCTGGGGAAGGACGGTAGGGGGGTTGCACCGCCACTGCATGCATGGATTGGATCTTGTTCTCAGGTGATCACATCCCATCATCCGCGGATGCATTCCAACTCCAAGCCATCTGATGAGAAGACTCTATTCTAAAGACCGCAGAGCCCTTTGTCCCACTGTCTATTAACCCGGCCTTGGGTTGTTCGATTAAGTGGGCCATGTGGCAACTAGGTGTCCCCTCTCATAATCTGGTTCGTTGGTTACTTTAAATTTTGAGAGGCCCACTTACGAAAAATGTAAACGTCTTAATATTAGATTCTCCACTCTAGTCTTATGGGCCCTTGTCAAACTTAACTTCATAGGAGTTGGGACCATCTCATCAGTCAATAATAAGGGGCCCAACACTTAATTGCAGGGAGGTTTGCTGAGGGTCGGTCATTGCATTACAAGACGGGGTTTAGATTCTCGTCAGTAGGGTCCACTGAGATGCTTCATGAATTTACCAGGCTAGTGGTACCAGATAATGTTAAAGAGACCCTGAAGTTACTGTTCTTCGCCTGGCGCGTATGACTTTAATGCTTGTAGAATTCCTGTAAAAAAGGAAGGCCCCTAGTCACTAGGTTTGCTTGATATTGAAGGAAATTCCGAGGTTTCATTTTAAGAAGGCCCCAAGTGGATCCTGATTTATAAATAATCATAATCAGGAGCATACTTCAAAGTGCACTCGCTTTTATTTCTAACACTTGTGGGGGGCCAACTATATAACCAATCTGGACGGTTCATCTAGTGTGAATGTGTAATCCACCACTCAGATTAGGGACTTTGTTTAAGCCCTTCTTAGGATGGGGAGGGCAGGAAAGAAAGAAGAAGATTATTGTTTGTTTCTTTGAGAAGGCAAGTTTTCCGTTAATAGAAACGAATCTAACCTTTATCCAGCTGTCCTAAAACCAGCCCTCGTCTGGCAGAACTGCCTGCCATTTTTGTGTTGTGACTTGTGAGCACCACCACAAAACTTTAGGATCTGTTTTTCTTTTCCCACACACCTGGTACAGTCAATTTCAAAGCTACGGTAGGCCAGTTCCTAATTCGAACTGCCAAACCTACCTGAACCTGCCCAGTTAATTAACGGATTGGGGCTTGCACTTTCTACTTTTGGCCCGGGTTACAATTGACATGTCTGGCCGGATTAATAAAGGGTCAGGTTTGTTAGGTAAATACATCCTATTTGATCCGCCAACCTGATCTGAATGAGACTAAACCTACAAATTGAACTCTAACCTGCTAACTTCACACAAACTTAACCTGATAAGTTTGATCCAACCTAATCCGACTTACCCCTGGCCACAGAAGAGATGACTTAGACTGGCCCATAGAAATATGACCAGACAATCAAAGTCTGTCCAGAAACTAGGGTTGTTAACTGACCAGAGTCTTATGGTAAGTCTATGTCAAGTGGTCAAGTCCAATTCAAGATAGGCCCAGATTAAGTCAACTTTAACTACTTCTGTTGACAAAATTAACATTAGGGCCTACCTCATTTTGTACTCTGGGTTTAAGTCTAGTCTATTTGCTAAAACATTAGAAAATCCACTTGCTGATTGGAAATCATATTTTTATGACACAGATTAATAATGCAACCATCGGACCGATCAGCCAATTAGGGCTTAGGAAGGATTAGAAATCTGGTTGCCCCCCTCGTCTTATTAATCGTAGGGTTACCACCAGACCATGACGTGTGGGTTTAACTTTAAAGTTAACAGATAAGAAACTACTTAACAAACAAAAACCATACTAATAAATTATGACCATAACGAAGCTGGACAAGACTGCACACTAAAAATGGATAACAATCAGAGTCACAATGGACCAGCTCAACAAGCTCCTAAGTAGAATATCCAGGGCAGCAGTTTTAACGGAAGGAACTCCCTTTGCATTCCTGGCCCAGCCCACGGGCCCATGAAAACTGTCCATGCCCTGCAGTCCACAGGGCTCACTGGCCAGCCAACATCTATACTGTTCAAGAATTTCAAGTACACACGAGATCTATAAAGTGCCAAAAAAGGTGAGCAGACTCAGAGAGTCAACCATCTAATGGGGTACTGGAAATGAATGGTGGAAACAAACTGACCCATTACAAAATCAGTCTCTGCATCATGAACAATCCATGGCGCCTCCACTGGTTGATTGGTTTCGATTTGTACAGGTGTCCTCCCGGCATCATGATCAAGCCACGGTATCTAACCTGGCTGATTGGTTTTTTACTGTTTTTTTTTTTTTTTACCTTTTTCACTATGCTGGGTGGACGGATCTAAGAGTGATGCTTTCACTTAATACATAAGAATTTATGATAAATTGAGCTCCACCCAAAGATAATTAGAGAGGTTAGGGGAGAAGGATATAAGCTAGTGATGTAGATGGGACCTTGACTTTCCTATGATTTGAATTACTAGGATGATGGCTGAGTATTCATTTCCCATCTTCCTTTAATTCAATTATTATTAGAAGGGGAATTTATTCGATGGTCACCTTTGATTCTTCACTTTTAACCCTTTATAGAAATAAGTCATGGAATTCGTAGGAATCTAATTACATGAAGCAAACAGGCCTAAATGACAGACCAAGGAAATCAAACATACATCTGCTATACAATGATCAAAGTAAAAACTCCTACATAGTGAAATTTCATCCAGGAATTCATCTACCACATATTATCGAACTCAGTAGCTGTTCTAGCATGAAAAGTTGGATGCCACAATAAAACTGGCAGGATCAGTGGTTCTAGAAGCAAAAGTTGGATGCCTGGCAGGATCAGTGCCTTCAGATAAGCTAAAGCTCTCTCGGAAACAGTCTTTTTTTTTTCCTTTATTTTGAAACAGTCTAGTTAGATGTTACAGCTGACAGTGCCACAAGCTGTCCAAGAACGCTCACTTCTTAGCTTTTGTAGGAGCAAGACCAAGAAGGACCTTCTTCCTTGGGCCCTGGGGATGCACTCATACATGTTCAGGAAGAAGAAAAAATAAAAAAAAATAAAAAAAATAAAAAAGAAAGGTTCGCATCCAAAAACAAATTAGAGCAGCAAGTGCCCAAACACGGATCACTTGTATGATAGGTGATACGTCACACCGCATGATAGAAAATATTTGATTGTACAAGCAAGAAGATCAAAGCAATTCAGTAATGGCTGAGTTGCATGTTATCAACTGGAAAGCATGGAAAAAGGATCAAAGGAAACCATGCTTACAAACCCACAACCACATTTCTCCAGTTCTTGTCGAGAGAAAGTTCAACCAGAAGCATATGATATATCCAGAACTTCCCTGCTGAGAAAGTCTGTACTGATCTTAGGAATGGCACATTGTCTCCAAGCAGGGCTCTTCCAATTTGAAAAAAAAAAATTTTTTTTTTCTTAGGAAAAATGGGCCCAACCTTGTACTGGCCAAACCATTAGAAAAAAAAAAGATCCTGTGCCATAACCACGCCAGCAACCAAAAATTTTTCATTCAGACTTCTGAGATATTAGTAGATCCTGAATAGGATGGTGCAAATCATAAGAGTAGAGATCATTACCATAGGCAATCCCATTTCTTTGAGATCATTATCATTCATAAGTTTCAACGCCAACAGATCAACCTGTAAATGCAACAACAAAAAAAAAAAAAAAGGGACTAAGCATTTGAGCAATGTCAGATTTTTACAGCACAATCATTTTTTAGAGTGCCTAAAAACAGAAGATACAAATTCAGAATAAATAATACTAGCTGGAAGGATATGTAACCTCTTCAGCCTGAAAGTTAATGGCATATTTGCTCAATCCCAGTCTTTGAAGAAATGAAGCCACATTGGACACAGGCTGTGTAAAAAAAAACCAAATAAATTGATTTGCAAGGAAGTGAATCAAAAGAATGTAAACCATTATTTTTTTAGTAATGTGTAAATGTTCTGCACAGTGTAACCAGGAACCAGCTGTCAATCAACCATGATGCAACAAAACACACAAAGTACACAAGAAGATTTACATGCTTAGGTCATGTATGCCTATATCTGCAGACAAAAAAGTTACTTTCCACTATTTCCACTCACACACATGCAAACACAAAAACACTCTCATAGGATTTTTCCACTCTACTTAGTACTTACTCCACTCAAATTAGGACTGAGTTCTCTATATCCTTAGAAACCCTCCAAGGAATGATCTCTAAAACCTAGATTTCTGAATGACCCAGAAGTTCAGTTGCTACAAATACAACACATTCATCCCAACAATCTCCACCTTGGCCTTGATTCTGTCGAGCCACCCCTCATCCCCGTGACTTGCTGAAGTGGCACCCCCTATGCTGGGGATGCACCCACAATCTCAACATTGTGTAATGTTAAAGCTTCAAGTCCGAGCAACATTAGAACTTCTCTATATGAACTGAGTTTGTTAACATGCCACCTGCATTGTCCTCTCTAAGGTATTTTCTGCAAAAACATATCACAATCTTCAATCAATTCCCAAAGCTTGTCATACTTCAGATCTATATGCTTGGTCCTTGCACGATAGACATTGTTCTTAGCTAAATGTAAAAGCACCTTCACGTTCACCATTCAGCTGGACTGTTTCTTGCTCAATCTCAAGTTCATTAACCAATCCCTGCAAACACACAACTTCATTTGCTCCTTCTAGGGAAGCCATGTATTCCACCTTTTGGAATATAATATAGGATTTAATTCTGCTAAGAGTAACTCTCACAGTTTGCATGAAAGGTAATTTTTTTTTAGCACCGACTAGGATGCTCCATGATCAATCCGACCCACTCACACTAATTTACTCCCCAATAAATTGGCACTTACCCTAATTAGACACTAACACCAATCTGAATTACACAGACTGTTGGATTTAATTCATAAAGAATGAAACTTAAGGAACTGTTAAACTTTAAGGCTCTTAAATTAATGGTTGTGATGATCTGGAGATGATTTATGCCCAAAATCATATCCACAGGCCTTTCCATTACACTATCCTCCCATGATTGGCACGCATCCAAGTCGGTCCCGTAAGTGGCTTAGATTTTTACCTCACACGCAAGCCGTGAGAGGTACCTCTCAGCAGAACATAACTCATCTAAGAGCGATAATCATGTGTGTGCGCGTGTGTACATTCTGACAATACTTGGACCTAGAGCGATTATCAGAACAAGAGCCAGGCTTGTCTGCATCTGTAAAAGCCTCATAGGTCGGCTAGACTCATGAATCAAAATTTTTTATTTTCAGAATCTCCTAGATTTGGAAAACCTAGCTCGTCAATAAATGGCTTGCAAAAAGTTTGTTACAGTTGCAATGCAGCAAAGGTTTGGAGGAAAATGGCAAAAGACTGGATGCCTAGAGTCTTTCAACTAGAGAGATCTATTAATGTTTGAGAATTGAGGCATCTATCCACATGAAAGCACTGGTCTCAATCACAAAAACATAGATTCCTCAATTACAACTGGGAATGTGAACAAATTGTAGATATACCAATGCACAAAACCCTATATTTCACTTTTACTCAAATGAGAGCATAAATAAGTTGGGAAGTGGTACTAACTGCATCCTGCTTCTTCTGCCCCACGGTACTTGGTGTAGATGCAGACTTCATCATAGGTTTCATCACTGAAGCAAATTCTGCACCAGAACCAACTTTAGTACCTGAAACCCCAGACGTGCCTGCATTGGGTTGCTGAGCTCTGGATATCCCTATCAAATTTTCTTCTGTCTTTCTGAAATTGATATTCTTGGAGCTTCTAGGAATATTGCCTTGCAAAACTTTCACTGATGAATTTTCAGGAAAATCTGTTTTGACTCCTGATGCAGATAAATGTGGTTCAAGTGCAAGAAAAGCAAAATCAAACAACAAAACATAACTTAGATTCAGGGATCACCACCAATTAATGGTGCAGAAGTACCATACGTTGATGTTTAGGCTCGCCAGATAAACGATGAACAAATCTAGTATCGTCTTCATGCTTCCTATAGGAAAGTCATTAAACCATAGTTTATATACCTCACCCAAGAACTGATTCAGCATAACATAAAAGTGACAAATCACTCACAAGTTTATTATCATAGGAATTATACAGTTATAAATGAGAGAGAGTTTGGAGAGAGTACCAAGAAAGAGAAATTTTATTCCATGAAAGGAGGGATCAGCTTTACATTGAAAAGGATGTTCCCCTCCACACATGAAGGGAGCTTCTACCCTTCGAGTGAAAATATGAATTTATTTTTACCTTTTTACGTATTTATCTTAAAGTTTTCTCACAAATTTTAACAGAGTACCTTCTTGAGCCTCATTGTGCTTTGTGGAAGGTCCTCAACATGTTACAACAATGGAAAGGAGTGGACTGTAACTAGCACTGGATTTATTGACTCCTTCCACAATAGAATTAGACCATCAACAATGAGCAAATAACCACAGATCAGCCCAGATTCCAGAAACTGAGAAAATACCCATCACTCACTTTGTATCTCACACCCTTCCAGAAATTAAAAAAAAAACACTTGAGATTGCTTTTGACATATCTAATAGTGCTCAGTTTTGATCCTTGAGGTGTCTGATTTGCAATCCACCAGCTGGTTGAGCAAATCTTATCCTAATCCACCTTATCCTAATATTTTTCTGCCTCAAGTCCTAAAAGAACTCCTCTTTCAAGCTTCTCAATGCTTTCTACCTAAAAAAAAAAAAAAACGCTTCTCTATGCTTCAAAGGGACACTCAATTGAGCATTGATAGGATGCTATAAAACACATTGACACGAACTAGGCAAAATTCACTTGAGAACAATAATCATGGCTCCAAATGAGAGATATTTGCATTTCCAAATAAACAACTTCATTCCAACCCTCTCTAAAGCTGGGACCAGGGTCAAAGGCCTTTAGGGCCTGCTGATTGCAAAAATTAGAAGCATTTTTTTTCTATAACGGTAAATTATATTGCTCCAAAAAAGGAAAAATTAGAAGCATTAATGCTAGGCGAATTTGAGAACACCCAAACTTGTACCAATTTGTCTGGATCAACCTTGACACCAAGGACTGCAATTTGCACCAGCCACAATTTCTGAACATCTAACAACCATCTTGAGCTAAGGATTTCTTCTCATGACAACAACCCCACCCCCACCACCCCCCCCCACACCACCACACACACACACACACACAAAAAAAAAAAAAAAAACAGTAGGCTGCAGATTGGTGCATCCATACTGGGGCCCATAAAACATCAGTACGAACCACAGATAATGGATGCATCGACTGATGAGTAATAAATCATAACATGAGACATTTTTGATGGATCACATTCAAACTTTCCCAAGTGCATTCTAACTTCTAAGCCTTGAATTTCCCAACTAAATGAACCCCACTAGTGTTTTAACACCCAGTCCGTGCTCTGAACCATTCTGGTGGGCTGTTTCATCCAAATGAAGGGTGAAACTCGGTAATCCGCTTGACCCTAGAATAATCTAACATTGTAGATTCATACCAGTAAACTTGAAATTAATCTCCCGAGAAACTAGGGGTCAATCCCCCTTTTCTATCAGTTTAAAAAGATGAAATGGGTCGTCAACTGATCCATTCAACTACCCTTTGATACAAAGGGTCCAACAAGGATGCAGTAGCAGCCTCTGCAACCACCCTTGATGATACAACCCTAACCACATATCAAGAACCTTCTAAATAAGCAATCAACCAAGATTTGACAGTTTTTCAACTTATCTCGAACAGTTTTGCAATAGTAAACAAAACCCTAAATCACATACAATCAAACCATAACAAGAATCCGGAGAACCAAGTATATAATAAAACCCAACCGATTTCTACCTTTCAATCCAAAAAACGAAAACCGAGAGCGAAAGAAAAAAACAAAGAATAGAATTCGGGTGAAATGGGAAGGGTACCTCTTGAGATCTGATCGAGGGGTGTCTTTGATCGAGTTCGAGATCGAAGGGTCGGAATTTCTGGGGCCGAGTCGATCTTTGATGGATCTTTTGATGCTGTTAGGTGTTTCCAATCGATTGGAGTACATTTCTATCCAACAAGAAGAAGAAGAAGAGAATCTGTGCCCTAGAAATGGCAGAGATGATTGCTTGTGGAGGCGGGAGAAAAGAAGGCGGGAAATTATAAAGAAGTGCCTAGCACCCGAATACCCGAAGATAGGCTCGGCTGGCAACTAGCAAGGCAAATAGGCCCAGTACCCGAATACCCGAAGGTAGTGTTGGGCTGGGTTGTAAACGGGTCGGTTCCGATCCGGATCCATAGTGGACCCCGAACCGAAACCATTAAGGAGAAGGTAGAACCGGATTTGGACCCGGAGCTGCTTCGGAACCGGAACTGTAAATGGGACAGGGTCTGGATTTGGTTTCAGATTTAAGTAGAGAATGATATTAAAAAAACATGGTTTTTAGAAGAGATTTTCGAAAATTGAGGTAATATGTCGGGTCTCGGGTCCACGGATCTGAACCAACGTAGATCCGGACCCATTTACTTATCGGGACCTAAATAAAGGCCCAGACCCGGTTTTTAACGGGTCAGAATCTCCGGGTAATCAGAGAATCAGATACCCATTTACATCCCTAGTTGGCCACCTATAGCAGTGAGTCTCTTTGGGTTAGGCCCGGGTTTCATTACTTTCAATGACTCGGTATCATGTATATGGGCCCCGGTTACATCCGTAGCTGACCCGCCTGAAGCATAGGGTCAACTTGGTTTGAGTGGGGTGGGTCCTTCAAATTGAAAAATGTCAGGGATGGTTTCAATATTTTGACCCACTTTTAATTTTTGAATGGGTTCAGATCCACTGCATGGGATAACATCAGATTTTGGCTCATATTTGGGTCCCACGCCTTTGATATCCAAGGACCTGAATACCCAATCCCATGACCACATGATGCATGTTCATACATACAAGTATAATGAGAGTATATATGTATGAGGCCAGCTCTCCTGAGCTCAAGTTTAAGATAAGGTAAGCTCAAGTGTGTGGTGGAGCCCACCTAGGGATCCACATGGGGATGATGGTTGGTGGACATGTGCAATTTAGAGATGTCATATGTTTGGTCCATTTGGATGCACCAAAAGTGGGCCCACAAGCATGAACTTACGATATTTTATTCTAAATTTGAGCTTAGAAGAGCCTTACTCTATATCTATCAGTCCTATTGCTTGTCTGCCTACATAACCTTTTGTTTGGTTTTGGATGTCTAATTTAAATTAGGAACACGTGCAAGTCAGTTGTAGGAACATGACTCAATCCAACCCCTACCAGTTTTGATAGCTAAAGTTGGTCTCAGGGCACAAGCTTATTTCAGTCATTAGTCTCCTTTTGGAAGCCAAACAAACAGAGCATGAGCACTGGCCGAACCAGAAAATATACAAGAGCCTTGCTATTTGTCCAGAATTCTGTCCAGAATTCTGGACAGATAGACTTTTTGAATATACAATCTTCTATAAGATTTAGATTTTTTTTTTTTTTAAATTTAAGGGGGGCCACGGTCACTGCTAGTGCTAGCCCCTTCCTAGTTCCGCCCCGATGATGAGTCCGGAAAATATAAAATGTAATTAACATAGGAGGGTTATTGCACTAATGGATAAAATTGTGTTGATCACATTTTTTTTTCTATCCAACTATCAATCCTTCGGTACGATCACGATTCCCATTGTTGTAAAAATTTGGGGATACTCCACACACTGGGACTGGGTTTATTTTGAACTCCTCAAAAATTTAATTGGTGAGTCTAGGGTTGTCAAAAGGCTGGGCCCGGGTCAAGCCGAGGTAAGCCCTTACCCTACCCTCATATATGTGGGCCAACCTTAGGTCGAGCCAAAGGCCTTGGAGCCTCTCGACGGGTCTATAATATTGAAACCCTTACCCTATCTTGCCAGACCAGGGATGAAATAAATATTTTTTTAATATTATTATTATATAATATTTTTTCTATACCACAATACTAACTCTCCTTTATACAAGCTAAAGATTGATGCAACTGCAAAAGTCAATCTATTTGTGCCACTTTTAAAATAATGTATGGAATAAGTAACCTTGTCATAATATAAAAATATTATGTATGATTAAATGAAGTAAGCTAATTTGGTAGTACTGTGATAAGAAATTAGTACGTGGAAGGTACTATTTAAAAACTTAGCACACTAGCAGGAGCTACTTATAGTTTAAATAATGTGTCTGATTTTATTTATCGTCAGGCTATCAGTAAAATTGTTACAATTGAAGTTTTGCTAATTATAGCCTTCTTCACTGTTGTAATATATTTTTTTATAAGAGTCTGTTTGACAAGTCTCATTTGACTCAATTATATTTATTGCAAATAAGCATTAGACCTTTTCCAAATAAATTATTTATTATGTGTGATTTAAATATACCATGGATAACTCTTGAATTAGCATTAACCGAAACTTGTAATTCTTTGAAACATCATTATTGGATTTTATAACAAAGCTAAGATGAAACATTTATGGAAGTAATGGGATAAAAAGAAACTGGCAACGGTCTGTGACTAGTGGCTAAAGCTTAACTCCACTTAATGATGATGTTGATGGTGATCCATCTAAACTCACACACTTTAACAGTTTACATGAATGGTGAAAACCAATCTAATTAACAATAACTTCAATTCCCTTTTCATTGAAGAAAATATTCATGTTGGCAAAGGTAAAATCAAATAAAGGCGATAGTATTGTGATTTATGGGGATATTTATCAAAAGACTTAAGAATTGGTTTTTATCATTTGACAAAATATTAAGTTTTCGTCATAATTTCTAATTAAATGGATTCTCAATAATTTTATAGTAAAAATCCCGATATATTATATATTATACATATTATTTATTTTATATATTAATAGGCAAGGGTTAGGCCGTGCCCTCTTGGGCTGGCTAAGTCAAGCCCTAGCTATGTCCTCGAAGTTGTGGGCTTTTCAAAATTGGGCCTTACTCAACCCTACGGCTTTAGAAAAAATAGAAAAACCCCTTGCTTTGCAGCTTTTAAGGGCCTATCCGGGCTAAGCCCCCTCGTCAAAAGCCCAAATTAACAGCCTTAGGTAGGCCCCACCGAAGAGTCCAACCCATTCAAGGTTTTTACAGGTAAAAGCCTCAAAATTCAGAGGAACCGAGCTCACAAAGGACGGACCCAATTGGCAAGGGTTCTTATGGCCGCTTTGGGTCAGGCTTGATATGTAATTAAGTCCCATTTAATAATTGGGCCGGGCTAGGATTAAGCGATAGAACGTCCAAAGCCCGGCCCGTGTTAGGAATGCAAGTTATTTAATTAATTAGTCCAAACAATTGATCAAATGCCCACAAAAGTGATAAAATTCTGGTTCGGCTTGGCCCGATTGATTAAACGGACAGACTCGGGCCTAACTTTATGGCCCGTGTCAGGCTTGCTCCGGGCCTGGGCCAATATTTCTAAAGCCCGGGCCGGACCTGAATATGCCTTAGCCCGGCCCATCAACACCCCTACCGATTGGTGGTAACGGCTACCGGCCGTGCAGACACCACCGACCTCTCTGCAATCTCCACTCTCTTTCCAGCTCCCCCACCTTTCAAATTAGCATATTCCAAATGCCTTCTTCCCACCATAAAAACCAGTCCAAAGCCCCCAGAAACCCATCAAAAGGCCCTTAGCTAGAAAACCCATCTATCTCTGCTTCAAAACCCCACTTCAAAAACCTCCAAAAATGACCAATAAAAGGTCTCTAATCCTCAAAAGAGCTTGGGATTCTTTCATTCTCTCCATACCCATGGAGAAACTGAAGAAACCCATCATCCGAAACCTCATCCTCTTCCGAAAAATCAAGACCATGAAGCTTCTAAAACGCTACAGCGACAAATACATCGAAGAATGTCAGTTCTCTCCTCCAAGCACGCCTCCCTTCAATCACTCCACGGGAAGATTCTCATTCACGAAGAGGACCCTTCAACGTCTCCTCTGCCATTCTCCGAGATCCGAAGGAGAAGCAGGAGAAATCTATAATTTGGAAGCTTCAGTTATTTTTGATGACATAGGAAGTGAACCCATGTCGATGGTGCTTTTGGAATCAGAAGAAGAAGAAGAAGAAGAAGAAGAAGGCGATTCGGTCGATAGGAGGGCGGAGAAGTTCATTGAGAGATTCTATGAAGAAATGAGAATACAGAGGCAGGAATCGATTGTGGAATATACAGAGATGCTGGATAGGAGCTGTGAATGATATTCTGAAGTTTTTTTTTTTTTTTTTAGGATTCATTTGCCTTTTACATTCTCCTGCAGGGTTTTAGATTGTGGGAGAAGAAGAGCAATAAATTCTGGTGAAGGTTGCATAACTGCATATGCAGCAAGCAGGAATAAATGAGTGTTGTTTTAGATGTGATTTATCACGGACCCATGAATTAACCATTCAATGGATGGGAATGTATGGTCCAGGAGAAGTTATAGAAGATTTTGGTTTAGATCTTGAAATATGCACTGAAAGTCACATGATGTATGATTTTATGATTGCTTAATTAAGCCCAATAGCAGAGCTTTCTAAACCTAGCATGATGAGGATGGTCGTGGTGATGATGAGAAACATGCATGAAAAGATCGACTCGAAACATTGGGTCTGGTTCCAATTTGGTCAATTGGGTCTGGTTCCAGGTCTAATATACATGTGCTGATTAATTTGGTCTGCATCCTAGCATACCGTTGGCTCAAATCTTGACCAGATCATTTAGATCCTCAGAACAAGTCCTGGAAATGGGCTCGATTCAACGCCCAAGGCTCAATTCAACCAACCCTTGAAATTTAGCAGATGGGTTCAATCTTAGACCCTGTCGGATCCATATCCCGGGCCTGGGCTAGGCCTGATTGACTTGAATGCTATAGTGATGGACCCAATTTAGACTTGAAATACTGTGTTTAATATTATTATGTGTATTAACTTCTTGTAAACGTTATATGAGTGATGCACCAATTCCGACCCAGTCAAACCTGACATCGGTTATTGATGGTATCATTGTACCCAACTTGGATGTGGAGCTGGACCCTATTGAATATTTTCTGGTACTAGTCCAGATATGGCTGGATTGTTGGAGCCGACCCAAACCTAACCCCGCTACACCTGCCTGATTCTTGCCTTTCAGAACTAAACATTTATCTTTTATCACTTCTGCCTGACATGTGCTGTAGACCCCTATTCAGTATAGTCTCACATTATGTCTGATCCATTGTAGTAGTGTGATACCCAACCAGCCATTAGCCAAACGTGCAAGAGAGTGGTTTTATTATCTGATGGACGGAATACCTGAATCATGGCTTGGACGACAGTGACTCTTTTTTTGTTGTTTTTTTTTTGAGGTAAGTACTCACACACACTCGCACAAGTCTCTCACCAACAGCGTTACAGCAGAGGATTGATCCCTGACAATTTGTAAAAAGAGAGGTGCCTCACTAAGACACCTACTAAGCTACACAATGGCCTGTATCTGCAAATCTGACTGATTTAATTGAATTAGGAGTGCAGGTCAAAGCGTGACCAGCATTTGGCTGCTGGAATTCAGTAAAATTCTTTTCTTCAAATGATTTTTTTCAACAGTTTTTCTTCCAATGATTTGCCCTCATAGAACTTCCTAAAATTTTTCCTTTAACCACAGAGAACTCCAAAGGTGAAAAGTAACATTTTCAGGTTGAAATTTTGAAAGGAAACCAGTGTCACATCCCAAATGAAGGGATAGTTGCTATATGGGTCAAGGTGAAGTTTGGCTTTGAATATGAGGCCCCATGAGGATAACCGGTGGGATCTGCCTGCTGTGACTCAAATCAAGTCGCCTACTTCTGGTATGAGAATGAAAATCATGAAGCTGTTGTGAGTTAGGCAGGTTTGTATGTATCATTTATTTTTGTTTTTTTGCTAAAATTACAGCTGCAAAGTAAATTTTCCCTCAGGACTTGATCCCTGGACATTTGCACAATGAGAGCACTCCTAAGTCCTAAGTAACTGATGATGCCAAAAATGGATTTCGGGCACCACCGGTCAAGTATAGAGTATTTAATGTGAAAAATAGAGAGAGAGAGAGAGAGAGGGGGTTTATAGTGGTTCGGTCAGTGTGACCCACGTCCACTTTAAAATGATGATTTTACTTCTCAAGTATGCAGAGATTACAGACTAAGAGAATATTGATGAGATGTGCAGAGTACCGATAAAATTGCTTGCCCCTCAGTGCGGGTGGGGCTCTGTGTTTTATAGTCGTCTCCTAACAGATGGAGACGACTCTTCAGCAACGGACGCTTCGTTTTGGCGGAGTCTCCGAACCGTCCTCAACAGACGAGGCGGATAGGATCTCCTCCGCAGGACTTGGTAAAAGCAGGTAGAAGGAAACGAGCGCTGACTTCGTCACTTCATGGATTCGGACCCGGACCCGACCCATGACGAATGGATCTGGACCTGGACTCAACACGGCCTCGGGTCACTCAGACCTGACCCAACATCGTGAACTAAATCTCTTGGACCTGACCTGTCATTATGGTTTGGGCCCGACCCGTCATTGTGGGCCGAGTCAGTTGGGCCTGACCCATCATTTGCCCCTCAATGTCTCGCGCCAAAGGAAGCTTTGAAAGCGAGACATTTTTAAATATCAAGTTTTTCTCCATTTAGAGGACTCCGGGCCTTCTCGGACGCTATCGTTGCTTTATGCTCAGACTCTTTCCCTTCTTGATTTGTACAGCAGAGTCCTTGAAGCTTAGGAGTCTTTTCTCTACTTTTAAAACCCTAGAATGAGGGCTATAAAAGTGGGCTTTTGCTCATGTGATTTTCACTTGAATTTTTGCATCTTCTTCTTGCTCAAAGAAAGAAAAGAGAAAAGAGGGCAGCCCACTTCCATCTTCTTCTTGCTTTTTTTTTTTTCTTCTTATGTCAAGAAAAATTCATGGAGAATCTGGATCGAGTAGAGGAGGTGAGCGACGATGTGGAAGACGGTGGACGCGACACCCCCGCTACGCACTGGCAGCTGCTGCCAGAGAAGACAGCAGCGACTCCTTGGGCGCCCCTGGCCCTGCGCGTGCTGCAGGGGAGGTGGCCTCTGGACGAGGCGCCCACGCCTGGGGCGCCCCTGCTGTTGCCGCTGCAGAGCAGCCTGACGTGGAGCAAGGACGGGGCGCCCCTGCCTGGGGCGCCCGTGCTGCTGCCATTGCAGCGCTGGACGGCGTGGAGGAAGGGCGGGGCGCCCCCGCCTGGGGTGCCCCTACTGCTGCCATTGCAGTGCTTGACAGGGTGGAGGAAGGGCGGGGCGCCCCTGCTGCGGCCATTGCGGCGCTGGACTGGGGCGCCCCCGCTGTCGCCGTTGCTGCGACGGGCAGGGAGAGATCGGGGCACCCCTGCGCGCCAGCTGCGGGGGAGGGGGCCCCCCTGCGCGCCTGCTGTCGGGGCGGGGCGCCCCTGCGCGCCTGCTGGTGTGGAGGAAGAGGGGGGCGCCCCTGCCCTGGCTGCTGCAAGGAAGAACAAAGGGCGGGGCGCCCTTGCGGCAACGCCTGCTGCAGCGTCGGGTGAGGGACGGCGGGGCGCCCCCTTGGGCGATGCTGCTGTTAGCACAGGTATTGCAGCCGAGGGCGATGGTGGTGCGGGTAGCGAGGGAAGTGATGCTGTCGCTGTTCGTTCTCATCGCAAAAAATACCGAGGAAAAGTGGTTGTCGGCGACGAGGCATCGAAGGTGACCACCATTTTCAGTGTGTTTAACTCTAGAGTGATATCTTGAAGATGGTTTTTTCTTATAATATTCCTCCCACTGTGTTGTGCCGCCGGGCTGAACCGGACGAGCCCGCTTGTGATGACTCCTCGGGCAACCTCGCCATCTACGAAGAGATGCTCGAAGCTGGGTTGAGGTTCCCCATGCCTTCCCCCATTTGCAGCATTCTCCGTTACTTTTCATTGACCCCGGGGCGACTAGCACCGAATGGCTGGAGGGTTCTGCTCGGCTTTCTGGCACTATGGAGGAGGGTTCACAACGAGGATGCATCACCTGTGGAGTTCCATGCTGCCTACAGCTTGACTGAGTCTCCAGCCCCCAATAGGGGATGGTATTATCTTACCTCTAGGGGAGGCAAGCTGCTTACTAGTCTTCGTTCCAACTGTCATAGTTGGAAATCTCACTTGTTCTTTGTTGGTGGAGAGTGGGCTTCTGAGACAGACCGAGCCTTGGTGCCCACACGTTGGAGTGACGCCAAGAGACTGGGTAAGTCATTAATTTGCTGCTCTTTCTTTTTATCACTAATTTTTTATATGCTTACCCATTGCTCTTTTGCAGAGGCGCCAGTGCTCTCAATGAGTCAGGAATGGAAGCTGCAGGCTGTGAGGGCTTGTCCTGACAAAGATTTGGGGGTTCTCTTACCCAAGGAGAGCAATAGGGCTAGTGGTGGCTCCTCTTCGCAGTCTCCTTTAAAAAGAAAAAGTACTTGACTTCTCCTTTCTCTGCCCCTTTTTGTTTTTACTTTTTATTCCATGCCTAAGTAGTCATTTTTCTTCTGCAGTAGTAGATAGGGGGGCGATCGGGGCTCGCCTTTCTAGCAGGAGTACCCCTCCTTCTGGCTCTTCTGGTAGGAGTGCCCCTCCCTCCAAGGCAGCGAGGGTAGAGAGTACTTCAGGGGGGAGCTCTCCATCGATGACATTCAGGGCGAGCTCTCTCGCATCCACTCCTCCAGCGGAGGTACAGCCGTCCCATCGGTTAGCCTCTCCTGCAGCATCTCCTCCGCCAGCGAGCTCTTCAGCCACGATTGCTGCTTCGGAGCCTCTTTCTGCGGCGGTACCTTCTGCCGCTCAGTCGTGTCCCCCACGCTCGGGAGCTTCTACAGGGGTACCGACTAGGGCTGGCCCTATGCTGGGCAATCCGCAGGTGATTCGGGAGAAACTCGGGCGGTTTGTGTTTCCTCCAGAGGTCACACAGATCAACGCTTTGGGTACCCAGAGAGTTATCGATACATTCTTAGAGGGCTTGGCTCAGGTAAAAGCTTACCCTATCTCCATACTTTCATTTTTTGTTTTTTTAATTTTGCGTATTCTCATTTTGTGTGTGTCTCTTACTGCTCCAGGCTTCTACTGCATCCATCTGCTTGCTGTTGAGGGCCCATCACAACACTCAACTGAAGGAGGAGAATGACAGCATGCAACAGGAGCTCTCCGCTGCCCGAAGGAAGATTGCGGCTCTTGAAGCCGCTAGAGGAGCCTCCGAGACTGACCTCGTGGCAGCCCGTGAGAGGGCCATTAGGCTCGAGACTGAGCTCTTAGCATCCCGTGAGAGGGCGACTGGGGTAGAGATTGAGCTTTCAGCGGCTCGCGAGAGGGCGACCCGGGCAGAGGCTGAGATGGAGAAGGCCCGCGAGAGGACTTCGCTTAGTGAGGCTGAGCTTGAGAAGGCCCGCGAGAGGGCTTCGCTCAGTGAGGCTGAGCTTGGACAGACCCGCGAGAAGGCGTCGCTCAGGGAGAGTGTTATGGCGACAGAGATAAAGGCAGTGCATGACAGAGCTTCTCAGGCTGAGAAGGAGTTATCGAATGGCCTTGCTGATGCCTTCATTGATGGCTACGAGGAGCTTCGAAGGAAGATTTCTGCTGCTTTCCCTGACCTCGACCTTTCAGGCTTTGTGCCAACCGAGGCGCCTGATGAGGATGATGGAGGCTCTGATGACGCAGAGGACGGTGAGGAGGATGATGAGGATGATGAGGACGAGGAGGGGAGCAGTGAGAGTGATTAGGATACAGGAGATTTTTATATGTTTCATTACACATAGATTTCTCCTTTTTTTTTTTTTTGAGAAGGCAATTTTGTGGCCTAACTGTTGGAATAAATAAAATCTTCATTTATTTGATGCCCATTATCACAAAACATTTTGCAAAAGTGCTGAAAAAATTTAAACAATTAAATTCCCCATTCTCACTGCTTCTTTCCGCTTCATGTGTTATTGGTAGTACTTCTTCAGGTGTTCCGCATTCCACGGGTGAGGTAGGGCCTTCCCTTCAGAATTCTGGATTTTGTAAGTACCTGGTCTTACCACCTCTGTTATGAGGTACGGACCTTCCCAATTCGGTCCCAGTTTGCCTTCGCGAGAATCCTTCGTGGCGAGGATTACCTTCTTAAGGACCAAATCTCCTGGTTGGAAGGAACGGGGCTTCACTTTTGAGTTATAGTATTTTGCCATCCTTCGCTTGTACTCTGCATTGCGGACGTTGGCCATCTCCCTTGTTTCTTCCATCAAATCGAGGTTGATGCGAAGTCCTTCTTCATTGATGCTGGGGTCGTGGTGCTGGACCTTGAGAGAATGGACCCCTATCTCACAGGGATGACTGTCTCGATCCCAAAAGCGAGGGAGAAAGGAGTTTCCCCGGTAGGAGCTCTTGGCGTAGTCCGATATGCCCACAATACTCTTGGAAGCTCGTCAACCCAAAGACCCTTCGCCCTTTCGAGCCTTGTCTTTATGTTACGAAGGACTGTTCTCACCATGACCTCTGCTTGCCCGTTTGCCTGTGGATGCGCAGGGCTAGAGTGAGGCTGCTTTATCTGAAGGTCGGAACAAAATGAATTGAAGAGTTTATTGTCGAACTGTTTTGCATTGTCACTGACAATGGTGTGAGGGATTCCAAAGCGGCAGACAATGTTTTTCCAGACAAAGTCTTTTACTTTGGAGTCTGTGATCCTCGCCAAGGGTTCTGCCTCCGCCCATTTTGTAAAATAGTCGATGGCGACCACTACGAACTTGCATTGTCCTTTACCCAGAGGAAGGGGGCCTAGGATGTCAATTCCCCATTTGGAGAAAGGCCATGGGCTCATGATAGTTGTGAGTTCCTCCGGGGGCTGCCTTGGCACAGTGGCGAAGCGCTGGCATTTGTCACATTTTCTAGCAAATTCTTTGGCGTCTGCTAGCATGCTCGGCCAAAAGAAACCTTGCCTAAGTGTTTTAGTGGGCAAGGGAGCGTCCGCCTGAGTGGTTCCCACAAATTCCTTCATGTATTTCCCTCAGGGCGTAATCAGCTTCTTCAGGAGAGAGGCACCTCAACAATGGTAAAGAGTAGCCTTTCTTGTACAGGATGTCTTGCAAGAGGGTAAACTTGGAAGCTCTCATTCTCAGCTTTCTTGCCTCGAGGGGGTCCTCCGACAGTATACCCTCTTGAAGATAAGCCCTTATCGGGGTCATCCAGTTTGTTTCAGCTGTTGCACAGTTGATGTTTGCAGTGCTCTCATCCAACTGGCTTGGTTCGAACTGGTGCCCCAGGAATGCTGGTTCGCCTGATGGGGTTCTCTAGGGATGAGACGAGCCTGGCAAGTGCATCGGCAGCAATGTTATTCTCCCAAGGGATATGACATATTTGGAAGTGCTGGAACCTCGGGATCAAATTTTTCACTATGCTGAGATAACCCTGCATTCTTGTTTCCTTTGCCTCGAACTCGCCCTTTATTTGATTAACTATCAGCTGAGAGTCACTGTGAGCGATGAGGCATCGGGCGTTCATTTCGAGCGCCAATTTTAAACCAGAGAGGAGGGCCTCATACTCTGTTTCATTGTTAGAAGCAGTGAAGTGGAACTTCACCGCATACTTGAGGGGTGTACCATCAGGGCTTATTAAAACGAGACCCGCTCCACCTCCATTGCTAGTTGCCGAGCCGTCGACATAGAGCTTCCATACTGGCAGTGTTGAAATCTCGGTACCTGGAAGAGGCTGGGAGCCTGGAAGAGGTTCTTCTGTGCCCGGGGAAGAGGACTGGGAGCCCATGTGAGTGGCTTGGGCGCCCATAGGAGAGGCCTGGGCTCCCAGATTGCTCTGGGCGCCCATGGGAGAGGCCTGGGCGCCCAGGGGAGCTTGGATGCTTGGAGGAGAAGCCTGGGCGCCCGGGGAAGCATGGGCGCCCGGAGGAGAGGCCTGGGTGCCTGTTTGGATGTCTTCGGTGGACGGATTTGGCTCCTCTTCAGTATGTGTAAACTCAGCCACAAAATCGGTCAGAGCTTGTGCTTTGATGGTTGCCTTCGGTTTGTACTGGACATCAAATTCGCCCAATTCGACTACCCATTTGAGGAGTCTTCCAGACACATCCGGCTTTCCCAAGACTCCCTTCAATGGTTGATCCGTAATCACAACTACTGTATGACTCTGGAAATAATGCCTTAGGCGTCTTGCCGTCGAGATGAGGGCAAGCGCTAGTTTTTCCAACCTTGAGTACCTGATTTCTGCCCCCCTGTATGCCCTGCTCACATAATAAATGGGTTTTTGTATCCCACCATGATCTTTGATGAGGACAGAGCTGACTGCTGTTGAGGAAGCAGAGAGGTACAAGTATAGGATTTCACCTGGTGCAGCATGAGAGAGGAGAGGAGGTGTGGTCAAGTAAGCCTTGAGTTCCTGGAAGGCCTCCTCTGCCTCTGGTCCCCATTCAAAAGCTTTTCGGAGGGCTTTGAAGAAAGGCAGGCATCTGTCTGCAGACTTGGAGATAAATCTGTTTAGTGCTGCAATTCTTCCATTTAGTCGCTGGAGCTCTTTGGTGGAGGAGGGCGACTTCATGTCAAGGATGACCTTGATCTTATCTGGGTTTGCTTCAATTCCCCTCTGATTGACCATAAAGCCTAGGAATTTTCCCGATCCTACGCCAAAGGCGCATTTCTCTGGGTTCAACTTCATGCTATATGATCTGAGAACATTGAAAGTTTCTCGGAGATGGTTAACATGATCTGCTGCAGCAAGACTCTTTACCAGCATGTCGTCCACGTATACCTCCATTGTTTTCGCTATCTGGGAAAGGAACATTTTGTTCACCAACCGCTGATAGGTAGCCCTTAGGTTCCTCCTGGGGTGATAAATGAAGTTTTTTCTTGGTCTGGGGGGGTGCATACTGATCTGGTTGTACCCAGAATATGCGTCCAAGAAAGTGAGCAGTTCGTGACCTGCCGTGGCATCAATGAGCAGGTCAATCCTCGGTAGCGGGTAGCTGTCTTTTGGGCACGCCTTGTTGAGCTCGGTGAAGTCAACACAAAGGCGCCATTTCCCATTGGCTTTGGCCACCATCACAACATTGGAAAGCCACTCAGGATATGTCACTTCTCTGATTGCCCCATTTTCAACTAGCTTTCTCACCTCCTCGCCCATTGCTTGAGCCCTTTCGGTGGAAGCGCTCCTCAACTTCTGATGAATGGGCCTGTAGCTAGTATCGATATTGAGACGATGGGTGGCGATGCTAGGGTCGATTCCTTCCAAGTCTGCGTGAGACCACGCAAAGACGTCCATGTTATGCCTCAGCAACTCTACTAGCTGGTGACCAAGATCTTCTGGGAGAGTAGAACCAAGGTACACTTTCCTGTCTGGATACTCCTCGTCCAAGACCACAGGGGTGAGTTTCTCCACTGGCTCTCCTCTCTCAATGGTGGCGTCATCCCTTGGATCAAGGGTCTCAATTTGCAATGCTTCCTGTGGCCTTTTGTCTTTTATTGAGGAGACATAGCACTCCCTGGCGGCCACTTGATTCCCCCTGACCTCTCCGACTCCATTAGAGGTTGGAAAACGGAGGATAAGATGATAGGTGGAGGGGACAGCTTTTAATGTATTGAGGGCAGGTCGCCCCAATATGATATTGTAACCTGATGGACAATCTATCAGCAGGAAATTGACCATGATCGTGGAGCTTCGAGGTGTTGTTCCGGCTGTAACTGGTAGCGTAATTGCTCTCGGGGGTACATTTTCTCCCCTGAGAATCCAATAAGAGGTGATTTGACAGGCCGTAACCTTTCCCTGCCTAGGCTCAGCTTGTCATAAGCATCTGCGAACAGGATATCAGCGGAGCTGCCACTGTCTACTAGGATCTTACGCACCTGGAAATTGGCAACTGTCAGGGTAATCACCAGTGGGTCATCATGAGGGAGCTGTATTCCTTCCAAGTCCTTATCCGAGAAGGATATGACTTCACCGTCACCATGCTTGGGCGCTTTGGATGGGCATGCTTCATCAGTGTGCCTAGCCTTTCTGGCGTGAGCCTTCATTGCTGAGAGTGACTCCGCTGATCCCCCGGAAATAGTTTGAATTTCTCCGAAGGGCTGTTGATTCTCTCTGTTACGAGGTGGTGATGGTGCTTGGGCTCCTCCAGCGACATACTGGCGCAGGTGTCCTCACTGAATGATGTCCTCAATTTGCTTCTTGAGTTCATAGCAGTCGTCGGTGTCATGGCCATGGTCGCGATGAAAGCGACAGTATTTGTTAGGATTTCTGCGATTTGGGGGAGACTTCATCTTCCCTGGCCATTTGACAGCGGGATCATCTTGGATCTGTAACAAGATGTGTTCGACTGCGGCGTTGAGAGGGGTGAAGGCTTGTCTGTCTCTCTGAGGAGCTGGACCGAGCCTCTCTCTGACAGATACCCTCTCCGTCCTGCTTCGCTTATTGCTGTTCTCCTTCCTGTCGTCTCTTTCTCGCTCCTTCCCCTTGCCCTCTGGTCTGGAGGACTCTCCTCGCCTCGCCCTGGTGATGTCTTCAGCATTCATGTACTTCTGGGCTTTCGCTAGCAGTTCCGGAAAGCTCTTTGGCGGGCGCTTCATTACCGAAAACAGGAAGCTCGACGAGCGAAGGCCTCCCAGGAAAGTTGTCATGGAGACCTTGTCATCGGGCTCTTCAACTTGGAGTACCTCCTCGTTAAAACGAGTGAGGTAACTCCTGAGGCTTTCATTTTATCCTGCTTTATGCTAAGCAGGTGTGTGGCGGGCTTCTGGTGGCGGCATCCTCCAATGAAATGCGACACGAAGGATTTGCTTAGCTCTGCAAAGGTGGAGATGGAGGCTGGGGCTAGACTGGAGAACCATTGCCGTGCGGACCCCTTCAATGTGGTCGGGAATGCTCTACACATAATCTCGTAGGAGATATTATGTAGTTGCATTAAAGTTTTGTAAGTTTCCAGGTGATCCAGTGGATCCTTCGTCCCATCGAAGGTCTCCATGGTTGGCATTTTAAACTTTTTAGGAAGTGGGTAGTTCGCCACGACGGGCTTGAACGGTGTGTCCGTCCGTTGCACTAGGTAGTCGATTGTTTCTGGTACCTGTGCCTTCATGGCATTGAAGACATTGCCAATCTGATTCTGCATTTCTTTAATCTTTTCCTCCCATTGATTGTCCGGCTCCCTGGATCGATCGTAGAAGTGACTCCCCACTTCCATGCTTTGATTTTCGTCCTCCTCCTCTTGGAAATGAGGCTCCTCCCTATTAGAAACAGAGGGAGGAGGTGGAAAACCGCCATGATTCGCTCCACCTGAAGGTAGGGGTCCTCCAACATGAGCTCCACCTTGGGGTAGAGGGACTTCGTGATGGGCGCGACCTTGAGGGTAGACCAACAGCACTCCGAGAGGGGGGATATGAGGAACTCCTTGGGCGCCGGTGCCTGGTGGATGGGCGCCCAAGCCTTGGGCGCCATGGTGAGGCCTGGGCGCCATGTGGATGGTCGCCCGGGCGAGGCGCTCCCCTGCGAGGAGCTCCCTGGCGAGGCCCTCCTTGCGTTGCTCCTCCCTGCCCCGCGAGCATGAGCTGTAAGATCTGCTGGTTTTGGGCTACCAGCTGCTGCATTGTCGCCAACATCTGTTGAGGAGTGGGATCTGGAGCGGTAGCGTTTGGAGGAGGATTATTTGGTGGAGGATTGTTTTCTTCCTCTCGCCTGGAATTGTTTTCTTGTCGCCTCGTCAATCTGGTGGTGGTCACCATGATTTTTGAGAATAGAGTGCTATAAAGTGAGAATTTTGACGTTTCCCACAGACGGCGCCAAACTGATGATGCCAAAAATGGATTTCGGGCACCACCGGTCAAGTATAGAGTAATTAATGTGAAAAATAGAGAGAGAGGGGGGGTTTATAGTAGTTCGGTCAGTGTGACCTACGTCCACTTTAAAATGATGATTTTACTTCTCAAGTATGCAGAGATTACAGACTAAGAGAATATTGATGAGATGTGCAGAGTACCGATAAAATTGCTTGCCCCTCAGTGCGGGTGGGGCTCTGTGTTTTATAGTCGTTCCTAACAGATGGAGACGACTCTTCAGCAGCGGACGCTTCGTTTTGGCGGAGTCTCCGAACCGTCCTCAACAGACGAGGCGGATAGGATCTCCTCCGTAGGACTTGGTAAAAGCAGGTAGAAGGAAACGAGCGCTGACTTCGTCACTTCATGGATTCGGACCCGGACCCGACCCATGACGAATGGATCTGGACCTGGGCTCAACACGGCCTCGGGTCACTCAGACCTGACCCACCATCGTGAACTAAATCTCTTGGACCTGACCTGTCATTATGGTTTGGGCCCAACCCGTCATTGTGGGCCGAGTCAGTTGGGCCTGACCCATCAGTAACCATCTCACATTGGCACATGGATGAGCTAAAAGCATGATTTATGACCCTGATTTATAAGCAAGTCATGTGCTTGCTATCCTGATCTGAAGTGAACCCAATCCATTTCCAGGTTGGGCTTGGGCTTTGATCTTGGACCATTCGATATTGGCTGGGCCGCATTAGATTTTGAGTTTCTGACTTGATTGTTGAGTGCTGGATCCTGGTGCTTTCCATTGTTGAATGCGTAGCCTGGTCTGACAAATTTAGCAGAAAGGCACATAAGAATATTGCAAATAGGCCGGGCCTGGTCCTAACTCTCAAGCCCATGTTTTGGATTCATCCTGAGTAGTAGGCCCAATGAATTAACAAACGGGCTTCGACGTAAAGGGCCTGTACAGAACAGTCAGCTACAACATGTTAATGTTGTTTTATGTGGTTTGGAATACTAGTTGAACTCGAAGAGTGTAAAGGGCCTAAATGGGTCTAGGCCAGGCGAAGTTACACGCTTTGAAACAACTCACAGGCTGGTCCTCTTGCTAAATGGGCATGAATTCCAATCCAGAACCAGGCCCAACGGGTCCAAAATCTGTCTAAACCCGCCCAAAGGAGAGGCTGGGCTAAAGGCCCAACAGTATAGCCCAGCCATATGATCACGCTACATTTTTAATTGCATGTTTCATCTTAAGTCCTAACCCTCTCAAGAATTGCTCACTTGCTTTCACATTTTGGACTCACGTTATAGATTTACTGCAAAATTCTCTCCCACGGGAAGTTTGCATGATCCGGACGTTAAAGACGTGGGGGCCATCAAACAACAAAAAAGACCCTGCTAAATTTCATGGCACCGACTATGGGAATGTTCGCAGGAGAAAATTCCCCTAGAATTACTAATACATATTCATGAAATCAATATATTCTATCTTAATATTGGTTCAACTGCTTATCATTCTCGAATACAAGAAGTACATTTGGTCATACTCCCACATTACTTGCATTGTTGACATGCTTTCAACATATCTAGTATGCTTTCAGGACTCTAGAGCTTGGGTATTGGCAATCTGGTGGGCCATTTTAAAGCCCACAAATGATTTTATTTTTAAAGGTTCTACAATTAACCCCATTAAAACTTTGAACATAGCCAAAAGTGTCATTGAAGTGGCATGAACATCCGTGGAGGTTAATGACCCAGTTATTAAACCTTCAAACCCAGCCTTTACTTTTAAAATTGACAAGTACGAGGTTGGTTTGTATTGGAATCCGGCGAGGGTGACACATGAGCTTATTGAGTTTAAAAACGCGAGCTGTATTTGAAGTATAAAATAAGTACAAAATAAATGTGTCACCCCCTGATTAGTCCAAACAGGGTTTCCCTGTTTGGAACCCTGTTTGGATCCAGATCCTTGTATTGATACTACTTTTAGAAATTTGGATGAAAAGCCTGGTTTTGGTTTTGCGATTTGGTGTAGTGGCGATTTTGTGCGTCCAGGACTAATGGAAGGCCCAAATGTTTCTTCCTCTAAGGAAGCAGTGACGAAGGCATTTTCTTTGTTCTTTTTTTTTTTTTTTTGTTTTAGAATTTGTAAGCTTGAAGGATTCTGGGGTGGGGTTTGTTTAGAAGCTCTCTGTGCAAGTAGGTATTCAGTACAGAGCCTTCAAATGTCTGGGCCCCTGAAAACAGATTCTGAAATGTGACAATGGGTTAGACTTGGTCAGAAGAGCTCCACAACTAAGCCCAGGCTTGGCATCTCTAATCAAAGGGCACAGAGCCAGCCCAGCATAGTAATCAAGAGCCAGTCCCAGATAGGCTGGGCCCCTGAAAATAAGGATGAAACTAGTTTGCAGGTCTTTAGGCCAAGGTACTGAAACTCGGTGGACTTGACTATAATTTCAGCTAAGTTTCTTGGATATTTAGAAAAGTTAGGACCTCTGAGGAACTGTCCTGACCAAGTTTTGGCCAGGCTCAGATAAACCCAGTCAAGACTCGGTTTGTCAGCCAAAACTCAGTAAAGACTCGAATGACTAGGCAAATAACTCAATAAGAAAAATTCAAGCAACATTAATTGAAAGTGTTTACATTTTTAATATTTGTATATAAGAGAGTTTTCAAGAGATAACCAGTTATTTGATTATTATTATTATTATTATTTTTATTTTTATTTTTGAGAAGGAACTTTCACTGGAACCCACCTACCTAGGATGAATCCAAATCTTCACATACACATATCTCCTTATTATTGCAATTCACTACATGTTGACACTCATCAGTCTGTTATAAACCATTGAAAAAAAAAAAAAAAAAAAAAACTTGATCTAAGAGTTGGGATATTGAGGTCTTTAAACAAAGAGATAAGCTTATTTGATTTATTGTAACCAGTAATGCAAATAAAGAGCCCTACCCATCCTCTCCCCTGATTGGAAAATGCATACATCATCATCTTATCCCATCAATGTGAGTTTGGCTTCCTAGTTTTCTCATTTTCACACATCCATGTGGGTTCCATAAAAGAATCTCATATATATTTAAAAAAAAAAAAAGAATGATTCCTAATGAAATATATATTAAAGTGATTTTTGACTTTTTTCTGACTCCAGCAAGACTTGGCCTAGTCACTGCATTGACTTGGCCTGGTAGCTGCGCCAGTGGAACCTTTTATTAGAGTTTTTAACTATGCTAAAAGATCCTGAATGGATCCAGCTCGAAACAGAGAGGATCTTACCAGGCCCACTTGTGAGTCTACTACATGCTAACCAATGGGTGAGAGAGAGAGAGAGAGAGGGAGAGAGAGAGAGAGAGAGCTTGCATTGAATTGGGCCCCACACGCACAATCTTGTCATTACTCAATTAAGCAATGAAAGGCTGGTTAGGTACATCCTCACATGTGTTCCCTCCCTACATCAAAGGAAATGGCATGTGACTCTTTCCAACCTTATAAACCCATAAGTCCTTAACTCATGGCCCTCATTTTCCCATCATTTCCTTTGACATGTTTCAATACTTTTGTCTATATATTGATTGGGTGTGGGCCATCTTTTGTTTCAACTGATTTAAGAAGTAAGATGTTTTCAACCAAAATGAGAAAAAGTAGAAATAAAGATGTCTCAGGAGTGGCTTGTTTTCTCTGTCACATGAATTACTAATAATCACATCAATAATACTTGCTTCATAGAGAGAGAGAGAGAGTGGCCCCACACAGCTTTTCTAACCCTTAAATCAAATGGGGAGGACCTTCAAAACTAATAGGTTGGGGTGACATAGGAGATGAGAGAAAATATGCATCAAGTTCTCTTTAAGTCCATTTTGATTGATGGTTTGGTGAAAAGACAAATGAAAACACCATGCATGTACTCTTTTCTTATATAGATCATGTCAATTCTAATATATGCCTTACCTTATTTATTCTGTGTTTGCTTTCTCCTATTGCTTTTTCACCCAATTCTATTTAAAATTGTATCCCCCATACTCCCAAACATTAAACTTGAATTTTAATTAATACTATTTTAAGATCACTATACCTTTTCCTTTCCTTCATTTGGGCTTGTTTGTGATGAACTTTCCATAGAAAAGGCTTTTTATGTATAATCAAGGAAAACTTATTTAAAATTATTTTCTTTCTATTAGAAAAAACGTCACATCAAACTGTAAAAAAGTTCTGCTAGTAAAAATATTGATGCATTTACCGCTATATCATACAAGATTCTCAACATTGCATGAACATGACCTTAAAATGTTTTTGCTCTTGTTAGTTTTTTTTTTTTTCCTGCTGCTAAGTTGGGACAGTGATTCAGAATTTGTAAAACTGCCTGCACACCCAGGGATCAATGAGATAAAGTATAGATTTGGCTCTTGTTATTATCTACTCCCTTGAACATGTAACAATAGCATCCCTAAGGCCATACAAGTCGTTACACTTACCTGCCCGACAGCAACCCTACTCTTTTTGGGGTTTGAAACCAAGCAACACAAAAACAAAATTATGACAAGTGGTGGGTTGAGTGAAAAAGTAGATGGGGCTATTATTTGAGTCACAAACAAAATCCCACAAAACCTGGTCACTTGATTTTTGACATTTTTGGATCATGGCCCCCTCTATAGGGTGGGTATTATTCCAGTTGATCTTATTTAAAGTTATGTTCTCAAACTCCCAATTTCAAGACCTTTTTCATTCATTTAATTAAGGCTTTTTAGCGATGCTGAGCCCCTTCATTGGAAAGACTTTTCCGTGGAATTGAGAAAAATTAGTTTAAAATTATTTTTATATTTTCTAAGAAAAATGTTTCACCAAATTACCAAAAAATTGTGCTGGCAAAATATTGGAGCATTTATCATTGTACCATAGGATTCTCGACGTTACATGAACATGTCCATATAATTTTGTTGATCTTCTCATTTTTCTACATCCTTGAATAGGTGGCCGGCTACTTAGATCCCTCCTCCTCCTCCTCATAATCATCATCGAAGCATTGCCCCCAACTCCTTTGGGTTGGCTAGATGAATTATATTTCTCTCAAAATTCATATTTGGATCATGATAAAAGAAGGTTAATTGACGCTGGTTGTTAACCTACCTAACATAATGTCGCAACCCTCCGTGTTGAATCTAATGTGATTTGCAATATAAATCAAACATACGGATCTAGACTTAGGCATTAAACAATAGATAATTATGTCTATTAAAAACGTACCTTGCACTATGATCTTGATGTTAAGTGGTTCGGATCTAATTTTTAGATTGTCACGCCTTGTGATCAATGGCCTTGATCAAATAGGATTTTCTCCTTTTTTTTTTTTTTCATTTCCACTCACTACAATATACGCGAGAGTTAATGTGCACTATGCACTTATATGAGTATAGAGAGAAGACTCAAAAATCACTTTTATATATACTCATCCTATAGAGATTTATTTCCATAAAAAAAAATCTTATTAGAAGTCAGCTTTCTTAATTTCCTTGTTGATTAACAAAACAAGAGTCCTAAATTGATTTTCTAAAAAAACATCCAAGTCAGATTTATTCAAATCAAAACAAAAGGAAAAAGCTTATAAAAATTCAGATGACTTTAAGTGGACCCTATCATTATTAGATGTGCGGTCATGTGGACCACTTACCACTAATAATATGGGCTTATGACCACTAATAAAACTTTATTTTTACACAGGCAAGATTAACCACTTACTTATCCCCAAGGCCAAATATTCAAAGAGTAACAAATTGTTATAATTACCTGCAATGTAACCCTCTTCTTTGGGGTTTGGAAGTTGAAACCAAGCAACACATTGACAAAAGTATGACACATGGTGGGGTTGAATAAAAGTAGATGGGGTATTATTTGTATCATGACCAAAATTACACATACACCCATATCTTGTTTATGAAGGATATAAACCTCAAACCATACCACTTGAATCATGGCCCCCACTACAGATAGGGTGTTGTTAAAGGACTCAGTTGATTGGAGGACTCTTTCATTTGATTTTGACACATGAACATGGTCAATCTGACATTTTTGTTTGAGAATGAACCACTCTAGGATCACTTTAAATGCAGGTTTCAAATGAGAGTCACTTCAATATTTCAATGCAGGTGGATTGTTGTCGTCCTCATCCTTCCACTTTTACAGTCCATCTTGCGAGGCGGCCATTGGAAGTTAGAAAGGGAGACAAAGGTGAGCTGTTGGTGGGGAGAGAGATGAATGTGTGGGGGGGGGGAATGAATGATGTGTTCTTTGGAAGTAGGGTGATGGATAAAAAGGACATGTTCTTTTCTTCGTAGTTAGTAGAGATTCCATGAGATTGTTTTCCTAAGATAAGAAACAAAAGGGCCAGGGCCAACGTCAATCACGCTACAAGGAAGCATGCCTCGTGGTTTGTGTGTAGGCAGTAGGAAACTAGGAATGGAGGTTTCCACCAAAGCTGAAATATCTCTCTCTTCTCTCTCTCATATTGAAATTATGATTTTTTTTTTAAAAAGGACACAAATTTCAAGACTTTTCAAATTAGTTCATAAGTTTTCTAAGAAGTTCTCGATTAAGAACATTCATCCATTTAAAGCAATATTCCAACAACTTTTTTTTTCTAATTTTTTTAAAAGACCTAAATTACCCTTCATTGAAATATAATTCTCCTCCACTTTCTCTATATTCTTCTCATTTTCTTAATTGGTGTCTTCACGGTGATCTAGGTTAACCAGTGTTCTTACAGCGATTGGCCACATGTAGTGGCTGTTGAAACCATATCATGACTTTAAATGAAGGGTAATTTAGATATTTTTAAAATATTGAGGGAAAAAGTTGCCAAAAAATACCTTTAAATGGCCTGGTGTCCTTTATTAAAAACTTGCTTGAAAACTTAAGGACTAATTTGAGAAGTTTTAAAACTTGTATTCTTTTTTAAAATAAGGCAAAAACTTAAGGCCTAAGATGGGTCCAAAATAAGTTCACTTATGGCTCCAAAGCAAGGTAAGGAGAAATGGGTTTTATTCATGTATCTAAGTGTGTTAATTCCTAATCGGCTCCAATCATTTTACTATTATTTCCTTAATTAATGGTACATGTAATACAACTATTTTACAATGTAGTTATCTTTTAGCAGGCTGTAATTAACACCTACGAGTCAGGAGACAGTGTTCAATAGTTCAATATTACACAATTCAAGGTTTTTTTTTTTTTTTTGTTTGCCTTTTTGGGTAGTTTAAAAGACAAGCAAGACTCATGTGTAAATTCACCTTTATAAATATTCCTTTCATAAGGGTCTATTTGTTTGCATGAGAATTGAATGCATATGTAGGAATTCATGATAGAATGAGCTCCAAATAAGGTTTAGTAAAGAGGTTGAAAGAGGTATAGGTGAAGGATAGAAGGTAGAAATGTTTGAATTACTAAGATGATAACTGAGTATTCATTTGTCATCTCCGTTGATTTATTGTCAATTAGAAGAGAGGTCATTTGATATGCCATTTTTGGACATTCCCTTTTGCATCTTCATTTATTACTACTTTTAGAAAAAAAAAAAAAACTCCTAACAATTCAATTACAAGAAACAGACTGGACCTAATTATATGCATTTACCTATGCTATTTCAATAGGGATGTAAATGGGTACCCGATTCTCCAATTACCCGGAGGTTCCGTCCCATTAAAAACAGGGTCTGGGACTAGGCCTGTCAATGGGCCGGGCCGGGCCTGGGCTTAGGTTGTCCAATCCCGTCCCGAAAATAGGACGGGCCTACTAGGTGTTGTCCAATCCCGGCCCTAAATTGAACGGGCCTACATCAAATCTCGTCCCGTACGGGCCCGGGCTGGGACAGGGCCGAGCCTAGCCTGGGCTTAGCCCGATCCTAGACAGAAGCAAAACATTCTCTAATTATTCCTGATGTTATCAGACACCCTGTGTGAACTGGACTTTAAACCTTCCTCCTTTTTTTTCGGGTTTGAGACCGGCAATGCAATGTAACAAGCAACATAGCAGAGTTAAAAACTTTTTTTTTTTCGGCCAATGACAGTAGAAATCAGAAAATCAATAGAAATGAATGAGTATCCTATAGGCTATATGGGTCAAGAAATGAATGGGTATAATATATGAGTCAAGTTAAAGTAATGTAGAATCAGTTAAAAATTTCTTTTTTTTTTAAACAGTGAAAGTAGAAAATAAAAAAATCAATAAAATGAATGAGAATGAATATCCTATTTTCCTATATGGGTCAAGTAATTTAAAAAAGAAATGAACAGAAATGTATTGTCCAAACCTAGCCCACTGGGCTCAATTTTTTTTTAAAAGCCCTGTATTTTAGGGCTTGGGACGGGCCGGGCTGGGCATCCTCTGCCCATTCCCAGTCCCATTTTGGCCGGGCTTTTAAATGTATTGTCCAAACCCAGCCCATTGGGCTCAAATTTCTTTTAAAATCCCCGTATTTTAGGGCTTGGGACGGGTCGGGCCGGGCTTTTTACCCATTTCATCCCATCCCATTGACATGCCTCTCTGGGACCTTATTTAGGCCCCTATAAGTAAATGGATATGGGTCCGATTCTACCTTGGTTCAGACCCGTGGACTTGAAACCGAACATATTACCTCAATTTTCAAAAATCTCTCCTAAAAACTATATTTTTTTAATATCATTCTCTACCTAAATTCGGACTCGGATACAGACCCGTCCTATATATGGTTCTAATTCCGGTTCCGGAGCTAAGAAACTGGTTCCGAAATAATTCCATATCTGGATCTGGGTCTACCTTCTCCTTAACAGTAGTGGACCCGGAACCAAAACCGACCGGTTTACAACCTTATACTTCAATATAGACCTACATGATTACTTATGCCGTGCATGGTGGATAAAAATTAATCATAGTACATGATTGCTACAGTGAAAGGCACAAAGTTATATTCTACTTGATTTTCATTCATGATAGTTTGACATGTCCTGGTAGAACCAATGGAGTGCCTCTAATTGCGAATTTTAAAAGCTCAAAGTCAAAAGATTTTGACATAAAGACTGATAATACAAATCATGGAAAACGCACTATGAGGATTTTTACTGCCATTCTTTTATGCAATTTAAAAGAAAGCATAAACTTGTTTTAAGTAACTGCAATTTCACAAAAAAGAGATCTCCCTTTCTAATCTATTTTTACATATATATATATATATATGGGGTTTATTCAAGTGCATCTATCCTTCACCATAGGGTGAGGGACACTCCCCTTGCTTTTGTACTTGAAACTTTTCAAAAAGAAAAATATCCATCGAGGGATAGATGTACTTGAATATTTCCACACACATATATATATATACATATATATATATATATATATATCGCCTCTGAAAATCCAATACAATTATCAAAAGACCTGGACCAAAAACAAAAACCATAGCTAACCAACCTAATGGACAAATGCGATGAACCTGAAAAACAAGACATTAACCCAGCAGACAATATCTCCAATTGATTGACTGACCAGCTCAAATGGATCAACGTTTGCATAGATGACATCCTCAAGAGTCAGAGCTAGTGGTTGTTGAGTTCTAATCACCCAACTGCAGCATCCACACCCTTCGTTTTCCTGTCGCCCATAACTTGGCACGATCCATCCGTCTTCTTCGTCTCCCTTCATCATTTCTATTTCTACTTCCATCACCAAAACGTCCCCATCTGAGACCCGAAGCACAAATCTTTGTCTTCGTCCATTTTCAAAAACCAGCTGCTTGTTTCCTTGCCATTTCTAAGCTGCCAAACGTGCGCTTCTACACTTATGTTTTTTATTATTTTGTAATGTGTTTAATCGGATGGTGGGATCCACTTCTATTAAGCTGGGATTTTTGAGGATATACGGAGGAGATGAGACTTACGATGAACGGTTCGGATTATCCATAGTAGAGCTCCATATTACACTTGCATTTCAAAATGATGGGGACTTGTCAAGCCACCTACTTCTGACATTTATGAGGATGGTTAGTGTAACGCGCCCACTTGTGATAAAGATGTGGAGGATCCATGGCTATCGCTCAGTTGATTAAGGACATAATGATGCGTGCACCAGTGCATAAAATGATGATGATGATGCACTAATCTTTGGTGTGTGATTGTGTGAATGGTGATGCTGTTATTCTGGCCTTCAATGCCATGTCTTCGCTAACTGACTCAACTCTCAAGTTAAATACAAAGAAATCATGTCATACTTTATATAGATGTCTTGGCTAGAGATTTGGTATGATAAGATCTACTCCTTTGATGATCTATTTGATTGGACTCATCCACAGCAATTTTGTGTTTGATTCATCCATGATTAGATCATGCATCGTTAGATCATTACACAGGGAAAATTACATGGATGTCATGGGGATTTTGTAGTGTGTCCCTCACCATTTGTGGTGAGGGACACCCTTTTTTGGGGGTGTTTCAAGTACAAAAGGGGATCTCCCCTTCAAGTACAAAACCCCTTTTGTACTTGAAACACCCAAAAAGGGGTGTCTCTCATACAAATGATGAGGGATAGATGCACTTGAATATTTCTCATATACATATATACCTTCCAACATAAAATTACAAACACAGAATGTTTTAACAAGACTTGAAGAACTGTAATTGGTTCTCTTCTACCATTGATGTTGAATCTAGCTAAAATTAAGGATGAGTTCCTTTTGAAGTGGGGGAGAAAGATGTGCTCAAAGAAGAGATCCACAGTAGAATAAAGTCGCGGGTCCACTTCATCTAAGGACATCAGGCCTACCTTGTTTTATTAAGCCACCTGTTTTGTTTTTATTTTCTTAAAATTTTTATTAGATTTTATCTCTAGCTTTAATTGTTCTAGATTAGGTGAAATCATGTAAAAGATTATTCACCTTTTAAGATTGTTACTTTTTAGGTAGTAATTATCTATAAATATCATTACAATTGATGAGGGAAAACAACTTTCAAAATACTCAAGCATTTGGCTTGGCTAACTTGAAGATTCTTTAGATCTCGATCGTTTGCTGAGTCTACTTTTGGATCAACAAATGATATCAATTCAATCAATGACTAGATCTACTTTCAAAGGCATTGGAACCCTCCTTCAGTAGACTGGCACAATCAGTAGCCATCTGATCTGCATGACCAAGCTTATAATTACAACCTTTGAAAGTTCGGAGATGAAGCTCATGAACCATGTTTCCTTTGGATTGGACCTATGGGTAAAATTCAAGCCCATCAAATCATCCTAACCCCTTAATACATGGCCCTCAATTTTAACCGTTTTTAAAAGATACCCTTTTCCAATGATTTTAATCGAACAATCAATTCTATTAACTTTTAAGGCAGTGGTGGGTGATGGGCTTCGATGAATTATAGTGGATCTAAATTAGCGAAAACAGCTGATGGTCGCAGAGTGAGCTCATATAAGACTGCTCATTGGAGGAAAATCCCCTCACAAGGAACTTCAAATGGTACATATTAACATGACTAGGATCTGGAGGCTTATAAATTTGTGGGGTAAAGCAATCAAATTGAAACTACTAAAAGTCGCTGACCTATGTAATGGGTGCAAGCCAAATTTCACTTAATAAAAGTTGGTCTTACTATTTGATTGGTCAAGAACAAAACACATGATTTTGTTCTCTACATTTGTATCTTTTATCATGTGTTTTAGGAGTCCAAATCCCTTGTTTCCCCGAAACAGGGAGATAATGTTTAGTCCAATCAAATCACTAGCTCAATTCTTGTTAGACTAAAATCTCGGACATAGGAGACACAAGAAGCTTTTTTACCCTAGGAAAGGAAACTTTTACTTGAACGGCAACGTTTGATCAATCTATGTATTTGGATTACCGGCCACGGTCTGAGGATGGAGGGACCGACAGAATGTTCTGTTTGAAACACATGGTATTTGACGGTTCTAGTAAGAAATAAAACATGTAGCAAGAACGGTAAATTCAAGCGTGAAGAATAATCAATCAAAAAGGACTATCTCGTAACTTCATGAAAGGCGAGACAAGCGCAATCTAAGCCTCGTCTTCTTCCTGGGTTATGTTCCCAATCACCTCCTCTCTCCTCATTGGATGTCCCCAACTAACACTCTCTCTCTCTCTCTCTCTCTCTCTCTCTCTCTCTCTCTCTCTCTCTCCCCCTCTTCATCTTTTTTTTCTTATATAGTACCATACACATGAAAACGTTCACTCATTCACACCCAATACCCATCATTCTATTCTCTCTCTTTCTCATCTTTTAAATTAGTACCATGCACATCTAATCTCAACACAATTTCTTTCTTTCTTTCTTTCTTTCATTTATGATCGATCATTCACCTCTAATATCCAAAACCCACAATTCCATATTCACTAAAATTCTCTCTCACATATTAGTAGCATGCACATGTAATTCCATCTAACCCAATTTCTTTTCCTCTTCATGATCATTCACCGATAATCTCCAAGACCCATAATTCCATGTTCACCAAAATCCATCCATCTATCCCAAGAGGTCTCCCTTTCTATGCATATATATGATCTTTTATTTTGTATCATACAGCCCAACATTTCTATCACTTCATGATCATTCACCTCTGATCTCCAAAACCCACCATTCTATTCTCCCCAAGCTCCTCCTTTCCTAAGAATCAATCTCTCTCTCCCTCTCTCTCTCTCTCTCTCTCTCTCTCTCTCTCTCTCATATAAAATATGGAAGAAAACCACTGCAAACCCAAACATGCTGTGAACAGCACAGGTTTAAAGCTCTTTGGCATCCACATGTTAGAAGAAGAGGAAGAAGCTGCTTCCACCCAAAAGCCTATTGGATCATCAGATTCCGGCAGTTCACCAATCGAATCATCAGACTCCGGAAATTCACCCGCGATCACCGAGTGCCGGAGGTACGAATGCCAGTACTGTTGTAGAGAATTTTCGAATTCTCAAGCATTAGGAGGCCACCAGAATGCACACAAGAAGGAGAGGCAGCAGATGAAGCGGGCACTGATGCAAGCCAACCGGCATTCCCTGGCCTACATGCGCAACAACCCCATGGCGTCGGCCTTCTCGCCTCCACTGCACCTTCTCGGCCAATCAGGTCCGATCATGGTCCCATCCCCGGCGCCCCCATCTTCTTCTTGGGTCTATTTGTCCCCTCCGGTGCCGCCGCCGGCCCCACCCTTCCAATGCATGTTCCCACCACAGAACCCAACTGAAACATTTTTGTATGGACATGATCGAACGGCATCAAATTCAATAATTCAACCACATGGCACCATCCCACCGTTAAAAGGAGCTTCCGACGCGCAGGGTGATCGGAATTATGATGATGCAATGGGCTTGGATCTGCATCTTAGCCTTGCTCCCGCGGATCCTTGAGTGCAAAAGTACCCTTTTTTAGGTGTCTGCTTCATCTTTAGAAGCTTTGGGTCATGTAAATTTACTTGTTTTCTTGAATCTTTTTGAGTTCTAAGGATGCAATTGTTTGTTTCACATGGAGATGGAGGGGTTTTAGTGTTTTCTTTTGATCATGTGAATGGAAGGCCATTGATGGAAAGATCCCGCACCAGCTCGGCAGCTTTCATTGGTGGAGATCTTAGGCCCACCCATGTATTGCATGGGAATGCATTGACACCCACAACAGCACTGGGAACTAACTCATCAGAGGAAGTAGACTTACATGAGTTCTCTCTCTTTTGTTGTGGGGATTAAGTAGGGGTTTTGATACATCCAAACTCAATTTTTCCAATTTCATAATTGAAACTTCAGATAATGTCACTAGAGCCACTTGATTTTGGTCAACATTGTTTTTAGCGTTTTTCCCCGATCCTATAATATCACGGGAACGATATGCCGCAGAAACTAAGTACTAAGATATCATGGGACTGTCTCGTGATGTCATGACTTTTATGCAGCATTTTAGGAAAAAAAATTTTTGAATGATAGAATATGATAAACGGTGGTCAGATGTGTATTTGTTTTCTATAAAATGCCATTTTTTTTTTTTTTTTGTATTTTTAAAATAATGAATTCACTTGCTGGTTGTATAAAGCGTATGATATAAAAATTGATAAATCCCATAATATCATAGGATATGACACAAAAAAAGTTAAGAAAATGTTGACCATTTCAAAATCCCAGTAAAATGATAAAATGTGGCCCATTTCTTATCATGAAAAAGTGAAAGGGTTTCAACTTTCCACAAGGTAAATGATGGCCCATTGGATTGAATCAAGCCTGGGGCGTAGTGAACCGAATGGTCACTAACCATACGCCTTGGTCTGGTTCCATTTGACAGTTAATATCACCCCTGTACATGTGATATTAAAGCCCCAAGACTAATTGTGGGGGATAAGTTGAAATTTTTACAGTTTTCACCTTCAATGGTGGGCCCATTTTTACGGTTTCTACAGTTTAGAGCATAGCTGTCAATATCATTTCGGACCTCATTTTGGTCTGGCATCCAAGATGAAAGGTCGTAGTAGAGTTGGTATTTCGGCGAAACATTTTTTACAATTACATGTTGAGGAAATTAAAATATAAAATAATATTTATACATATATACATATATATAGAAAAAATAAAGAAATAAAAAAGAATAAATATAAATTTAATCTGTTCTAGTAAAAAAAATCTTGGGATTATATTTTAGGAAAATATAAGAAATACAAATTATATGTGTATAAAAAGTAAAAAAATCAATTATTTAAAATACCATTTCGGCCGAAATCTTAAATTTTAGCTGAAATTGACCAAAATTCAAAACAAAAAGTTGACTAAAACCCTACTTCAGCTACATAGGCCAGAACGAAACGAAATTAATAACTATGCTTGAAAACATAATCAACCATTGTTAATAATACTATTAATATATTACCAATGAAAGCTGCACAAAGTCAGTGTAGTAGATATAAGAATGTTGAAATGGATATATGTGCACTTACATGAGCACTGTTTAAAGGTATCGTCAATATTTGATAAATTAAGAGAAACTCACTTTAATTAGGTTGTTTCAATATGTCCAACGTAGGCAAGCAATGACTTCATTGATCATGAAAGTTTTTTCTATGCATATTGATGATGGCCCACCAAAGAAAATAAGTAGGTAAAAGAGAACATGAATGAAAGTAGTGAGAATAGATATGAAGAAGTATAATCTATTTAAGGATTTTGCTCATGATAGATTGGAATAGAGAAACGGTATTCACGTTATCCCAACATGGACAAGGTGACGAAATTACCATTGAAAGAAGCACCATCATCAATGTCATAAATCCATCTAAAATCTTTGTATGCACTGATTATGAATAACGAGTAATTATAAAGTGCAAATCCAAACAAGAGAACTTAATGAACTTATCACCAATCTGATATTTTGATAGGACACTATATCATCACAGGTGAGGACCACAACTTGCCTAAGTACAAAGTCTTCACCTAATTAGTACCCAACTGTTCTTCTCTTTAAATATACAATGTTTGTGTGTGTGAGCTTGGATCAGAATGTCCAGTGGGAAAGAAGCTATTGGGTACTAGAAAGATCAATTACTTATAGAATGAAGGTAGGCCATGGTTTTCTTGGCTCTTACATCACTTTTCTATTATTATATATGTACCATAATTTCCAAATCAAGTGGGACAACTACAACTGGGTGCACTTGCCTTTGTCCACCTGATATTTGACTCAAGTGACCAGACCCTCCAATAACTGGTACATAAATATGGCTTCTAAATGTTTTCCTTTTGCAACTATCCTGTCTTTTCCTCTTCGTATTTCTCAATCATTTTGCTTCCAAGAATCAAGGCTTGTCCCCTGTTACTTAATTATAAATATGAGAGAGAGAGAGAGAGAGAGAGAATTATTAAATCTACAAAAGAAACCCACAAAGGTCCTAATGACCAACTAAATACACTAAGAAGCCCCCATAAATAAGAAGACTTGGATCTCCATTTTAAAATTAAGAACTATGTAGTAAACAAAAAGGGAAGGCTTCATTTACCAAATGCCACTCAATCTTCATATGGAAGAAGATGGTATAATTATGAAAATAGTAGCCAACGAGTGAACAATCATAGTGGTTTAAGAATTATGATGGGTTTCATTGGGCCTTGATCGATTATATATGATTTACTAATTTTTGGAAGGAGAAAAACAAAGAGAGCTTCATCTAAAAAAGTAGGGTACGGTTAGATTCCCACCCACATGACATTGTAACATTTTCCATGGTGCATTTAATTGTATGATCACTAGCTTCTATGTTTCCAACCACTACAATAACTCCATATTATTTTGTGAACGAGGACAAAAGAAGATCTTATTAATAAGATTAAAGGGGTGCTTTTGTCATGTGGGTTGGCAGCTCCAAGGGAACAAATCTAAAATCTTGCTTTCATCAAAGCATAAAACCAGTAATACTGCTTGCCCTTATCATTTAGAGAGAGAGAGAGAGAGAGAGAGAGCAATGGGGTCAAAAGGTAGATGGTAGCCCCAAAATCTTGTGATTAGATAGAAGACAACAAATGGAGCGGCGATTAGACAAAATGTGGCTTCAACCGCAAAGATTGAGGACTGATAAATTTACCTACATTTTTAGGAAACAAGTTAGATGATGTTTGGATTCTCCCTTGTGAAAAGCAACCATGTTAGAACTTGTAAAGTAGCTTGTACCACAATAATGGATTTGAAAACTTGTACACTGGACAAGAAGTTTCTTTCTTACAGCTTTTGACATTAACAACCATCACTCTACAACTAACGAGCAGGCAACGTCAGTTCAATCTTTAAAATCAGTACAGTCAGTGTGTCAAACACTCTAAAGTGTTGGTGGGTCTCTCCACTCCACTCTTATGACAATGATTATGGTGGATAGCCCCCTTCACCTAACCAATCGAAGCTAATGGGTTTCATAACACCTTCAATATCACGTAGAAGTCCCAAATCTCTCCTCCACGTATTGACAAAAGTAATATTATAATCGAGAGCTCTCTCCCCACATCATCAAACATGTGTCTTGTTGGTGGGGTTCACTGATGGCATACAATACAATGGGAGATTATAGATTAACAATCTATGAAAGACCCATTTCATCTATGATCTCTACGTGCTTGATGTAAGCTGTTCGATGATCGTTAGCTGTTAATTGAATTTTATTTTGACATGCCAATATCAAAGCTTTTAATCTGATAATGAAAAATACTAGAAAAAGCTTATTTTAGGCATGTTACACAGCATTGCAACTTAAAAAAAGTTGCTCTAGTGTGCCTCTACTACGATAGAAATTGTTCAATCATACTAAACTTTAGATCCAGATGCGCGCCACCTATCACTTATAGGCAGGTAAGTCAACGGGCTAAGCCAAATCGACTTAGCTTAATTGGGATTGGACTTCAGCTTGGCTTATGAACTAATCCAGCATGAGCAAGCTACAACAAGTTTAACTTGCCTCAACTCATTAAAGACTCGGCTCATTTGATTTTGTACCATATGTACATATGTATGACTATTAATAAACAAACTAATATCATTTTCATACTATATCTATGCATATAATATTATGTTTTAAGGGGAACCTAGGTATGATAAATGTACTTATATAATAAGTCTACAGAAACATACGTACATTATACATTCTAATCGTGGATGAGAAAAAAAAAAAGAAGACAAGCTGAGCTCAAGCTTAACTTGGCCTAACTTGTTTAGAATAAAGCGGGGTCAAATTAAATTGAGTTTGAACTTTGGATACTTGAATCAAGAGCCAGGTCAAGCTCCGCGCTCCCCATCTATATCCCTGCTTAAATGTGTAAATCAATGTTTTACAATTCAAGGCACAAGTAGACAAGGCACAAAACAAAGGAGGACAACCAAAACACCATAAAGATGGGGGTACTGGCGCAATTGATGGCCAATATCCCATTTACAGCTAAGTTTGGAAGTATAAAAAGGAAGTACTGGGCCATAGCTCTCAGCTGATTAGGGACTTAAAGTCATCCCCATCCGAGCCAGCTGGAAGCAGGAAGAAGACATTTCATTTGGGGCAAGGCCTGGGAAAAAGTTCTTCTGAAACTGATAGGGAAGTTGAGAAGTGTGATTGCGGTCCCAATATTCATTTATCTACCTTTCTTTAGTACAAAGGATCGGGAGACGTCTGCAAAGGTATCAAACTATCAACTTCAACCAATGCCTCAACCAAGAAGAATATGCTATATATATATATATCTTCTATATCGCACTACCTGGATTCTCTAATTCGAGAATTTTAAGACATGGACTGCTAGAGATGTTGCTCAGGTGCACCATGGGTGAGAGGCCAGTGGAGCCCAACAGATAGAATAGGAGTGGGGTCCATGGAAAGGCCAATGTTTGGATTTTGGCCCACCAAATCTTAGAGCAAGCTGATCTAACATGATGGAGATATGGCTCCCCTCAAATTCAATTGAGCAAAAATATTGATGGATCAAATCCAATGGAATTAGGCAGTGATTGATTATAAGCGTCTTTGAATTGGGTCTGGTGGCAATTCACCAACGGGTCAGTGTGAGAGGAGAGGGAATGGGTGATATGGTGGGACCACAATGGACTCTCACACATGATGTTGGCTTGAGCGATGTCACGCAGGTGATTTACCATCTAAAGATTTAGGGTAGGGTTTTATGTTGATGTCCTCTAAACAAAAAAAAGGAGACAAAGCAACCCCAGGTTTGATTTATCTAAGTAATCCCTGCTTGTAGGAGCCAGCTAAGATGCATACAATCACAAGGCTAGGGAGCAAGAAGGGTATGGTATGGCTACGGGTTTGCCCAAATATCACTCTAATAGGATCATAATAATTCTCAATTTCCAGCCTCAAAAGTTTAACGGTTTTGGGAGTATAATTTACATTGTATTTCAGTCCAACAGCGGATAATGGTCAGACCAGTACAAAATTAATATAAGTGTCAATCCATCCATAGGAGCAGGTGTATTTGAGAGGGTATGGATTTAGCATAGGTACTAAGTAGGTCCCAGTACAAAATACAGGCCTCTCTCTCTCTCTCTCTCTCTCTCTCTCTCTCTCTCTCTCTCTCTCTTCTTGAGTTTTTTTCATCTATCTATACTTACAAGAACTGTTTCAACAGAATCTCACATCATGGATCAACAAGTTGAGACCAAGATTTTATAGATCTGACTGGCATAAACCCTGGTTGATATATATTTCGTGATCCCCTCCATGCTGTGCACGCCTGAATGTACTCCATTCGGCAGGAGAGGGTAGATGAAAAAGGCCTCATGCAGTAAGGAGGAACCAAAAATCAGTCCCATCAGCTTATCCTATCCCTTGATAAAGAGCCTCAAAATTCAACAATTTTTTTTTCTTTTTTTTTGTGTGTATCGTTTAGATCAATCTACCGCTGATTACAAGATTGAATGGGTATCAAATTGTGGTGAATGTCAATTTATTTAGGGTGGGGGCGTGGCAAGTATGAAGGGGTAGGATTGGCCCCATTGCAAAATAACAACGTGAAACAAAATTTATGTCAACCTGGGTACGCAGTCAAGCCATGTATTTAAACGCAAAGCTGAAGACGGTCGATGGAATATTTGTGAGACTAACATTGCTTCAAAATCTTACAGAATAATCAATAAGCACATTTTAATTATAGTTCACATCATGTACATATATTCAGATTGCTGAAAGAACTTCTAATAATACAGAATGCACAAACCACCACTCTATTGACATTGTGTATTGGATTCCATTTGCAAAATATATAACGGCCATCAAATGAAGACATAAGCCGGAAAAAAAATGTAAAATGGCTGACCTTCACCAAGCTAAGTGACATTCACTGCATAATAATGTGGAGTTGGAAATGTGAATACACGCTAGCACTCCGCTCTGCTTAATCACACTTGGATAATCAAGAGCTTCACCCAAGTTCTCTCTTATCATTAGCCTTTAAAACCAAGATTAAACCATTTCTTCTTGGCCGATTTGTCCCTCCCATCCTCTGTTGGGCTCTCAGCCCTGAACTCCCCACCAGTAACTTTACTACTGCTGCACCCAGAACCATCAGCAGGTAATTTTATCATGGTAAAGGAGGACTGGACACTCTCTCTTCGTTTTAGCAGCTCATCAACCTGTCAAACACATACCAAAACAACAATGAATTGAAATCACAAGCATACAGTCATGAAATATAGCACTGAACATCAATGAAGCCAATAGATAATTTATCACAGCAGGCCTGCTTTTTTCATGGCACAAGTAAAGACTGAGATTTTCCCAAGAGGAAGCATAAAAAAAATAAGAAGAGACATTACGTAAGATTAAGAAAAGTAAAGTCCTCCCAGGAAACTTAGCTACATTTGAGAAAGAGGCACATGTTCAGGATCCAGGCCACTCTTAAGGTGGGATCCATTGTGAACAAGCATCACACCCCTAAGGGAAGCTGCCCTGTCAACCATTATGCCTACCAAAGCATCATGACCCATAAAATTATCACAACTAACCAATCAAAGAATTTGTATTAATCAATTGTAGTGGGACCGGTTTACTAGTGATAAATCCGACATTAGTCCTGGTTTGATTGGGGAGAGACACAATTCTCAGTGTAAAAATATGGCGAAAGGGATTATTTTGAGCAATTTGGGTTCTTTATGGTGAAAAATAGTATTTCTGTATCTCAATGCCTGCAAAGTTTTGGAAAATTATGTCATGGAAAGTGATTGGGGTATATTCAAGTTTAGGATTTTTCTTTGAGTATTGTTGATTTTTTTTTTTTTTTTTTTTTTCAGAAACTACAGTTTCTAAATAACTATTAACAAATCAATAGATACAAAGTATTCTGGTAGACCACTACTTGCCCCTCTACAAAAAATTCATGGCTCCGCCACTGACCGTGAAGATGCCCTACAAAAAGTTGCTATATTTATCAGGTGGGCAACTTGTGTGCATTGAGTGCTTCTCAAAGAAACATGGCTTACTCTATAAGCCCTGCCAGATTTTTGGAGGTCATGTCATGTTGATGGTGGTCATATCCATCAAAAGACAAAGATCAAACAGCTATGGGCAGCAGTCGCAATTATGAACCTTGACCGCTAGGCTTTCCACAGTTGTATATAGGTGGGAGGACTAACTCTTCTTCTAAATGGAAGTAGAGGGGAAACATGGATAACCCTATTGCTAAAGAGGGGGTATTACAGTGTTAGATTACCTAATTTTGAGTCTAAGTGGACCATGATATAGGCTATGATGCAAGGATATGGCAAGGACACGTCGTAGACACGGCAGGGACATGGATTTTACACATAAAAAGTGAAGTATCGGATACAATACGTTGCCCATTTTGAAGTATCCATGCATCATAGGATATAAGTCATACTGAATGCTTTGTAATGTTATCTTCCTCTTAGAGAAAGTGAGGATCAGGATCCTATTCAAATCATTTGTATGTCATTGGCATCTTAATAAGAATATACCCCATTTTATAAATGAAGACAAATGAAATTGTCAAGAATTGATGTCTCTTTGGAAGGCAGGATCTTTAATGAATTTTCACAAGTAAATATCTATTTTGGGGTGGGGAAAGCTAAAAAAATGGTAACCGTATAAATGCCATTCTGACTTCTTCTGAGAGTTCTAACAGCAAGCAAGCAAAAAATGTGGTATTTTCGTAGCATCCGACTTATATATACTACTGCAAATCTTCTGGAACTGCCAGACTGTTCCTAAGCTTAGAATGGTCTGTTCTACAAGGCCCTCTTGGCCCAAACTATAATCAATCTAAGCCCTTCACACTCATTACCACCATGAATCAAGACTGATTCAAATTTCACATTCATCCAACTTCTATAGGCCTTCCAATTGATCATGCAAATTTTCATACTCATGCAAATTTTCATACAAGATTTTATCTAATGGATAGGATTGAGGCAACAGAACCCTCAATTTTTCTGGAAGATCAAACAAACATCCCTTAATCATATGGTTCTCATTTTTCGGGAAGATAAAACAAACATCTCATATTTTACTTATATATATATATATATATATAGGGAAATATTCAAGTGAGAACTATATGAGAACTTTTTTTCGGAGCTCAACTAGCAACCCATCCAAACCTAGCAATCAATAGGGAACCCCCTGATAGTCACTAATCCAAGGATTGGAACACATCTGAATAGACTGAACCGTTGGATCGAGAGTTGAATATTTTTTTGAATATGAAGCCATTAAACTTGTGGGCCACGGATGAAGGGGTTAGGGGCATGAGTTTGGGGTTAAACTTGATACTTGGGGTGGTCGCACGCAGATCTTTCCATCCCCCCTGTCCCATCCCCAAACGGGGCCCCATAAAAAAGTTATCACATAATATGTGAGAACAGTTCCCACCTGAATATTACCCATATATATATAGGGAGGTGCTCTTATGAGAGACACTCTCACCTTATTATGAGAGATAAGGTGAGGGCCCTCACATCCCCCCCTCTCTCTCTCCCTCTCCCCCTTGCGGGTGTGCCAAACCTCGAACCCACGACCTAATGATTTCGACCAAAGGTCCAAACCACTAGCCTAGGAAGGTGGTCGGCCTCACATCCATATATATATAGGCGCTCCTATAAGAGACACTCTCACTTTACTATGAGAGATATGGGTGGGGGCCTTCGCATTTAAGTTGTTGGCGTTGGATATGGATGTGAGGGCCCCCACACAATCTCTGAGAGATATCTCTCATATGAGCATCTCCCATATATATATATATTAGTTTTACATACATCACAAATCTTATTCACTCTTAAAAAAGCCTACACCGTTCTGACAATAGCATGCAAGATTATTTTGCATTTTTTTTTCCATTTTAAAGCCTTCATTGGTTTTTTTTTTTTTTTTTTCACTCAAAACTAATATTCTCATTTTTCTTTTATTTATTTTTTTCATATTCTTGTGTTATTTAAATTGACTAAGGTTATTGGTTTAACTTCATTACTTTTATTTTTCCAAATAAATTTGATAGTTTTTAAAATAAGTTTTTTTTGGGGATTTTACCAGAAAAATCCCCTTAAAGGGATTGAAGACCAAAAAGGCCCTTAAACTTTAATATAGACCATAAAGACCCTCCCACCACTTTTTTATTTTTTTTGTTATTTTGCTGAGTTGCTCGTGTCATCTTCTTTGCCCGCATTCAACGCCACTGCCAGGCTTTGAAAAGATTGTTTCACCCCCAGGCTTCCAATTGTTCAGATTAATCTTTTAGATTGAAACAAAAACCCTCAACAAATTTGATAGGAAGAAAAAAGGAAAAAGCATAAAATCTTTACAAATCTCACCTGCTTCTCATTGAATTCATTAGTAACTTGAAGAAAGTTGGCTGGATTGAATCAAATTCTTCATAAATTTTTCGAAGTCTCAACGAGGGTCAAGGCTTTCAAAGTCTTTCAAATATTTCAAAGTCTACGTTGGAGCACCGGTTCAGATTTGCATAAACCAAAGGGGGTTCGAAGATGATAAATGATGGTTGGTGTTTGAAGGTGGCAATCAGGTTGCAAGTGGGTCAGTTAAGTTTGTTTGGTTGCTTGATTTGGAGGTTTAGAGATAATTTAAGAAAAAAAGGTGGGTCCTTACTCTATTGAATGGTGAAGAGTGAAACATGGAAAATGGAGAAGAAGGTGGTGCAGTGAGCAAACGATATCGCTGCTCAAGCATACACGTGAGCAGCGGTACAGAAAAAAGAAAAAAAAAAAAAAAAAAAAAACTGAAAAGGGCCTATGGAACCAGTCCGGTGCTTAAAAAACTGAGGACCTTTTTGGTTTACACCGGGTTTGGCTTAAGAACGTTCTGACTGTTCTTGACTGTGAAGCACGGATACGTAAAAATGGGTCCCAAATCCGAATCCCGGGCGTATTGGACACGGATACGCCCAAATACAACATGGATACGTCCGGGATACGCAAAAATCATATCTAATTATTATTATTTTTATTTCGGACAAGTGCGGGACACGCATGGGACACGTCCAGGATACGAGCAGGGCACATCGTAAGTGAAAAAAAAAAAAAGAAAGGGAGAGAGGAGAAACAGAGAAGAAAACGTGGGGGAGGAGAAGGAAAAAAAAAATAAACCTAACCTCGCCATCTCCTCCGCTCCTACAACGAGATCACACCGGCCAGCACGTCGTCGTCATCGAACCCTAACCGCGCCGCTGCAGCCTCGCCGCCCTCATCGTCATAAAGCAGCTGTAGTAGGAAAAAAAAAAAAAAAAAAAAACAAAAACAAAAACAAAACAAAAGAGAAAATGGTACACACCTGTGCCGCTGCAGCCTTGCCGCCCTCATCTCCACCTTCGCCGCTGCATTACAGGAGAACCAGCACTTTTTAGCTATGATGCACAGATACGGCATGGATATGGCAAGGACACGCCATAGACACGGCAGGGACACGGATTTTATACGTAGAAGGTGAAGTATCGGATACAATACGACACGATACGTTGTCCGTTTTGAGGTATCCGTGCATCATAGCTTTTTAGGTTCTTTTCTCTTCTTTCTTTCCTTTTTTTTTTTTTTTTTTTGATTTTTTCTCTTCCTATGTATCTGTAGGCTGTAGCTGTTGCTGTTGCTACTGCTGCTACTTGTTTGGTTGTTTCTTTTTATCTCTTCCTCTGTATCTTCGGTGTTTCCTTGTTGATCTGTTTTTATCAAGAATGTCTTTTTAAGTGCCCAAAGTATGTATAGAGTTTCTGGCTGTTCGATGGGTTTCTGTGTTGCTGGGAGAATCTCTCGCTCTCTCTGGATATATATAATCTAGGCCCATTTAATATTTGGGCGGGGCTTAGACCAAGTGCTAAAAAGGATCCTGAGTTGGAAGTTATTCTTCAATCTTGAACTGGTGAAAGCCAATACCATGGGCTGTTTGTTCGATAGCCTAGTAGGGAATTATCCAACACAAACTTTAGTCATCAAAATTCATTTTTCCTTTTTCTTTTTCCTTTTCTTCTTTTTTGGGAAAGGGAACATGATTTTCATTTAGGAGCAGTTTGCCAGTTTGTTTCATGTAATTGGATTCCTAGGATTTCTAAGGCTAGTATATCATAAGACTCTCATTATATGAAGTTGTAGACCCATTTACGAGTGCTGACCAAAATATCTGAAAATATGAGTACATTCTTTATTAAGGGGCTGTTGGTTAGAAGATATCTGAATATTCTTGTGCTGACAGTAACCAAATTCTTCAAAAGCTGTCCCCATTCACAAATGAATAGATATATAATGTATTATATATATATATATGTGTGTGTGTGTGTATATGTATCCATCTTGGTTTTTTACTGTTAGATTATTCTTGTTTGTTTGGAGTTATTTCAAGTAGCCTGATGGGGCCAATATTTTGAAATAATGTTAGATTTTTATTACATAGTCATATAAAAAATATTTAAAATAAAAAATTTTCAACGTATCCCCGACGTATCGTATCCTACTATTTTGAGAAATGGCGTATATGCGTATCCGTATCATATTGTTTCCATGTCCCATATCCGTGTCCGTGCTTCATAGGTTCCTGAAAATGACTGTCTAAAAATAGTGCTATGAAGACAAGAACAGAACCAGTTGGTACATCTAGATCAAAACCAAGGTACCAGTCAGAACTGACAGTTGAACTGGTTAGATCCACCATTAACTATTTTAAAGATTGTTTTTTATTGTTATTTACATCAAGGTTCACAGGGTTAAACTGGACAGATGACCCAAGTTGAAACAAACTGTCACTCCATCAGTTCGCTTTCCAGTCCAGTTTTTAGAACATTGCTCCAAAAACACCTTATTACAAAATTGCTGGGAACCTTCCGAATGTTATTAAGTCATATCCTGAGGTTATTGTAACGTTGCTATTAAAAGACTATTTTCTCAAATCAAGAATTTGCATGTCAAAATCATCAGATATTTTTCTGCAACCTTTATGTCAAAATCCTCAGATGTCAAAAGTTGCTTTGTTTTTTGTAGGATATTCTTGTATGTCTTTTTCTTCAACGGTTTGTGCATTGATTACTCATGAAAGGGTTAGAACTTCCAGTCAAAAACAGTTTTTAGGATCCACATACATAGTTCTTGTCAGATCAACCCATCTGGATCATTAGACTGTGCTCACTGCCCTGCACAGGATTGGGTGCCTACAGAAAACTATACATATGCTGTGTCACAGGGCTCTATAGTCTCTCAGCCAAACTAAAGTTATCTGGTCATCTAGAGAACTTCTACCACAATCTTGAACGTTGCTGCTAATGAAAAGTAATTCAAGAGGCTTACCGACTGCTTTTCTTGGCTATATCTATTGGTAACTTCTTGATAGCGTGTCAATGCCTACAAAACAATCCAAAAGAGGAATCAGATTTTTTTCCCCCTTTTCTGAATGTAATTCTGCATGGAAAATACAAAATTGTACCTTTCTATAATCTGTCTCAAACAGACGAAGTTCATTCCTCTTTGTTAAAATTCGGTCCTCAATGTCCTTAAGCTTCTTTGTGGTCTCCTCAAATGTAGTTGCACAAAGAGCCTCGATGGTATAAGAAGCAGTCTTAAAAAAATTATCACCTAAAAGAACATTTGTAAAGAAGTCAGCAAATTCTACAAAGCAGAATTAAGAACCCTCATCCAGAGTATAGGCATTAATTTCCTTGAGCCTATGTACTGGTGGGCCAATAGGTTGGCGATCCTTACTGTTATCCTGATTTCTCCATGAATAGACCATGCACTAAAGCCTCAATGAAGGATCAATTTAAGTTTGTAATCCTCCAACTGCTTGCAAAGAAGAAATGAATATGGCAGCAGTTAACATTCAACAGAAAAACAAGGGGCCATCAAACCATGGTCTGGATCACTGAACAAAAGCCCATGTCACAGCCCAAGGATACTATGTGTACCCCAGATTGAGAATCTTCTACTTCCTCTTTCACAAGAGGTATGAGTCACAGATATAGACAACTGAAGGGAGAAGAAGTAACCAGCGCAGACCATAAACAGAAAATATGTGGGTGCCAGCTTTCAGCTCAGAGACCTCACAAGGTTGGATACCTTCCAACCTTTTAAAAAAAGCAGACTCTGGGTCTTTGGCCATTGCTAACTGTATCAGCACATGATAACATCACTTCAATATTCATATGCCAGAAGTCTGGTGAATGACAGAAAAAGAAAGAACTTACATACCGCACTCACTGTTGAATCCATTCGGTATACTTGAAAATGTAGAAAATACATCCCTGCAGATGTCACCTTGCCAGTCTTCTCACTATCTTCCTGTAAGGAAATACAAGATTCATGATTGATATTTTTTCTTGTTACTACTGTTTGATGGACAGTGGCACCCGATCTCTATATTTGTTAATATGTTTTAGAAGTAACTTACTCTGTCATAGATGATAAGGTTATACTATACACAGTCAAAACTTCGGTGCTATGAATTCTATGAGTCTGATTTATGTTTCGAGCATAGTTCTCTGACCCATTGGATCAATTGGACATGGGCATTTATCAGGTTGAGTAGCCAGTAGGGTCAGTAAAATAATTCATATATTTTTATTCTACATACAAAAATTTACAATAACTAAAATATAGAAAAGAGATTTGTAAAATATTTATGTATATCTTCATAAATCTATAGACACTCCATATGAATTGCAATTCTAATTTTTTGTTTTCATTTAATTATATTCTAACATGTACTTATTTACTAATTAAAGATTTATAACTGGTTTGCGTTTGTTTGCTATTGTGTCACTGTGTAGGTAGACTTAGCTAGACCAAAACAAATTAAGCCAAGTCACGAGTCAATTAGGTGGGATAACCAGGATTGTAGAAAAATTCATCAAGACTGAGGTCAACACGATCCAGTCCCTCAGTTTGTAACTAGGTTGATTCAACTCAGCAAGGTTCCCAGTTGACCCACCAGGTTGAAAAACTGAGTCAAACAAAAACAAGATCCATGGAGTGCAAGTTTATTGGTTTTGATTGTAAAGAAGAGGATTGAGTCAAAATTGAATGCTATCGGAGAGCTGCAGGGCTCTTCCCCTATACGTCAATCACTTCGGAAATTCAAACACAAGGGCAACAATAAATGTACAAATCAACCCACAAAATCACAAGAAGCAATCTAAGGAAGAAAATGAAGAGAGCAAAGATGATGAAACACACCAATTTTATGACGAAAATCCTCTCAAGATAAGAAGGAAAAACCATGGAGCCACTGGTCAAATTCACTTAGTAAGATAAGGTTTACAATCTTTCCTTCTCAAGCTACTCAATCGAAGGAAGAAAATAAAGAGAGCCAACCTAATTTAATGTGGAAAATTCTTTTGAGATAAGAAGGAAAACCTATAAAGCTGCCGACCAAATTCAGTATGTAAGAAAAAGGTTTACAATCATTCCTTCCCTAGTCAAACAAGCTTTGTTGGCCTGAGAACCACCTTCTCATGTGTAAAAGACCTCCCTCCCTCCCCTTCACTTTCTTGATGGACAAGAAAAGAAAGTCAAGGTCTCTCACATTCTCTCCCACAAGCAAGAGGAGCTCATCTTGATCTTCTACAACTTCGCTTGCTCTCTACATATGTCATGTGACCTTTATAAAGAAAAGAAGTGAGTGGAGAATATATTTTCTAATAACTAACTTTCTCTACAATCAAACAAGTCACACATGTAGACATAATGTCCAAACAAGACGCCGCCCCTTTTTCAGAATCCAACACATGGGAGCAACTATAGAATAGAATGGTGGGCTTCATGAGGATATCGAAAATAGGGTGGGCAAATTGGAGACAAACTAGTAGAGTACTAAGTGATCATCAACTGCTATTTAAAATTAAGGAACGTTGTGAAGGACTAAAGTTGGATCTTTCTTGTTATATATATAAATAAGGATTTGGGGAGGGGAAAAAAAGAAAAGACAAGAAAACAAACTATGCGTAACTGAGATACAGGCAAATAAAAATTGGATATGTGGGGGTAACAAGAAAGGATATAACTAGGAATAAGTACAAAAGAAGATATCTAGCAGCTCCATTACAAGATACAAATAAATGCATTCCATCTAAGATGGTCTTGTCAAGAGCTTAGAAGAACAGAACAACACTGTACGAAGAACTGCAAGTAAAAAAACTATCCTAAGGGCGCTGGGATCCTAATCAAGGATTTGAAAGGCAGTTAGAAGCAAATTGTTAATTGTGGACGACAGAAACTTGGCCTAAAAGAGGTGAATGGTGAAGTAGAACTTGTTAGGCCAACCCCAGATGGACGGAGGCTTCGGTGTTGGAAATTTTCTTTTTGCCATAGGTTTCATGTGGATTTGTGGTTGGGAATTAAAGATGGACTGAACCTTGACCTAGACTGGATCAATACCCAACCTGTCCACAGCACTTTTTACATGCCACTTATTTTATAGCTAAGATTGTTCACCCAGAGAAATCTATGTAGCATCCCTCATCCACAGTTGGTCCTGCCAAATGAATGATCGAGATCACTTAGTGCTTGGCTCGAATAAACAGTAGATTCACTCAAGCCTTTAATTGTATTTTCCCATTAGAAAAAACAGATATTGCATAATGAGTATATTGTTAAACATTGAGGAACAAACATTAGTGCACAATAAGGAATGAGTGAGAACCATAATAATAGGGAAAGAAGAAAAACTAAACAGAAGCTTAACAGAAAAATAAAAGCACCTGCAAAGCCAGCCCATAACCTCCATTTGCCTCTTCTTCGAAATAAAGGAGCTGCAACTTACATAATTAGTGTCGAATGTTGAGAAATAAATGCAAGTTCTAAAAAATCATGGTTGCTATACTTAAAAAAAAAAAAAAAAAAAAGGGAAATGAAGAACATATTGATATTCAAACAATACTTTTCAGAAGTTACAATTCTTGGAATTTTCATTTTAAAAATTAAAATTGTACCTTAAATTTGCTCTGTGCAGCTGAAGTTACTCTCACCACTATCCCTGCTTGGGCTTGTTGCTCGTTGATTGTCACACTAAAGAAGTGAGCATTCTGCTTTTCTACCTGCATTGAAAGGGAAAATATTAAGAAAAAATACTCTATATTAGGTAGTTTCATTCAAAACAAACAAACAAACCACACAAGCACCTTTCCACTAACTGAAGTTCCAAGAGGAAGAGCTCTGATAGTAATAAGTCCGCTCAAAGCCTCTTCAAGAACGGTAGTAGAAACAGTCGTCTTGATAGGAACGCCTAGCTTGCTAAAATCATTTTGGATGAATGTAGCATTATAAGAGCATAGGGACAAGTTACAAATAAAGATAATTAAATTCAAACTCAGCTATTACCTGAACAATGCTGCAAATACTGTATTGACTGTTCCCAGGCTTGATAAGTCAATTTCCATATCAACACCATCATTTTCTAAAGCCTAAGCCGTCACAAAGCACATGAGTCAAGACCAACATAACCATCAAACATTGACAAATGAAACTTGAACTTTTGGAGAAATTGTTGCATTCCTAAACCAACACTGTAGGGGATCAATGAGCACATGAAAAATACAATTCCAAGTCCCATATTGTACAACAATAGTACTTAAATACAGATAGCTGACAACGAGTATATAAAAAACGACATGTAATTTATAAAAACACCCATCTATATGGCTTGTAATAGTTGAAAATGTATCCACCTAGCTCAAACAACAAATATAGCAATGTGACAGTCATGATAAAATTGTCTTTTCCTATTATAATTATTTTATTGGTAATGTGAGAGTGATGACTTTTTGACACTGTACTAAAAAAGAATACTAGTTCATTTTCTCATAATAGATTTAGCAAAGCTTATCTCTTTTCCTCTGTTTCAACCTTCACTCATCAAATTCACTTGATACTCTCTCTCTCTCTCTCTCTCTCTCTCTCTCTCTCTCTCTCTCTCACAAATCACATGGAATGTGTAAAAGTGCATTGGTGTGTAATTGTGTGAATTGTTTTACAGTTTGACTTTGCTAATATTGCAACTCTGTTAAATGCTGTTTTAAGATGGCAAATATGAAACAAAAATAGACATTTACCTCAAATCCTGCATTGTCGTACAATCTTCGTTTCTCTGCATCAGCTAAAACGCTGTATGAATATGCAGCCTCTTTGAAAAGTTCGGAAGCTTCAGGATTGTTGGAATTTTTGTCAGGGTGATACCTGTTCATGATTTGTGAGAGAGATTACATTCATATTCAAGATGAATATACCGAATTTGATAGCCCTTGAGAAAAAAAAACTGCCAATAATTACAACAGATGGCATTGAATATCAATTGTATCACATTACTACTGGTAGAAGAAGAAAAACCCACACAACACACGCACAACAAAAGTCAACAAACATTAGGAATCTTTGGAAAAATGAGCATGGCTTACTTGAGCGCGAGCTTGCGGTATGCGCTCTTGATCTCTTGATCGGACGAATCTCTTGAAACGCCCAACACCTCGTAAGGATCTCGACGGATAGCAGGCGCCAAGGGACCTCTCTTCTTCGCAGACGCCATATCCTCTCTCTCTCTCTCACTCACTCTCTTTCTCAATCTTCCATCAATTCAAACCTTCCAAAACCCGATCCCATACACCGGAAAAAAGGGAAGGTGGGAAAAAGTTGAATAAATTAGGGTTTCAGAAACGAGATCCAACCCTCTAGAACTTGCGAATTACAGCCCCACAGCTCGCTCTATGGTTTCTGAAATGGAAAAAAAAAAAAAAAAGAGATCTAGGGATTATTCATTCATAGATCTGAGAAGGTGGTGTGGAAAGCAACAGACAACGGACGCGGGTTGTCTTTTCTTCTTCTTCTTCTGTGCCTGTCTTTCTTTCGCCTTTCCGCGTTGTGTTGTGGTGGATGACTTCCTGAGTGGTTCGCTGCTGAGACGAGGCCTTTTTGAAATCCGTCCGCGTAACAACGAGGGGAGGGGAGGGGAGGGGACTGAGAGCTTTTTATGTATGCTTTAGACTCGACTCGGAGCACGAGTTTGCGTCCCGCCCTGTCGTTTTGTCAGGTGGAATCAAATGTCTATCTGGACTGGACTGGACTGGACTGGACTGCACCAATTGAAAAGAACTCTATAGTGGAAGTGGACCCCATCACGATGGTGGAACCTACTTATTTTGATGGACCCTACTTAATAATCATATAATAAATATACAATCTTAACTATTTGTTTTAGCAAAAAATCAACCATGAGAGCATGCCTTTTGTGTGGCAGTTTCATATGGCATTTTATTTTATTTCTGCAGTGATCTTATTTCCTTTGAAGAAAGAAGTTGGATTGGGCACATTTTCCTTTCTTATTTGTCTTTCTTCTTCCTCTTCCTCTTCTTCTTCATTTTTTGTGTCTTCATGTCACGCAAATATAAATAAATTAATGTATATAATGTGGTAGCTGTTCTTTAGAATGGCAAGTTTTGCTGGACCAAACTTGGAAAGGGCAACAGCCACTGCTTTTGCTAATTGTCCACAAAATGTCGCAGACCAATTATTGATACCTTTTTGAGTTGGCGAGTGCCATATCACATATGTTTCCAAGTCAACATAAGATTCAACGATGAGGAGGGCATCTCCCTCCAAGACCAAAGATTAAGGCAGTGAAGTTGTAATGATACTGCCAATTCTAGACCTTTACGATAGCCTTGGAGCTCAGTCTGTCTGCAAAATTTTCATATTCATTATTGCAACTTGCAAGGCTTTAGGGCACTTGTGTGTTTGCATAACTCTAGGAATTCATGCTACAATGATTCCCAAAAAAATAAAAAATAAAAATAATAAGAAATATTAAAGAGGTAAGAGATGGAGTTAAAAGGGACATTTGCATAAAACGTTTTCACTTAAACCAACCCCCCCACACACTGCGGAGCCAGAGTAGGGCTGGCAGAGGCCATGGGCCCCCAAAATCTCAAAATCCCTTCTTTTCTTTTCTTTACAATATATTTTTTTATAAATTTTTACGTATGCCTGCACCCCCAAAAAAAAAATTCAAAAAAAACCCCTATATGTTTTAAAAACTACATTTATTTTTTAATGATGGCCCTCCCAAAATAGTTTACTTACATAGTGGCACCCACTTTAATAGATAGGGTGGTATTCAATTTTTACCATAAAGGAGATTATTTGATGGTCATTTGGAGATTATCACCTTCATTTCTTAAACTTAGCAACTTCTGAAAGAAGACATTCCTTACAATTTCAAAAATGCTTCACTACCTATTCAGGTTGAATTTGGTTCCCACAATAGTTACAGAAGATGCTTACATCTCAAAAAAAATAAATAAAAATAAAATAATAAAGAATAAAGAAAGAAAGAAAAACTGTTCTCACTCTGAAACTATTTTTTAAATTTCTTATTATGAGAAATGCCCCTCACAAAAATACCCTCGAACATCTGCTCCAACCTTTTACGCAAATGCGGGTAAGTCAAATGCTCTACTTCCATACATACGTGGACTCTAAATCGAAATCCAATTGTGCAGATCCAATCTCCCTCAAGTATATGAATGAAATATAAGCTATTCCCATCAGGCAACAGCACTATTGAAACGGTGACTTGTTAGACCTGCTACTGCTGGTTTTGCCATAGGAGACTTGGCAGTCCAAAACAGTAAATGGGACTTCCAGCAAATTTAAGGTCGCCAAAAGAAATGGTGCTGCTGTCATTCCTTCTTCTTCATCACGCATACTTGGTTTCTTTTTGCAGCGCAGGTGATTACATAATCCATCAAGTAAATTACTAAAACCATTACAGTGCTTATGCACTTTGATAACAGGAACCATCCTTTGCAGAGCAATTCATTAACCATCGCACTAGTTGGTCAGTTCGCATTGCTTTCTGAAATGTTCATGGCATGATGAAATAACAGAAACTGCAATACCTCACACCGTCATAACATTATGGACAATATTGTGGAATCATGGTGCTTTTGGACACCCAGATCATTGTTTTTATTGAATGAACCTCTGGATCCATAATCAACATGAATCGTACTTGTCAGGATCCGCAGCTGACATTAACTAAAAGGTGAAGATCTGAACTCAAATTCAGATCTAAGACATGAAGTGGGACTCGAGTAAAATCAGGTTAAAGATCCTCAAAATAGATCTGTGTTTAGTATAAAAGCAAGCCTTTCAGCCTTCCAATATGATCAAGACTAATATGATTGAAGCTCCGTGGATGTTGAATCATATCTTAACCAATACATGGTTGTACTTGGTTCTTGATCTGGATTATGGGATCTGAAGACACAAGGATTCGGATCGAACAGAGGATTTTGGAACCCATACACATGGATTTGGACCAGATTCGAATTTCTCATGGATCAGGGAAGGAAAAACAAAAAACTCTATCCGCACTTCCATTTTTTTCCAGTTTGGAGGATTATGAAATTTGGATGATTGAATACCATACATTAGCTCTACTACAATCATGCGATCAGAAAATTCTTTTTCTCTCTTTTTTTTTTTTTTTTTTTTTTTTTTTTTTTTTTTTTTTTCCACTTTTGTAGCCATCATTCAGGTACAGGTTACAATATTATTCTCCTCCACTTGCCATCTGCAAGCATCACAATGCACTCTTTCATCATGAATCATCGAAATCACAGCAACTGTATGCCTGGAAGCTGTTCAAGCCACAATAATGAAGCCAAGAAACATCTGTCCCTGCTGCTGATTGCATCTCTCACGCCTCATTTTACTGATAGATAACACTGTCTATTCTTTACATCCTCGATTTTAATGTACCATCCTGATTATTAATGAACAGCAGCAGCTATACCTTCTCAGAAAATGAAAACAACAAAATGCGAAAGTAGATTTGAGTGTTTAGGTTTTGGGTGATGATGGAACAGGCTGATTTGCGACTGATGCTATGCATGAAACCACCAACAAATTTGGGGAAAATGAATTGACACTACATCAAGCGGTATGTCTTGTTACAAGCTCAACTGCGCATATTTACACACCTGAATCAGTATGTGGTATTAATTTGATGCCAAGCAAGAGGAACTTGCTGCTTCCATCTTGATGACCCTAGTATTATAAGAGCCACAGAAGTTGCATTTATGGTACAGCCAATGGAAGCGTGACGTTCCCTTCCTATTGCAGTCATTGCACAGTATGTCCTGGATAATTATGAGAAACTTCGAAATTATTATTGTTTCATATATTCATAAAAGAGCACCAATAGAAAGTTTCAAGTACTAAAAAGAGGGGAAATTGGGGTGGCCCGCATATACCTGACAGCGATCCTCGTATTCCTCCGGAAGCTCTTCAGCAGCCAACAAGGCATCAAGCATGCCAAAGTAAACCTGTATGTACATTCTAAAGTTACAAAAGCAAGCAAACATTCCAACAGACGAAAGAAACAGTTGAAATATCACTTTAAGTTTTCCCTCTCGGGACTGGAGAAGATTTGGTTAAGGCAGGATGACACTTTGATACCTACTGATATTGGAAAAAGTACCTATCCGTAGCCTGTACAGCAGGTGAATGGATACCTAAATTTCAAGAAACTAGAAAGTGCGAAAGGTCCTAAACCCAGACTGCAGAGCCCACTTCTAGATTTCGTAAGCGGTTGATGAAGTGCCCACCTCGGATTTCCTAGGCCCAGAGTATTGATTTGTTCTGATTGTCTTCAAAATAATAGATGGCCGGAACAAATTCAATTGAACAATGTATGGTGCAGGCCCAATGTCGCAGTTGGATCATCCAAGCAAGTTCATAGAGGATGGGTAGAAATTCAACATAGGGGAAATAGCCCTCATACATCATAAGAGAATTCACAGCTTCAGATAAGGACCTTCTTTGTAGGTCACCGATCATACATCCAGGACTGTGGTATATTTTTATTTCTTTTTTGTTTTTTTTTTTTTTTTTTTTTTTTCCATTTTAAAATGAATCCAAGGACAATGGTCCCAACTCCCATCAGCTCAAATGCTCAATAGCCAGGATCCCCAAACCACTGGGTCCTTACATGTACAAAAACTGGGAACCTCAGCAAACTCTGAACCGTAGAGGATCTGGACCACATATATCCTAATTTAGTAAAAGACCCCAAAACAATGAGAATTGAGAACCAAACTACAAACTTCACAAAGTTAAAATCAGAGAAACAGGAAAAGAGCTTTTTCTTTTTCTATTTTTTCTTTCTTTTTTTTTAAGCTAGAAAAGAACTTTTTCTTACAGCCATATCTCCCATGGATTTGCTACATATTGGACAAGTGTAGTGACTGCAAGTGTACACCTGAACATGAAGGAAAGAAGAACAAGTTAAATTGAAGCACCAAACTTGAGCATTTCACAACTAAAAGGAGTGAATTGCAGGAATATGTACAAGGGCCTGTTTATTTCATGCAATCGAATACCTAAGATTGCATTTCTGTAAGTAGTCAAAAATGAAGAACCAAAAATGAATATAAAAAATGATCATCATCAAATAACCTCCCCTTGAATGGAAATTGAATCAAGGGGAAAATGGGAAATGAATAGCCAGCCAGGGCCCTAGTAATTCAATACCTAGAAAAGTTAAGGACCCATCTACATCTCTATTTTATATTCTTCACCCCTTGTCTCATATCCTTCACGTGGAGCTCATTTCACCATGAATTCCTATGCATTCAATTCCTATGTAATTTATGCAAACAAACGGTCCCTATATGTTATATTTGAAATGGAGGCCAAAATTGGAATAGCGAAAACATGGATTGATTGACATGCTTATAAGTCCAATTATGTTTTTCTTGGTCAAAATTGACATGGATGGATATTGTTTCTGATGCGGAAAACACAGAAAATCAATGCTACACACACACACACATATAGGGAGGAAGATACTCCTATGAGAGCATCTCTCATATTACTATGAGAGATGCTCTCATCCATATATATATATATATATATATATATATATATATATATAGGGGGACATTCATGTGCATCCATCCCTCACCATAGGGTGAGGGAACTTTCATTTTTTGCACATGAATATTATTTTTATGCATATGATCATATATGACTTTTCCTCTTTTGCACATGAAAATTTCCAATTATGGAAGTGTCCCTCACCCTATGGTGAGGGATGGATGCACATGAATATTCTTCACATATATATATATATATATATATATGAGGGGGGGCTCTCCTAAGCAACAACTTATGTTATCCTAAGCTGAAACAGTGCTGGTCCCACAAATCAAAGTCGACTAGCTCTGTTTTTGGCTTGATGGAACTGTAAAATCAAGTTCTGATTGGATTTATCTTAATTTTGAAGACGATGATTTGAGAGTTACTCTCATAGGAGCATCTCCCATATATATATATATATCATTTTGGATAGCCAATACTGCTGCCAAAATTGTTCTGAAAAAATAGAAGGGAGGGGTGGGGAATAGGTCCGTTGGTGCTTTTGAACTAATCTGGATGGGTATACTAAAAACTCAGGTTTTTCCTTGTCTAAGCCTGGCCCATTAACTGCCCTAATCACCAAAAGCTTTGTGTTAGCTGTACTTTCACTTGGCACTTAGCAGAACAAATAATAAACCTGAAAGCACGCTGAATGCATGAAGTGGCCACAAGGAAGAGCTCGGACTGCTGCACTTGATGTGAATAAGAAATCACAACATATGGGGCAGTTTGTCTCTAAACCTTTCTCCCGGCAATTGTGCTCCACTAGCTTCATTCCCAGGCAACAATTGCATGTCATGCAATGAAAGAAATCAACACCAAGCCCCTTTCCAAGGCGGCATAAATTGCAAAATGGGCAATGGTACACTGTCCTGAAGTAAAAGGAAAAAAAAAGGGTAATGGTTAGACTTCCATTGCTTCCACATTAAACTGAAACAAAAGTATTACAAGATCAATTTTTGAATTATTTTGGCACAAACAGAATAAGATCATGTGCTAGGAAACCCAAATCAAAAGCACACTAAAGTAAATGCTCTGCTAACATTCCTATAATATAAATTCTAAACTGAGCAGAGAGACTATTAGAGTGTATACAGCACCGGTGTATACTACTCATCAAAGCAAACACTGCCCGCATTTTTCTCCTTTGCATTATTTGACACTTTACCTGTGTCAAATAAAATCCATTATTAGTTGCTCAGCATGTCATTACAATACCAAATATGCAATCACTGTGTGAAGCATGTACGATCGCCCTTTTGCAATTGGGAGATGTGAAAGAATTTCATAACTATTTAGGCGTGCAAATGGTGCGCAAATGAGCATCAAATACGCGAATAAACGCAAACAAACATGCTATGCATAACCAATACGCATGTGAATAATTTACATACGTAAATGAGTGTAAACCGAGAGGGGGGGGCGGGGGGAGATTTGAAAGATTGGAAATAGGTCCTTCAGAGGGGGAACAAGAAGCAGAAAGAAAACAAAAGTTGATCACTCTTTAGAAACACTGGTGAACTTCAAACAATAAGAGTTTCAAGTGAGCACTCTCATACCTTTCATCATCAAAAAATTTGCAAATATTACAATAGTATCTTGCCATTGATAGTCCTTCACAGGAGGGGGTCTTGCAAACTGGTCCAACTGGCTGAATCTTCAGACACTGCATGCACATCATTTCTGTTGTAGCTTTCCTGTAAATAAATAAATAAATAAAATAAGAAAACATAAACACGAAATCAGATAAAAGTGCAGTCCCATAGTGTACAAGATGGAAACTGAAAAAATCACCTATCCATTGAGTGATCGCTAACTTTATCATGACAGAAACGGCATGTGAACAACTTGTTACAGCAAGCAGAAAGGACTTTACAGTTTCTTTTGTAGTGCTCACAGCCAAACACTTGTTTCTCTGGATCCCGATATGATGGAGAGCATCCAGGTATCTCTTCACTGTCTGCAGTTTCCCCCATTCTTGCTTCAGGCAACTTCTGCTGAGCAGCTATCCAGCGACTAAAACAACAAATTCTTAGGTTTTGCAGGACACATAATCAAGAACAAATTTTAAACATTTACAAAGAAAAATGTAGGTTTCTTTTTTCTATAATTATTATAATTACTGTCATATTTATGAATATATACAGATAGATGAATATGATTTGTGATGCTGGATACTACACAATGCACATATACTCTTTAGGATATGATTTCACAGTAACAGGTTTCCTATTTTTGAACACCTAGCAATTTTTTCATCGTGCTAATCCTAGGTTCAGAAAATGAGGAGTCACATTTCTAGTTTCTCTATCCATCTCGATATCCAAAACTCTACTTGATTAAAGGTTACCATATGATGATCAAAGAAACAAACCTAGTCATTAGATTTTGAATAAGATATGCCTTTCTCCGAGGATCAAGCATTGGATCTCTAGAAACCTTTCTTATCTCAGACTCAAGCTCATTCTGATTCATTCGGAAAATATCCTTCCAACCAGGCTTAAACATCTGATCGCTCTGATCCATGCTTTCTTGGATATCAGCACCTAAAGGAGCACAAAGTGAAAAATCATCAGAGTGCATCTTTGGCAATACAATCTCTAACAAACATTGCCAAAAAAAAAAAAAAAAAACTCTTAACAAACATTAGGATGAAAGTAAAATTTATCAGATAATATATATCTACAAATACATTCAGTATCTAAAATGGATTAGCAAGGATTAGTCAATCATATGCAATGACAATGATTTGGAAACATTTAAAAAATAAATAAAAATTTACAGGAACCTTCTGTAGAAACACTGCTTTCTGCAACAGACTGCGAAGATGCATCAGGGCGTCCTTTCCACCACTCATTAAGCCACTCACTGAACATTGTGTTTTTGGTTGCCTGCTTCCAAGTGTCCATCATTTTATTCTGCTCCTCCTGAGTAAGTGCCGAAGTTACCCACGGTAACATTGACTGAAGCACTTCTGCACCTGTGGTCCCAATTATACGACCCACAAGTTTGTCCTGCTCTTCTACAGAAAAATGGCTGGCAAATAATGGCCACAGCTCATGTTCTTCCCTGAAAACATGATGGTCCAGTGTGACTCGTACAGATTTACACATGCCTTGAAGTGTTGTAGCAAGCTCATTGTACTTCCTTGTCAGATTATTACCATGACCATCAAAAGAACAGAAGCTAATTCCATCTGAATCACAAGACGGACTGATTTTGCACAAGCTTTCATGCAGTTGTGAAAGTTCAGAAAGTACAGCTGAGATATCCTCAAATAGTTTCTCCTCCTGCTTGTGATCGAGGGTGTAAGAGTGGCTCACATTATGAAGAGCCTCTCTGGATTCTAAAGCTGGAAAAACAATCTCATCCTCAGCATTACTATGTGCTCTATATAAACCCTGCAACAGCCGAAATCTTCCACTGAACTGCCGAAAAAATGTCTCATCACAGCCAATAAGCTTTCCAGATTCAACATCCAAATATTCCAAGTCTTTGCGGATAGCCTTATGGAACTTGAATATGTTATCAATTGGCCTTAATGTGTACGCAGTGTTGGGAGAACTAATGTCTGTTTCCCAGGCAAAAAGACTTGACTTGAGAGAAGGAGCAGACGTATTGTAAGATAAGGAACGGAGAGACTTTGTAGTAGAACGTGAACTTATTCCCAGGTTACTGTTCATTCCTAAACAAGGGGCATAACAAGGCTGATTACCACAAGACAAAATTTGAGAGTTCACAGTTCGTGAATTTTCACAAGCACTGACATTTTCACATGACCCTGTGAAATTTCCACGCTTAATTGGCCTCTTATCATAATCTTCTTGCATCAATGATGAATTCCTCTTGGCGTACAATTGAGAAGCACAAGCATATAATAGTTGACTGGAATCATCATCAATCCCATTCAATTTTTCTAATGGACAACTGTCAATTGGACTTGAAGACAAACATATGAACCTTCCTGATTTGGGGACATCTTGGGAAAGACCTTTGCACGCCCAACCGAAGAAAAGTGTAACCAGTGCAGTGTCACATGCTGGCGCTGCATCACATGGGATAAGCATAAGTTCCACATTGGACTTAAAAAAGCATGGCAAAGGATCCAGTGTTAGGCATATGTATCTACGTTCTAATACACTCCATACATGTACATGCGGCATGCATGTATGATGTACCAGTGTTGTGCATAAGCTGCAATGCATACACCAGTCAGGTATAGAAGTCAGTTAAAGGACTTTCTACAATTTCCTGTGCGGACCAGATCATTAGTTGGACTTATCTTAAGTCTTAACCACCCATTTGTAATTCCTACAAGTCCTTCACTGGCATCTATGTCATACAATTGTTTACTTTTGTGGTACAGCCATCCAGACTTGCAAATGAATAACCCAGATCTGTTACAGGAATGCAGCTTGATGAAGGTAGTGTGACAACTATAACTTAGATAAGGGTCTAACAACCTTTGCTTTCCCAATTTCGCCCAGAAAAAACTTTTACGAATGATAATATACAGATGAATGGAGAAAAAACCTGCTAAATGCATATTCTGAAGAAAAGACCTGGCTTCTTCTTCACTTATTGATCCTACCAGCCATGGTAAAACACGCTCGACCAATTTCAGTGGCATCAAACATAAGCTTTCATACAAAAGCTCCCTCTGTTTTTGCCAACAGAAATGCTCTCGAGCAAGAGGAAGAACCTAGAAAAGCATAACAAGAAAATAAACTGTGTGGTCCCTAGTAACACAAATGTGCAGCAGATGCTTGTCATGTCGTATGGTAAACTTACCTCCACTTCCTCATTCTGGAAGTGCTTCTGTATGCTGTCCATTATTTGGTCCGCATGAGAGCATAACTTTGCATAAAATTCAGCTGAAGTTGAATTGGCTCCTGCACTTTGAATGTTTTCTATCAAAAATCTGAAGTTGTTAAATTGGCTTTCTTCTTCAGCATGCTCTTCAACAAAAGAGAGTTGCCCGTCAACTGCAGGAAATATAATCTTGTCCTCGGCAATACTGCATGCAGAAGATCCACAATTATTCAGTACAAAAGTACTAAGCAACCATATCAAAGGAAGATAATATGGGACTTAAAAATCACTCCTGTTAGTTATGGTATTGCTCTGAACTATGGACATATGACGCTAGTGAATTTAAATTGAGGTGCATGCATTCCACTGGATAGCAATTCCAACTAAAAGAGAGTGTACCTGTGAAATATGCATACATCTGCAATAAATTGTAGCCTCTCATTGAAGGCTGATAAATCAGAGAAATCTCCCGAAAGTTGTATCTTCCTCGCCTCTTCTGCAATATCACTCAACTCTCTTTTTATCGCATTGTGCCAAAGCAATATTTCATTTATAGGATGTGCACCAGCTGAATTAGCAGCCTTGCAGTCAGACTTCAGATGTTTTCTTTTCCCCATCTTAGAAGACTCGCGCATGCAATGCCCATTCTCAGTTTGATCAATAGATTGGCCAGCCCCATAACTTTTACAGCACTGAAACTGAGAATCAACTTCATAGCTCTTTTTCATAATGGAGGCACTTTTTCCTTCCATCCAGTTGAATATCACCTTCATTTTTCCCAACACCGACTAGTCAAAAACTTCAGAATGTCAACTAAAATGTTTCTAGATAGATGCAACTGAACATTGTTCATATGCTCAGAATGAAACAGTACCTTTTGAAGAAGCTTTTCTTCAGGGACTATTTTACACAAGCATTTCAGCATATCCTCATGCTCATCAGATGAAATAGAAGATGAAAGCCATGGAAGGAACTCTGCCATCATATTAACTGGGATACTGCACAAAAACTGCCAGACTAGTGCAGCTTGCTCCTCAAATGAAAACTTCTCAATAAGCAAGGGAAAAACCTGAATCAAAATTGACAACCAGCTTCTTCTGGTAAATGCTGTAAACATACATATCGAATCGTGTGCTCTAAAAGTTGGCTCCAACTCATTACCACCAAAGAGAAAGTTTCACTCAAACACAATACAAGTAAAACAGTAAATATAAAGTGCCCATAAAAAAAAAAAAAAAAAAGGATACTAACAGCTATGATATCCTGTGTGGATTACTTATGGCAGTGCTACAGGAAAGGGTTCAACTAGGTATGCTCCACTCGTAAAGGCTCATTTCAAATTTCAGATAAAAGAAGTGTCAGTATCCCTATGCAACTTCACAAAATTCATGTAGTGAAAACTGTTCGCAGAAGAATCATGTAACTTCAATCATAGACAAGCTTCTTTAAGAAGCCACAGAATTAGCATCAAATGTTGGCAATGCTCCATTTCATTTCAAGTGAAAAGAAAGGAAACTGAAAGACCTACATGTCATCCTAAATAAGCTAAAGCTCTTTGGTGTTCAACCAAGGGAAAATACCATCGCCCTTCTTTCATAAATAGCATCAAGAGAATAATAAGAAGAAGCATCATTTTTTCTTGACCACCAACATTAGCATACAGCTTCATTCTTGAATTGTTCGGACAGAGCCACAAATTCAAACATATTCAACTTCTCTGGGTCCTCGTGAATTTAACTAAAGAACAGCATATGACATGCAATTGAGATACGAATATTTGCTGTGTTTGTGAGTTTTAGCTAACTAAAATTTTTATTGAGCTAAAAGACAGAGCACACAAATGCCAGCCACTATACACAATATATTGAAAACCATAATTAAAAAAGAAACAGCAACTCTAAACCATTCACTCCAACACTGCCAAAGATCTGAAACCAAATTCCTACAAAACTCCATCAACTTCACACAAAATGACTAGAGAATGAGCCGTTCGTGTGACCCAGTCTAAGCCATCACCATATTCGAGAAGTATAATTATTCCTCTCCATCCAAATCATAGTTTTCACTGTTGTTCCAAACCTATCAGAATTCCTTGACCTTCTGTTTTAGGAAAGGCACCAGAACAGGCTGTTCGGAGCAAACCAGGCAGAAAAGACCTGTTCTGACCAAAACAGAATAGATCTATTCTAGCCTCCTTTTGTCAGTGCCACATTCAACCCCCTAGAAGTACTAAAAGTCATGGAATAAGGGCTGTTTGAGGAAAACCTCCAACTCCCTCAAGACAATGGGAATGGTAACTTTCCCTACAAACACATCTCTCTCCCACTTTACACCTGAACTTTTGACTCATTTTAGAATTCCACTGTTTTTTTCTTTGTTTTTTTTTTTTTTTTTTTCATTATTTTGTTTTCATTGCATCTTTTCTGAAACAGAACACTAGAACAGCCAGAATGCAGACTGGAATGGGATTAACAACTATAACCCAAATTGCCTGCATAACCACAGCTAATTAACAGATCCATAAGATATAACCCTTATGTTATGTTGGAGAGTTTGACAACAGATAGATAATTCTAAAGGAACCCTACCTACACATGTTAAAATTCAAATACCTGTTCTTCTTCCTTAGACATGTGCTGCCCAAGTGATGTTTGAATGGCTCCTGTACATGATGCTAATTCTCTCCGAAAACTGTCGTCGTTATGTACATTTGAATTCAGCAACTCAAATAAATGATCGAAAATTTTATTTTCTCCATTGTGTTCCAGAGAATAAGCCCGAGCCACATTCTTCACACGTATGTCAAGAGCTGGAAATATTACCTAGGATTTCAAAAAGAGACAGCAATTTCCCCAAAAAAAAGGGAAAACTTATGGTTAAATTAATGACGAACACAAGATGCTCAGTGCTCAGGCTATGATAAACATTAAATGATCAGCTCATGTAATCTTCAATAATTAGAAAATAATGAATTCTGGAACGGTCACAACTTTTTTCTTTATCCGTAATGTTAGGGCATTCCCTACAGTCAGTAACTTTTGACCATACCCAGTGGCAATTATATGATGATGTAGCCAATTTTAAAGATCTTAGAAGTTGCAATTGCATTTGTATCAATAAATTGTAGAGAGTATAAGCTAATAAGTGTAGCAAAGATATTGTGGTCATGGATCAAACAGAAATCTTAAAAGACAATAAACAAAAAAAGATGAATGCTTCAAGATGCCCTGAGCCAAGTGACTCAAATGTCCAGAATATGTCATGTTATCTAAACTTCAAGTAGAGCTGTAATCATGTATATTTTGTTAGTTGTGAACGGTACTTTAAACACAACACTATGGAATACCATTTGAAACGGAACATTCTTTCTCACAAATTAAAAATGATTAAAAAAAGGGGTACAGCCTTTTACATGAGAAACCAACCGACAGACCTGATTTAACAAACGTCCCATAAATGAAGTTAAAGCACCTCACTACAGATCATTTTGATTAGGAGCATATTATACACAAAAAGAAAAGTAAGAAAAATAATAATTAACTGATGAAAACACAGTACCTCCCACAAATGAAGTTAAAGCACCTCACTACGGATCAATTTGATTAGGAGCATATTATACACAAAAAGAAAAGGCAGAAAAATAATAATTATCTGATGAAAACACAGTACCCTTCCAGTGTGCCCAGATACATTTGCACATAAGAAAAAGTGCAAGAGAGCAGGAAGAATTTTCATCAAAATAAATATCTGTTCTGTTTCACGTGGGATTAATCTTCTGATGGTTGTTGTGGGCCATAAAAGATAGATGGTTGTTGTGGGCCATAAGAGATAGAAAGTAGAATCCTGGATGATGTGGTTCATGTTTCTACCCTACCCAAGACGCATGATGGATATTAAGAAAGAGTTTTCTGCATGGATCTTGGTTTTGCATGCAACATGGACTTCATCCAAGTGCTAAAGGAAACGATAAATTACATTACAGGAGTCGCAGAACACCATAGATAAACGCTCATCATCAACACCAATAAATACCAATTCCCATTTTCTGTCTTCCTGAATCATTCATAACATAAAACATAGCCCAATTGTTCCAATGAATAAAAGAAAACTCAAGTGAGGTTGCAATTGTTGCATTTAAATTTTCAAATGCCTGCCACTAGTGAGCTAAAATGGATGCTTCTCCACCGACCAAGAGCACAAACATTTAGTTCTTATTTAAAATGCCTCCACTTGTGATACCACATCGGAACATCTTCTTTCACAGATTTAAATTGGAATGCCGAACTGAAGTGAAATCCCAAATCCAAAGTGATGGAGCCCAGACGACAATGTTCCACTTCAGATCAAGATAGATGGTTGGGTCTGCCCTGTTGCATTTTTTTCATGACTTGAATCAGTCTTCTTTTGATCAATCAAAAGATATCACATTGTTCATGATGGTCATGGTCCCCATTTACAGTACTATGTTGAATGTCCGGGCCATTCTGAAATTAAAGAACTATGTAGAACATGGATGCTCGTTTCTAGGTTGCGTCATCTTTGATACAATGCATGTTATTCATTAAAAATTGCATAAGAATGTCTAAAGACTAATTGGGTAGTTACATCTTCGCATAGAGTTTTATTCATGTTACCTATAATATGAAGAAAAGAAAAGAAAAAAAAAAAAAAAAAAGCATTTGGGTAGTCAATATACTGCATGATAGCATTTAATGTGTAGAAAGAAAGAGCTTGTACTCAACATATCACTACAAAATCAAAACAGAAAATCAACACAGAAAGTACAGATTTTGAAGAGTGAGAATCATGTGATTCCAACGAGGGGTGTTGAGTGACTCCCACCCCAAAATCCTCGAGATCAAGTTTGAGAATTCACATTCACAGCATTCTATCGTCCCAATCAACATTTGAACGCATCACAAATAAGAAAACCCAATTCGGAAAGTACCCATTCCCACTCTCAGCTAAGAATTCAAGCAACAACCAAGCAACATCCTCAATTTCTCCGTCAATTTCTCCTTTCAACCAAAAATCACCACAGTCCAAGACCTAAACATCAAAAAAGAAAAATCGAGAAAAGAAAAGAAAAAAAAAAAAAAAAAAAAACATATACCTCATCCTCAGCATTGCAGTGGTGCTTGTAGATTGCATGAATAAAATGGTACTGATCGAGCAAGGGCCGTATGTCATCCTCATCTCGATCATTTGCGAAGGCCATGGCGGCCCGGTGCATCCGCTCGAGCTCAGAACGGATGGCCTTGTGAAAGAAAAGGAAGATGAGGATTGGATATTCCGAGGCCGAACTGTTCGAGAAGATGTTCGTGGAAGACGAAGAAGGAAGAGCAGAAGAAGAAGAAGACGAAGACGAAGATGAAGGATCTACTGAATTTACAGGGGCCGCCATTAATGGTGTCGCCATTTCCTCGAAGAGAATTGCAGCGAAAGGGTATTCTTAGAAACCCTAGAAATTGAAGAAGGAATTGCAGCGAAAGGGGGCTTTAGAAACCCTAGAAATTGCAGAAATGTCGTCTTCTCGCGCTCTTTCTCGTCCCTTCTTGGCTTCTTCTTTGTATAGAGAGAGAAAGAGAGAGAGAGAGAGTGTTTTTACAGAGAGCGATAAGGAGGGAGGTTTATAAGTACAAGTAGAGGACACGTGGCGATGACCGGTCAACGGGAGGGAAGTTGACACGTTGCAAGTGGGGCCGGCAGAAGACTGCACGTGAGGAGTAAATGCGCTGCACGGGCCATGATGGGGCCAGTCAAGTAACCCATTATGGCCCACCTCTAAAATTTAAATCTCATGATCACTGTGTCCACTAATTGCACTTGGATCAGAATTGGGGCAGATTTGAAAAAAACACATTGTTAAGATATACATTGATCAATTTGATGGTGATCACAGCTGTCATGAGAGAGAATTTTGGCAAAACCCATCTCTCAGGTGGTGTTTGTGTTTGTATTTGTGTTTGGATGAGGTGAAATCAGTGAGAAAGTAGTTTTAGCAGTCAGAATGTATACTTTACCCATACTTAACTAGTCATAATAAATGAACAGGGATAGTTTAGTCATCAAAATATTTACCTTTACTTTACCTGCTGCCAAGTTGGACTCTATATAAATACAGTTGAAGTAGTTATTTTACTGGTTAGACTTCTAATTTCACTTCAATTTTACTTTTACATTAATGAAAGCAAAAGTGTCTTCACATTAGTGTGAAGGATATTTATCTTTGACACACATATTACTTTTTTCACTGATTTGAGAATTAATTGAAGTCCCTTTCTCAAAAAATTATTAAAACATGCCTTCCTAAGGCAGTGGCTTTGAGAATTGTCTGTGTAACAACACAATTTATATATATCAAAAGACATAAAAATATCAACAACGTTGTCAATTGATTAAGACCCACTATCAAGTTGATTTGACTGGTAAAACCATTATGATTCATCAATGGGTGATTCTGTACACACCACCGATTTTTCTGAACACACTCACAATTTACACCACCGATTTTTCTGAACACACTCACAATTTAAAAAAGGGGGATTCGGCGAAAGGTCCCTTAAAGTATGACTTTGTTGCAAACAATCCACAAACAAAAAGTCATGCAGCCAAAAGTCCTCTAACAGATTCTTATACCTGATATGTCTAATTTACCCTTTCTTTAAATCATATCCCATAATTAATGGGATATCCCTTAATAATAGTCAACTATCATTCAATGGGCCACGATTAATGGAATCATGAGATTTTCAAATAAATTCTAAAAACACACAAATAAATTTCAAAATAACTCAAATAAATTTAAAAAATGCAATAATTTCAAAAATCACAATAAATTATAAAAAAAGGCAATAAAATTAAAAAAAATGAAAATAAGCTTAAAAAGATCAAAATAAATTTCAGAAACTATAAGTAAATTTCAAAAGATTCAAATAAATCTCAAAAGATCCAAAGAAAATTCAGAAAATGCAAATAAATTTCAAAAGACGCAAATGAATTTCAAAGAACGCAAATAAAATCCAAAATACGTAAATAAAATTAAAAAATGTAAATAAATTTCAAAAAACGCAAATGAATTTCAAAGGACGCAAATAAAATCCAAAATACGTAAATAAAATTAAAAAATACAAATAAATTTAAAAAAATTAAAATACATTTTCCAAAACTAAGATAAACCAATTTTCCAAATTTCAGAAAAAAATTTCAAAAACTCAAGTATTTTTTGTCAAAACTCAGTTAAAATTATTTCAAAAAGTACAAATAAATTTTAAAAGACACAAATAAAATTCAAAAACACAAATAGATATAAGAAAATACAAATAAATTTGCCAAAAAAATAAAGAAATATTCATTCAAAAACTCAGTTAAAAATTTTAAAATGGAGATAAATTTGTCAGAAAGTCGGCTATATTTTTTAAAAAATCAAATAAATTTTCCAAAAACTCAGATGGATTTGTTTAGAACTAAGATAAATTTGTTCCAAAACTTAAATAAATAGTCAAAAACTCAGATAGATTTGTTCAGAACTCAGATAAATTTGACAGAAACTCAGATAAATTTGATAAAAACTCAGATAAATTTGACAGAAACTTAGATAAATTTGATAAAAACTCATATAAATTTTACAGAAACTCAGATAAATTTGATAAAAAATAAGGATGGACTTCTGGAACAGGGCCAGGTCGAACTTGACCTGGAACCAACCGGCCCAAACCGACCCGAACACAACCCGGAACCAAACCCAAATCGGTCTTCTTCCCCAAAGAGAACTGAAGGCTCGATCTCACGCCGAGGTTGAAGTCGATCTCTGTTTGGAAAGAAGGAACAGAAGCCACATGGTTTGAAGATCCCTTCTTGCCACCATTCTTTTCACAATATGGTTGTCTTGGTCAAAGAAAGAGTTTTTTGTCCTTTTATGGCATAAAGTGACGAACTGGGTTGGAGCCTCTTTTGTTTCAGAAACTGTGATTGGAGAAAAGAGTTTGGATTTGTTGGTTGGTTCGGATTGTGGCTGGTGGCAAAGAAGCAGACCTGATGCCGAAATCGCAGTACAACCGTTGCCGGAGAAGACCCCACAAGCCATCGCGCGCAAGTCGTCGTTGGCTGCCAGACTCCGGACTAGTGTAGAACAGGTTCGAAGAAGAAGACGACCCTGCACTGGGTTGATTTCAGGCCAGTTTTGTGATTTGAAGCCGCTACCGCCCATCGCCATATTCGTCGGAACTTGACCGGAGGAGGATCGTCGTCGTTGTAGAAAGTCTCCGGTTGCTGGGGAGGAAAAAGTTGCAGATCTGAATTGGATCGGGACCGAGTGGGAGAAGAAGGAACCCAAATCTCTGGGTCAGTTTTGGGTCGGTTCCAATCCGTCGATCACAAACGCAGCACAATCCAATCCTATAAACCTCAGGCTCTCTCCTTGTCCAGATTGAAGAAGAAGAAGAAGAGGGAGAATGGAAGATTTAAAATTTAAAATTTTGAAATTTTATGCATAATCAGTTAAAAGGGCAAATCAGTCATTAAAATGTATGAGGTGGCGTGTCCAGGGACCTCTCTCCATGAAGTGACGTGTCTAGGGACCTCTCATCCAAATATGTCCAGGCTACATGGACTACAGGCCTTAGGAGAAAAGTTAATGGACTGGAGGCCTTACAAGTCCCATATGAGGGACCTTTCGCTAATTATCTCTTTAAAAAAAGATAATTATACATGACGAAAATACCCATCTCCCTCTCCTTCCTTCTCTCACCCTCTCCATGCTCCAGCAACCTCCGCCGACCCCTGCTCCGGTCCACTTCTTTCTGCATCCACCCACATCCTCACTCCCACCATCCCCTCCGTACTGCCAAAGGGGAGGGAGCAACAGAGAGAAAGAGAGGGAGAGGGAGAGAGACAGGAGGGGGAGAGAGGGAGACTGGGCGAGCGGAGGGCGGGGAGAGGGAGATGGAGAGGACAGAGAGCGTGCGGGGAGAGGGGGGATAGGGAGGGAGAGGGAGAAAGGGAGAAAGAGGGAGAGGGCGGGCGGCGGGCGAGAGGCAGAGAGCAGGAAAGAAAGAGGGTGAGAGGGAGACTGGGCGGGCATAGGGCGGGGAGAGGGAGATGGAGAGGGTGGAGGGCGGGCGGGCGGGGAGAGGGGGGGAGAGGGAGGCAGAGGGAGAAAGGGAGAAAAAGGAAGAGGACGAGCGTGAACTGCGACGACGGGCGGCGGGCGAGAGACAAAGAGAGGGAGAGAAAAAGGAGGAGAGGGAGAGGGAGACGCAAGGGCCGGTGGCGGGCGAGAGGGAGAGGGGCAGAGAGGAAGAGAAAGGAAAAGAAAAGGGGGAGAGAGGGACGGGGGCTGCCGACTGCGGACGAGAGAGATAGAGAGAGGGAGAGGGATTTGCGGAGGTGGCCGAAGCAAGGCACATGGAAGGAGAGAGGGAGAGGAAAGAATAGGAGGGTATTTTTGGTATTTTTGAAAATATGGGTGGGCTCAACAAAAGAGGTGGGTGTATTTAGAATATCCCTTCATCAATTGTGTTCCAAAAATGTTTGTAAAGTTTAACTTCCTATAAATATCAGAGCTGATTAGGCCAAATTACAATATGTTTTTTTATTAATGGGATGCATTGGTGTAATTTCATTGTGGAACCTGGAAAAGCTGCATAAGTATTCAAACAAAATTTAGAATATTGAAAACCCATTAGGGTAAAAAAAAAAAAAAAAAAGGGGGAAATTTGACATATTAATTCTCTTTAAATCATATTCTCTCAATTTCATAACTAAAGACCTATTAATGTCACCATAGTCATTTGACTCTGATCCACAATAATTTTTTTTTACTTTTCTACTCCGAATCTCATGATATCATAGGAGTTTAAAAACCTATGATATCATGGGATCCAGGTTTGATATGAGAACATCTAGTTTTTCTCTGATGTACGAACTTTTTAACTTTTCAACTTAAAAAGTTCTTTTTTTAAAAAAAGGAGAAATATACATTACTAACATGACGATAGGCAAAGCTTACCTATGACTTGTAAAAAAAAAAAAAAAAAAACATGGAGGGACGTTGTTAGAGAGTGACATGGGTGTGGCATTTGTACGCTGCCACGCAAACTTGTCATTCGGTCACACGCTCTACTGCCTTGCCCCGGAATGTTTGAACTTTGAAAGACCCAAATTAAAATTAGGAATGGATCATCTATCACTTGGCACGTTTTCTAATTCAGGTCTTTTTTTTTTTTTTTTTTCCTATTTATGGGAGGGTTCCAATCCTTTGGACTAGATTAATCTCTCCGAATTCATAGGGAAGTCGGATAAACTCCCATGTAGTTTCAGTATGGTAGTGCAGTTTCGAACCTACAACTTCAATTTTGATGTCACTGTCATAAATTATACTTTTCTATATTTGTATTTTACGCACATTAAGTGTACACTATTAGTACAAAAGTATAATAATCAATGTATAGATATTTGGGCCTCGTCTAGGTTTGGGTCTGCATCTGGTTTACTATATAGTATATACCCGCTCTTTTTCATCCCAATTTTCATGACGGTCCCACAAGGACCATTCAGGCAGGTTGAACACTATTCCCTCAATTTGCACACGGCCCATTTATTAATTGGGCAGACATTATCAGTTTAAATTCAGCAAGGAGAATAGAAAGGTCAAATAGAACTCTCAATTAATAGGTTGAATCAATGCAGGGTTGGTGACTCTATTGCAATTGGTGTGATTGGGATGAGTTTGGGTCGCTGGGTTGAATAGCAGGAGTGAGTTCCGCTCAAATCCAACTCTTCTTTTCTTTTCTTTTCTTTCTTTTTTTTTTTTTTTTTTATCAATAACTGATAATAATATTAGGTTATTAAAAGGACATTGGTATATCTAAATGTCTCCAATGAAAAGAAAAAAACAAACTCCAATTGACATAATCTGAGCAGAGAAAGGAGTCTCGTGCTCTCTATATCAGCCCCAAGCTTGGCTAAAGAGTCTCTCATCCCAATCTATGTATCTCGAAACCAACTCATTTATTTATCAAACAAGAGCATTCCAATGGAAACCTTATTCTAATCTTAAAAGGGCCAACACAAACCATGAATTGCTAGGTTGAATTCGAGTTGGATTAGCAGGTCATGCTACAAATTCCGTCCTTATCGTAACTTTAATCTTTGTCAAGCAAAGATTTTATGACGCACGGGGAAGCTTGGAAGTGCTTATTATTCAAATCCATTGGATAAAACTATTACACACAATCCCTCACCTTTTCCTTGTGATTAATGCCACCTTTCTTGAACCCAAGCAGCTTGCAATTGCTAATACTATCCAATGTTTTATGTTGGTGTTTACGTCGGTGCAGTAGCTCAGCTGGTTATAAATATGTGTATTTTTATGAGAGCATGAAGATCTAGTCTTTCACACGGTGCAAAGCTAATGGAGATTGGGGAGTCAGCCCAACTCCCATGATCAAACAGTTGGGATTGACCCATTGGAAGATTCTCCAGTCGGCGTGGCCACCCAAAGCAATGTACATCAAATCAACGGTCTTAGTCACAAATCTGCCTGCCACTAGACACATCCTCCGGTCATGAATCAAATAATTAACCACCCTCCACTTAATCCAGCTTTGTCATAGATAATGTTAATTATGAGCCATGGCTGCTTTTTATCATAGTTGCCTCTCTTCTTCTTTCTCTTTTGGGTGAATTTAAGAATGACATTGCTGATCAGGGGTTGGTAAGGGGACCTTCCTATCATCCACACTCCCAAATTTAAAATCTAAAAGATATAGATTCTAATCCCTTATTTTGTAGACAGGCACTGCCAATCTTATACATTAATCAGTGGCTAGGGGGCCATTCTGGGGCTACTTTAAAGCATGGACTATTATAATTCAGAGGTTCAGACCACCTTTACCAGCACTGAGATGTTGGACTTTAATTGCTAGTTTATATGAAAAGCAGTTCCTCATTGAATAAAAATCTCCTTGGCGTGTGCTGTGCTTAAGTCTAGTCTCACCACAACTGTACTTTTGTATTTGTATTAAGAGAAATGAATCCATGCTGGCGTCATTACGGTGTTGGAAGCGACTATCGTTGATTAATTAATATCACATCTCTCCTCCTCCTGCGTATGAAGTACTGGTCCAAATTTCACTTTTGGATAAAATGATATGCATTGTTGGATTAAACATGTGAAAAAATATATATGATTAAGTTATATAAGCATGATTAATCCAATGGTGAACAGTGCCGAATTGGGAGTGAAATTTGAGCTAGTTACGATAAAAAAAAAAAAGGGAAAGGGGTTTTGAGTGATGTGAGTAGATTTTATCAATAAAAAGATGCCTTACACAATATAAATCACATGACATTAGCTATTATTATTATTATAATAGATATGGTATAGAGGGCAACATAAGGGGCTTGTTAGGCATCATTCTCTGAGAGTTTCATCATGAGAATAAATGAAGGAAAACTTCTTTGGCTGGCATTTTATGGGAGAAAATCTAGAAAGTTGGACAGGATGGAGATGGAGAGATTTTATAGATGTGTGGAAAGAAAAAGAAAACGCATGTCAAATGAGTTTTTCTTCTTTAATTCTCATGATTAAACATTACGAGAATGATGCCATAAATGTTTTAGTTTAAGAAGGACATGAAAATGAAACACTATCTTCAAACAATTGAGAGTTGATTGTAGATTTATTTGAAATAAATTAGTTTCAGTTAGAGCCTCTATAAATAGACTGTTTGACATGTCTAAATTAATTTGAGAAAGTAAATTTGTTATTCCGTAAAAATTGTCTGTGCAAAACTATCATATATCAAAAGAAATGCGTGCAAATTTTTAATAAAGTAAAAGCGGAACAAAAAAAAAAAAAAGTTATCATATAGTGAATGTCATAAGAGAGAATTTATAAAGAAGCCCCTCAACTCACATAGCTACCCAGTGTATGCCACCCTTCCCATGGGTGTGGGCTCTATTTCTCACCGTGCGAGCTTCCTCTTCCTACTTATGTGTGCTCTCTTGGGCCCCAACCACTTGGTTAAGATACCCAAAACAGGAAAACTTAAAAATAAAAATCTAAAAGATACTTAATTGCGACTATTATATCTGCTTTTTCTTTTGAAAAAGAAGCAAAAGATTCTAAAACTAACTGAATTAGACATTCACATAAATTTTGCTAAACAACCTAAAACAGTGAGACAACTATTTGAATTGGTTTGATGGCAAATAAAAACAAAAAGTAAACTTGCCAACCAACAATCAATATAACTCACAGTTGCAGCTTGGAGATCAGTAAGAAAATCATCTCCAGCATTATGCTTTCACTTTAGTCAAGTACTATCCGGAATATCAGTCGTTGTTATAATGGCCTACAAATAAAAGTAGACTTTCCGAAGACCTTTGTTAATGCCTCTGGTTGAACAGAAATGAGGCCAAATATCAAATGGTCAGTGTCTTATTGAAATCCGAAGATAGTAATGAAACCCTACTGAAAAGAAACTTGTTCCGATTTAAAATCACCTTTTCAATTATTGAAATCCAGAAATTAATAAGATAGTGTGCAATATTACTACAGACTTCATTGTCAGGACTTTATTTCTCGCAATTACATTGGAAGACTTGCAAATTTAAGTCTATTCTTGAGATAATTGTTATTCTGAATACAATCAGTAATAGTTAAGTATTTAGTAAACAATTTTCACAACAGTGAATGAAATCAACAAAACAGAATTACTGAAAGTAATCTAAAAGAAATTAAAATTCACTTACTGTTTGAAGGCAAAAAAACATTAGTATGTTGTTGAAGTTAAGAATCTTAGAAATTTACAGGAAATGGTTGATCAAGGCTAATGTTCAACACTATGTCCTTAAGACAAATTTCGCCCTCGCAATGGTGCTAACGAGCTTCAGCAGCGTTTAATGTCTCCCAGGAAACAATGATCGGTCTCACAACAGTTGCAGCACTACAAGCTGTGTGACTAGCGAACCAACAGTGGGGCTGGACTCTCTCCTTGACTCTGATGAAGACTGGACAATGCAATGCACAACAGCAGCGAATGGATGGTCAAAAACGCATGGACTAGATGCTCATTTATAGCTTGTATCAGGCCTTTTCATGGGGGTTGCATCTGTTCAGAACAGTGACTGTTCAGATGAACAAATGCACATCTTCTTTGGACACACCACTAAGGAAAGGACACATCCCATTTGAAAAAATAAAATTTTTTAAAATAAAATTTCTCTAAAAAAATGGGTAGTGGGCCAAGCCAGGCCCAACTTACCTGTGAAGCCTAGGCCCAGGCCCCGGCCCAGTTTAGTGCGCGCGCGTGTGTGGTGGTGACCCCACCTTGGTCTAGGTCCTCCCTCCTCCACAAAAGTGGGATGCCCCTTGGAGCTCATCTTATACTACCAAGATAAGTATATTTATACCAAAAGAATGTTTTACTTCCAAGCAATGTGGAAAGCAAGTTCATCACTTCTTTTTGTTTCCATCTTTAACATGTTCAAGTGGTGTTTAGGAGGAAATTTCTCATTCACTCCTTAATATATTAGAGCAACTCAATACATGTCTCTAATCTACTTATAGAGTAGATTACACACCCATGTATTCCCACATAAAATGATAAGTGGGTCCCACTTAATTTTTGGCTCAAAGTTTACAAAAAATAGTGGTTCTTTAGGCCATTTTCCAACAATAATAACTAGAAAATCCAAAGTTGATGGTGATGAAAGATGTTGAAGTTTTATAATTAAAAAAAAGTAAAGATACCATGTGAATGTCGTGTGAATTATATACATAGTTACATCATATTTGTTAATGAAAAATGGCCATGTGCTCATGACTATGTCACCATACATGGTTTACTTTAGGTTGATCCATTCTATTCATATCACATGCCCTATCATGAATAATTATAAGATCAACATCGCGCCCTTAGAGTAAAATGTGCCACTGAATTTACTGATGCATGATGCATGAGAATTTGACTTGATATTTAATCTTTCTTTTCATTTGTTAATCAATTCAAAATGGGAGTGAAATTTGGAACAGAAGCTATTTGTAGGTAGAACTTTTGATATGAATGAGCGGCATAGATCAAGTAAAAGTTGGATCATGTTGATCGACAAAAAATGACATCATGTTATGTTCAATGCAATCGCCAACCGGGGATCATTTCACATTGATCATTGTTTGCTGACTCCTGGGTGTTTCGAAGGGTAAAAGGTACAACAAAACTCAGGAAAGGGCAACAGTAATTCTGGCAATTTAGAATGTGGAAGATTTTGGATATAAATTCAAATGGGGGAATTTAGATATAACCAACTGCTGTGTATGATAATTAACAACCACATCTGATTTATGTTTTTCAACTTACAATTAATTCACTGAAAGCACACAATCAATTCACTAATACAATCCTTGAACCACAGTGAGCCGTTTCAGTTGAGGTATACTAGACCTCATTAGATCCACGGTATTACATTGTAAGTTTTGACGCCCGTCGCACTTTATCTAATGATTAGGTTTTAAACAACTTTGAAGGCCTCGGAATATTACGTTTCATGATTGATGGGCTTAATTCATGTATTGGCATCAGGAGGGAGACCTTTTAAACCCTCTAAATGCCCATATGACTGTCATACTTTCAAGTAGGCTCCACTAGTACATCAAGAGGAAGACTAATGTATTGAGGAGTGGGCTCCACCCGATGGGGAATATTGAAAAATATTTTCGTTGCCTCTACTAACGGTTTAAGGTTTTGGTAGCAATGGCTAGCTAAAGAAATTCAAGATCTGCAAAAGTTCACATGCAACAATTCTAGCCATGACATATTCCATCACCAATCCAACTCTTTGATATATGGAAGAGTTCCTTGATGTAAGCAAGGAAATCTCTAAAGGGCACGTTTGGCAAATTGACAAGAATCCCTTAGTTAGAGGGTTTCTTTGATCTGTTGGAATCAAGTCATTCTCAGAGAGGATTTCGTAAAAATAGTTCCACGTTTGGCAGTAGAGAGGAATCATGGAGTCTATGCATTGTGTGGTCCAACAATCATAAGTTTTTAGTCAATTTCTCATAATCCATGAAATATCAAAGGCTGATCTTTCACCCCACAAGCAGTTTTGGCTCTTCAGATATTCTGAACCATTCAGATCGTGCAAAGGGGGCCACATAAATTAAAAAATTAATATTTTAGAGTATGGATGTTTTTATAAATATCTCAAAATAGATGATAGATCTACGGTTGAAAGTTGGGCCCCTTGTTGTATTTGGTCTCCTCTAAATTATTCGCGGTTCAGATGATGATTTCGAGGCCCACAAAAATAAAAAAAAAATGAAAAAAACAGACTGCTAAATAATCCCCTTTTTTTTTTTACTATGGGGCATATGAATGGTCAGAATGGTTTTGTAAATATATCAAGTTATAGATGGAATCAACGGCTGATTTTTGGTATAGTAGCCGTTTTGGACCTTGTGAACACTTTTACCGGTTCGGATCTTGATTGTGGGGCCCATAAAAACAAAAACAAAAAAAAAGGCAAAAACCGGTCTCCCCTATATTAACGTCCATAACATTGTAGCTCTGCAATTCTGTGCTTGCGTGGATTCCGCTAATCTTAGGAGGGGTGATCTGACTTCCAAAATATTTGCAAACCAAGATTTCTCTCTTCCTCCAGATACTTTTCCAAGCTGATCCAAACGTGGGTTTTCCATGGGATCGAGGAAAAACGACAGAAATCCTCTCCGAGGACGTTTACCAAACATGCCCTAAAGGTCAATGATGATTATGGAATGCCATTCAAGAATCCCATATCACAGCTCATCAACTTATTGATATAAGGAAGTCTGCATCTTTCAAATCAATTAATCATCTATAGTAATAAATATAGGATTGTATGGAAGGAAATCATCTCATACATACAACTGAAATCATCTCATACATACAACTGGAAATTCATCCTATTAATAGAGAAACCCAATGGGACAACTCACCTTGAGAAGGTGAATATTTCAAATCCATATTATTTCTGAAAGGTTTTATAATGATTTTAAAATAGGGCACATCAACACATGGTAGAGTTGGTTGAGCCCATTGGCAATACCAAATATAAAAAAATGTCCTTAAATCTATCTATATGTAAAAACTGAGATCAAATGGACGTTAATAAAATGATAAATTGGATCTAGACAAGTTGTAGAGTTTGTGGGGCCACTAACCATATCTGATACAAGGAATTAAGTGAATTATTTATCCTCAATAAAATTGGATTCATCAGATGATGCTAGCTATTCTAATCTAAACCATGTAAGTTGACCTTCCACTTCATACCTTGGGCTGAGTGGTTGTCAATAATCATTGAGCTTTATTTTTTTTATATAATTTTTCGATGAATAGTTAGATCCTTAAATTCTTTTATATCTATACTCGGCTCTAAAATTATACTGGGTCATATTTTTTTTTATCATTTAGCGCATTTTTAAGGACATATTTTTGTCATTTTCTCTCTCTATGTTCAACCCTTTTTTTTTTTCTTTCTCTCCTAATTTGACTACTTAGTTTTATTTCATTTCACCTCTCGCTAACCAACATGCCTTCAAAAAAAACATCATCCCTCCTTAGTTTTTAAAATGGGGCATGCCCGTAGATTCTAGGGCCCACTAGGGATGCTGCAAGATGGTGCTAGAATCTTTTTATTTGTAAAAGTAGGATGCACATTGCCAATCATTTGATCTAAAAATTTTTAAAAATCGATGTCAAATAGTCATTTTCTTGACTTTAAATTAAATCCCGCCCCATGAAAGTAACTCGACGTTTTCATATTATTAAATCCTAAAGCCTTCTTATATCTTATCCTATTAGTGAATTTTGATTTAAAAGAAAACGAAAAGCCCAATCAGAGACTTTATGGTTATACTGACCATATAAGAACATCATCTCTAATTTTTGGATCTAGACATAGATTAGAAAAAGTCTATTTGTCCCGAATATTGGGACCGATCCTTGAACCGGTCCCAATGTTTGGGACCTTTATCCTTGGACTTGTCCCGAACATTGAGACCGGTCCACTTGTCCCGAACATTGAGACCGATCCTTGGACCGACCTTTATCATGGATGATAAAGGTCCAAACATTGGGACTGGTCCAAGGATCGGTCCCAATGTTCGTTCGGAACAAGTAGCATCCCTCTATAGAATATATATGTTCATGTTGATGTTCATGTTCAAGACACGGCCGGCTTAGTGGACGGTTCGGATGGCACCAGTAAAGTGGTGGCTACGTGCATGAGCTTGACCTACTCTATACCATTTGGAGAATCTTATCCCTCCCTGGTTTTTTCTTTTTATGTGTTTTCTCTTTGCTGGCATGGACCGCACCCTACCTGCTTCCATACCCAATTCGATGTGACATTTCTCACTCAGTGGACCTTTCTGAGATGGTGGTTTTCCTTTTTATGGAATGACTTCATGAATATACCAAAAAATTTCTAAGACTTGCATAACATTTTCTTTTTTAGTGTAAGTGGCAAAAGATGATAGTTGATTGAAAATGACCGTAAAATAATTTCCCTATGTACGGAAGATGAATCAAAGGAATATAAGAAATGAATATTTTATTTTTTATTGCGGAGTAATTCAAAGTTTAGAAAAGTAAAGATCCTCCTAGATCAGTACCATATAGCTTTCATTCGGCCCTCACCTATTTATATAATGATCCTTTTATTGAGTTCATTTGATCATGAGTTTCTAAGTATTCAATACCCACAAATTATATAACAAATAGGCCTTTGGATGAGTGGGAGGACAACAGTAGAAAATAGGTCAGCCGGTCGTCTAGTGGAAAGAGAAAAATATGCTCACTTGCAAGCTTCCCTAGCTTGCGTTAATTGGGCTTTTGGATTGAGCGATTCAATTGCGTCATGAGCTAAGCTTGATTATGCTTGGCTAACTCCATATATATAGAAGTAAATATTGAAAATTCATGAATTAACAAAAACCTCCGCATATATGGATTATATTGTGCTTGTATGGCAATTTCTTATGATTATATATTCTTTCTTGTACTAATACTATGAATTATGTAATAAAATAAAGTCAATATAGCATATGTTAAAAGTTTATTTAGGGAATGAAAAGAAAAACTTCTCAATTTGTACATTTACATAAGAAAGAAGCATTTCTCTAATAACAAATCATATACTATGCACTCTATTTGTTATATGTGGTTTTAGTGGCGGCCCTAAGAATTTAATTTGAAGGGGACATACCAAAACAAGTAGTTGTGTCAAGAATTTAGTTTGAAGGGGACATAGCAAATCAAGTAGTTGGGTCTTAGGAGCACCCTGAAACTTTTCATGTGGATTTTGGCGGAATGCCTATAATTACTATGTGAATTTGAGAAGCAAATCTTGAATTTTCATATGGGTTTTGGAAGTAAACCCAAATCCAAAGTATTAGGAGTATAAATTCTATTAGTTTTTAGGGTACGCTGTCCAATAACAAGATTTTAGGTGAAGGTGGATAAAGTGATAATGAAAAAGTTGAGAATTGAAATCAGCAACAGATTGAGGAGATCTAATTGTTCAATGTAATGGGTTCCACCTTTTGACATGACAAGAACCTGAAGAATTGCTGGTGCGCACATTTGACCATTGCCACAAATATCAGTGATTTTTCAAATTTTAATGAAATTATTGTGATTTGATTATCATGAAATGATAATTTCCCAATAATACTGCAATATAGTAAATATAGTAGAATTTAAATGTGTTGCAAAAAAAAAAAAAGAAACAAATTTGTTAGAAAATCAGGTATGTCATTTTTTTAAATAATAACTTGCATATATTTTTCTCAATTTTAGCATATTTATGTGGAGAAATCAATGCATTTTGTCAAGATTTTCTCCATAATATTTCAAGAATAGTTCTAATTTTGTAATATATATATATATATATATATAAAAGATGATATTATATCTAAAAAGAATAAAAACAATTATAGAGACAATCAGATTCCGCTCTGCTGGAAATCATTTCATGCACAGTGTCTTACAACTGACAGAAGAAAAGCACCTAATTATGTTGGTGGTGGACTGGTGCCTGTACATCACACTACATGGGACAATGGCTGTCTATGTGGCCCACTTAGTCTTATCTGAGGCACCTGATGGGCATGGAGTCCCACATCATACAGTGGTGGCACGTCCACTTTTGCCGCTGCATTGGTGCATGCATACAGGGCCCTCTGCTCATTGGCATTCCCACAATTTTTCTTCTTGCTAGTGGACTGATGCATGACAGTGACAGCAGCACTCCTCAAGAATGTTTAGTGCACTAAAAATACCAGTATCTCTTGTTAGATTTGTAGCTTGTGGATATCACCAACCCTTAATCTTAATCAAAATTGTTAGAGGCAAAATATTTGATTAATTAGAAGTTTTAGGATATATATTTAAATTCGAATAACCTAAATAGGTTTGTTATTAGTGTACATAAATTGAGAGGCTTTCCTCTCATGAAAGAGTGAGTGAATTCTCTCCTATGTAGATTTGTAAAAAATTATAATAGTACAAGATCCATGGCTTAGTAGCGATCTTGCAATTTAGCATACCATGATTTCAATTTTCCCATCTCATTGTCATTTTTTTAATAAAATGAAGAAACCATTCTTACCAATTTGCATCTATCTTAGCCTGACGATCGTGCCATCTTTGTCAAGTTGTTCGATGGATTTTCTTAAAAGAATAAAAAGAAAAATCTAATATAGTGGGCTACCAACACGGACAAACTAAAAATTGCGTCAATCTTAGCCTGACGATCTTGCCATCTTCATCAAGTTGTTTGATAGGTGTTATTAAAAGAATAAAAGAAAAATCTAATATAGTGGGCTACCAACACGGACAAACTAAAAAAGAATGGGTTGGAATGGTATTTAACCCCTCAAGACAACTAAAAAAGAGTGGGTTGCAATAGTGTTCAACCCTTCAAGACAGACAATGATTACAAGCAAAAGATGGAGATCTTGTATAATGTATGATATCAAGAGATCAAGCATTTATATTTCCTTTCTGGTTAACAATCATACTATATTCTTCATACTATACTTTTTTTTATTTTATTTAAAGGATTGTACAATTCTCAGAGATTTGAATTTAAATAACCTTAATAAGTTCATTAGTAGCTTGCATAAATTGAGAAGGTTTTCTCTGATGAAAGGAACAGTGAATTTCTATTACATAGTTATTCGAAAGTGATCAACACTATGAGTTTAGGGGTACTGTTTGTTTCATGTGGTTGAGTTCATAGGAATTTTAGGACTATACGTTTATGGAAGTCGGTAAAAATGAAGAATCTAAAAGGGGAATATCTGAGAAAAACAATCAAATAGCCTCTTTTTCAATGGAAATTGAATCTAGGAAAGATTGAAAATGGGTATTCTACCATCACTCAAGCTAGTAATTCAAATATGAGGAAAGTGGAGGATCCATCTACTTCCATATCTGTTATCCTCACCCCTACCTCTTATCATTCACCCTTCACATCTTAAATAATCCATCATCAATGGAGCCCTTTTGGCCTGGAACTTCTATTATTCAATTCCTATGCATTTTATGCAACCAAACAGGGGTGAAAATTGCCATAAGCCCAAAATAAAACACCTAAGGCCAAAATGCACTTGTGGCCCACTAAACCAACAAACCCAAAGGATGTTAAATGGGGCTTTGTAAGTAGGAAAAACCCAGCACATATGCAGAATCCTCCAGATTGAAACCATTGAAAACCCAATTAGAGGCTTCTTACAAGCCCAGAACATATGTAGCTATGATAACTGTGTATTGCGTTTGGGTTTACCTCTTTGTGCTGCCATACATACATGTTTTTTTTTTTTTTTTCACTTGAGAGTCGTCAAACTTCCATAGGTCCATTTGATATGGTCTTTTGTAGGGGTGTTAATGGTCTAGGCCCAGCCTTCTCTGGGCCGGGTTCAGGCGTTAGGTTTTATTACTTGAGTCAGGCCTGAATATGAAACTTAGGTCCCTTTAATAATTGGGCTGGGCTTAGATTAAGTGATGGAAAGCCTCAACCTGGGCCTCGCCCAACCTGAACAAATAGTGCTTATAGTGTAGTGACTGATTTGAAGTTACAGAAACCCCAAAAAAGTGATAGAAAGACTGCCCGTCTGCCCCATTGACTAAATGGGCAGGCTGGCAGGCTCGAACCTAGCATGTTTCAGGTGGGCAGGCTCATGCCAGTCACCTATGGACAGTGTTGTGCTTGAGCGGATATGGTCTTTAGTTGGGATGGGCCTGGATATGCCTCAGCCCAGCCCAACCTGGTCACTTGTCTGTTAATATACCCATGTGGGGGAGGTTCTAGGGAGTCAAAATGTCTGTGTCTTTAGTCTGTAAGATCCATTTCGATTTTTTTTTTCAATGGGGCTTATTGGTTTAATAAAAAAAATTTGAGGCTTACAAATTTTGGATCAACTAGAGAAACAAAAAAAAAAAAAAAAAAAAGCGGTTCATGATTTTGATCCTGCAACCTATCATGGGTGGAATTGTGGAAATACGGTGGGGATCAGGTGCCTGTGTGAGGTGTGTAATGGTCTTAGACTTGGTGACTAGATGTAAGTTTTATTCATGTATAATATTTATCAATGTAAATGAGTGCAAACAAACGGTCTCTTAGAGTGGGAAACCTGAATTCTCTAAGTTAATCACTATAAGCTCATCAATGGGGTTCATCTCTAGAATTCAAACCAGTCAAAATTACTCTCCTACTTTGTTCTAGTATAAGGGGAATTTCAATTTAATTGAAGTCATATTCACCATCATGTTGGTGATGTGTAAAACACACAATTTGATTCTTCCGTTTTTTCTTCATTTAATAATGTGTCTTAAATGTGCTACATTTGACAATGGGCATAAGTACTACTATTGGAGTTATATTCATCGTCATATTAGTGATGTATAAAACATATAATTCAATCCTTCTGTTTTTCTTAATTTAATCATGTATCTTAGATGTGCTAAACTTGACAATGGGCATAACGCTATTGGGGTGGTTTTTTTTTTTCAAATCATATCTAGGTAGGGTTGGCAAACAAGGGTTGCTCGGTTGGTTGATAAACCCGAATATCGCCTTGTTACCCACTGATAAATACCTAGGTACGCCACTCTTGTCACATTTGTGGACTTTTCTTCCCACTGGTGTGAGCTACCTTGGGTCCTACACCCCTTGTTTGGAATACCCAAAAAAATATTTCTTAAAATAAAACAAAACCCTAAATTAAGTCCTAACAGAGATTTTAGGGAGATCACCTTGATTAAAGCAGTTTTGATCGTATACAGTAGCTGGTTTATATCAATATGGATTAGATGAACTGGCCCCCTCGAACTAACAAACTATTTCAATACTTGATTGTCAAATACAGAACTAAAGTACAAATAATAGCTGAGATGTGTACTGGTTAACTGTGGTTAAATTCAAGAACAATCTTTCAATCTGGGCCTTTTGCGGATCGCCACCATTAAAAAAAATTGAAAAAAAGTTTTATTCTAACAACTTGTCGTCTTCAACAAGTTGTGCAGAATCTTCCTTCCTTTGGGACATTAGAAAAAAGGTCATAGGGAAGCCCCTACTTTTTAAGGGCAGACACCCTCACTTTTTTTAAGCCAAAGAAGACTAGACCCATCGTAGTCAAATTAAGCCAAGTTCGGTGTTGCATGCCCAAAGCTGCCAAAGATGACTTTAAGAATGAATGATGGGGCCCAAAAAAAAAATTGACTGGACCATTCGGCCATGCCATGCCATTAAGGTTCCACGCATTCAAAATATTTTAAGGAAATGACCAGTTGATTTTTCTAATTTCTGTTTTCTTCCAGAACTGCCTCTCTCCCATCTTAGCTACCAGTCACATACCACACCTACAGGTTGGAACACTGACTTTCCTTTCTAGTATTCCTTAGAAAATACATACAACAGTTGTTCCTACTTCATTCAGCCGACGTTGGGGGAATTTTTTTTTTTTATAATGCAGGGTTGTAGTCCTTTGGGCTAGAATAATCCATACGGGTCCAGGAGAAAAGGTGGGGGAAAATTCACCTGTGGCCCCAGTGTGGTATTATAGTTTCGAACCCACAACTTTCGGATGCAAACCCACAACTTCCGGGTACAAACTGTGGTCCTAAGCCAACAGTTCTACCCATCGGGATTATGTTAGAGGAAATTAAGTTTCATATAATACGAGTGTCTAAATCGTCAAAATTATGGGACAATTTAAGAATAGAACATGACCAAGAATTAACCTCCCTCTTATCACTGAGTATTTGGTGGTGATTAGTGAAGTTCTTTTTCATGGTACATTTTGAGATTGATCAAATCATTTGGATTTTTTTTTTTTTTGTCACGCTAGTCTTATAAGATAAAAGAGGGTTTCATTAGATGTCGTTGGTTGTCCAATATGATGCCATGAAATGGATGGCCATCTATCTCATAACGTTAAATTGAATAGCTAGCAACATTTAGTTGACCTAGTTTTTTATATTTCTTTTAAGATTGATCTTCTAAACTCTCTTGGAAAATTTTAATTAATAAGGTTGATGGCTCCCCACGAACCATGCAATGTGCGCTACTTTGTAAAAGCAAAAGAGGAGATGAATATTTCTTATATTGTTTTAGATGCATGTGGGAATTTGTAGGACGAAATCAGCAGCCGCCCCTGAAGAATGTGGATTGGGACGTTCCAATAGAGAATCTCTGAGAATTCTCAAAGTCTATTCCTCCTCTAAATCAATCAGTTAGGCGGCTTGGGCCCGCATAAATCTAGACCATTTAAACCACAATCCTTCTTGTATTAGCTCATTCCCAAACTTAAGTAGTCAGATTGAGTACATATAGAATATAACCCCAAGAATATATTCTACATATAGAATATAGAATATAGGTTAATTCCTTGGGTGGGTGTCATCCTCTCTTGCACCTTCCAACTCTTCTTTTTTTTAAGTTTTAATGTATTCTTTTCTTCCTTCTTTTAATGAAATCTTTGTTAGAGCATCTCCAAGAGACACTTCAAATAAGATGATGTCTTTTTCAAAATAAAGGCTTATGTGGCAAAAAAAGACATGTAAATTTGGCATCTCTCTTGGGCAACTCCAAGAGAGATGTCAAATTATTATTTTATTATTTTTTCATGTAACCCTCATTTGCTTTATTACATTTAACTTCAAATCCATCAGCTACTGTCTACTTCAAATCCAAATCCAATGGTCATTATCATTATTTTAATGCTCAGAAATTATTTGAAGTATGCCTTTTTGGTATGCCAAATTTGGCATACCAACCCCAATGCCAAATGACAGGTGGAAAAAGAGGTTTTGTTGGAGGCTTTCCATGATGCCATTTATTACCGTTGGAAGTTGATTTGGATAAATAACTCCTCTGTTGGAGTTGCTCTTACCGTTAAAAAAAAATAAATAGAATATAACCCCAAGGGATTGGCTGGCCGAGTGTAAGGACTGCGGTTTCTCTTTTTTTCGGAGCTAGATGTCTTGGTATCGATCCCCGGTTCCCCACTTTTCAGGGATCGAAGGTTAAGTCCGCTAGTGCTACCACCTGGGCGGCATAAGGGTTTATCCGACTTCTCTCTGGGCTCGAAGGGATTAGTCTAGCTAAAATGATTGGAAACCCTCGGTTGGAAAAAAAAAATCAAAAGAATGCATGACGTAAGTTTTTTGTGGAGATCCAGATAAACAAGCAAGTGAACCTAACCTTACCTTGTGATGGTTTTAAGATATTTGGTACCCAACTTAGCCCCCTTTTTTGGCATTTTTTATTCTTAACAAAAAAACCCAAAAGAGAAAAACAACAAAACACCATAGTCATCATATGAACTGATAGAAAGGTTCCGGCTACCATATTAGTGGTTCAAGTGAATTTGTTAGAAAATTTTAATGTTTGAATATATTATTATTACTATTATAACTATTACTACTACTACTACTACTACTTTGCTATATTGAGAATTAGAACTCACAAACTTGTATACAATATTTGGATTGTATATTTTTTTTCCGGGTCTCTATAAAGTTGTATTGTTTAATACAATATCATCTTTTCTAAGTGGAAAACGTAAACAAGAGTTCAGGTAGTCAAAATCTTGTAAAATATATACCCCTCTGAGCTGTGATCCCACTCCTATATCTACCCATTGCTACAGGAAGGTCACCTAATTCAACCCATTGCCAACTCAAGGAGAACCCATGTACGTTCTCATCAGATATGAACTTTTAGAATAACAAGCTTATAAATCTGTGTGGGGTTCAGCTTTATGCTCCATTGTGATTATACCCTCAAATTCTTTTCTTTTTTTTTTTTTTCTTCTTGTTGGTTCCAAGATTGGGGGTTAGAACCTATGAGACCCCAGCCATGGGGACATGCATAACGTCTAGAGAGAAACTTGTTCACACAGAAAGAAAACTCTTGGATCGAACCGTGGGCACTTGGTGAGAAATGGGTTATCCAACCAAGTGGGCGATCTCCCCAACTACATTAGATGTGTTCTTGAGTCTTTACTAAGCTAGTTAGGGACATGTATAGACTATAGTGTGTATATTGGTGTGTGAATTGAAGTTCAAGTTATCAAACAAAACATATGTTGTGCTTTGATTGAGACTTGTGGCCAGCAGAAATTCATAGTACTGAACCTAGACATTTTATTTTTTTTGTTAACATGGGAACCCACCGACCCCATTCGGTTAATCATTGGTAAACCCAGACATGATAGACCCAATTAAAGCCAGGCATAATTCTGGTATTATAACCTTAATACATATAATGAACTATATTCTTATCACACATTTGCCGTATTTTGATCAGAGTAATTCATGGATGGACTTGATTGATCTGGACCCAAACCTAATTGTCTACCTACAACAGGGGGCTCTATTTTCAATCATGGGCCCCAAAAGAGTCCATGCTCAGAATTCCCAGTGTGGTCCTTTGAATAATCAACTAATCAGAGGTCCTTTGACATCTCTATCAATCACAAGCCCAAAATATTATCAACTTTCTTAACCATCTTTTTTTTTTTTTTTTTTTCTATTGGAGGGTTCCCAATTCTTTTGGGCTGGACTACTTCCTCTGGGCCCAGAGGGAAGCCGGATAAACTCCCAAGTAGCCCAGTGTGGAAGTGAAGTTTCGGACCTACAACCCCCAGGTGCAAACCGTGGTCCTAGGCCAACTGAGCTACCCCTTGAAATTAGCTTTCTTAACCATCCATTCTATGCATGGAAGGAAATTCAGACGTATAATCAAATGCAACCCTTAAGTCAACTTCAGAGGAGAAAAGGCAGAGAAATCCCCACTCTTTCTTTTTCGCTGATTTTCTCTACATTCAAAGGAGTCCATCAGGAAAAGACTAAAAAAATGAAAAAAAGACACAACTTTCATTTTCTCTGCATGCAGAAGGGAAAATTGGAGATCCTTTATAACATGCAGATGTACATATACACATTTGGATACAAAAATACAAACGTTTACACACGGAAAGGAATTTTGATAGGATCCAAGACAATCTAAATTCAATGGGCGATTCAATGTTGGAGATTGAACAGAATAAGGATTAGTGACCATGATCCTAATCCAAATATGATTTTCCTTTGCATATTTAAAGTTCTAGAATCGAAAATGTTGGTTAACAACAATCTTCTCATGATTGAGTCAAAAGTTGAATAATGTCATTCTTATCGTGACCTTTCAAAAAAGTTCAAAAAAAGTTGAAGAATTTACCGCATATGACCCAGTAGGACTCCATACCACTCTTGAGGTCTCAAAAATACCGTATATATAGATAAGGTCCTCAAAGTGCGTTTTTGTATTATTATTATTATTATTATTATTATTATTATTTTGTCGTTTAGCGATTGGTCGAGAGCAATTTCTCTCTCCTCCCCTCCCATCTTCTCCCTTATGAAAAACTCAATTTCTATTTGGATTATTCAAATCAAGAGCAATCACTGCATAATGGTCGATATCGACCATTTGAGTTTTGCAACTCGAAAGCAACCACCGTAGAATGGTCGATATCAATTACAATAATGATCGATATTGACCAATCGCTAAACGATAAAATAAATAAATAAATAAATTACAAAAACACACCTTGAGGACCTTATCCATATATATGGTGTTTTTGGGACCTTAAGAGTGGTATGGGGTCCTACGCGGTAAATTCCTCAAAAAAGTTGAATGATTACATATACGTGGGTGAGGCTTACTTGGTATAAAAGAAGGTTAGTGGTTTAGTAGCCCCTTATAATATAGCAACCAATTTACATCCATACCCCCTACTTCCTAACGAACTTCCACATAAGATGCAGGGGTGCATCCAAAAAATTATCCTTGGGAGGGTTCTATGTAAAAGAAAATATTGAGGAAGCGGTAGATATAAAAAGAAGAAAGAAATATTAATTTTTCGAACTTACAGGTGTCTTTTAAGAATTCTGAAATTTTTTCAAATTTGGGTGAAGGCTGAACATTGGACTTGGGTCTGCCCTAGATGCATGGGATCTACATGGGGCACACTAAAAATCTAATTCATCCAATATCAATTCGAGTCCTTAAGATTAAAGTCCCACCTAACACTCATCCTCCACGTGTCCATAGGACCCACATGAGACCCAGGAAATGTAACCCATACCATTGGCAATACCAATTGACTTGCTTTTGACAACCTGCAAAGTGGACCGTGCATCGCGCCTGCGGATCAGGGTACGATCGATAGGTGATGCACAGTCGCACACGGTATACCGCCTCACAAGCAGCACAAGCCGCGTTAATTTGAGCGTCTCGGTTTCCTTTCACATGCAAGGCAGATTCGCAGCCACTGTGGTAAAAAAACATAACAGTAAAAAAAAATTTAGCGCATGTTTGTGACTTTGTGTAGCCAATTTTTAACAGAAGTGGTAAATGGTTGTTGAAATCAAATTTCATATTATAGTAAAATTTATGTTTGGTGCAGCTGTTTTATCTTGTGAAAAATGACAAAAATAAGTTTTGTTTTGTATTATTCCTCAGTAAACTAAATTCCTATAGGTGTAATTGAAAAATAACTTTTTTTTTCTTTCTTAGAAGAGGAAGATTTCTATGGAATTGATTTTCCACACGGCATGTATACAAATATGCATAGAAAATGTTTGGTAATAAGTGAAGAATCTATGATGAATTTACAGATTTCAAAACTTTTCACAGTCCCAACGAGGACTGCTCATTGAGGCTTTATATAATTGATTATTTCATATCAATAGTGGGATATATATGTGTGCATAACTGAGCGAAATTGGTGCTGGTTTGCAAATCCAAAATACTAAGGATTTTCAAATCCTTTGAGGGATAATCGGACCTAAAAAATCCTCAATACTTTTATTACTCCAAATCCTATAAGATTTACAATTGCGAAACATAAATTTTCCTCATTCTCAAGAAAAACTGGTGATTGCCAGACTCAACAAACTACCCAAAATCGCTTATTTACTTAATGATCTTTAAAAAAAAAAAAAAAAAAGAATGATCTTTTCAAGTGGGCCCCACTAGCAACCATGATGTGGATAGGTTCCTGCATCATCAGCCATCTATGTGCTTATGAAGGGTCCAAGTGGGGACTACTTTATATGCATAAGAAATCTACTTTAATTAGAGTTATGACTGTCATAAGCTTAATTATGTCTAAAGAAAAGTACCGACATACCCTTTTTCTTAAAAAAGGAGAAGAGAATATTAGTGGTTTTTGCAGCTTACAACCCAGTGATATTAGTGTCATTAATGGGACCAGGTTGGAATTCTTATATCTTCTCTCTAAAATAGAAGTTCAGTTATGAGATGCTTCCCATGCATGGGAAAAAAAAAAAAAAAACTGATTTTCTGGTTCTGCCCTTGGTCCCACACTAAGATTTATCTACGGTTTATATTGTGATCAATACATCATATGATTAATGAAGGTCATCCAGTTATTAATAGATTGCATTAATAATATTGTTAATTATATGTTCCATTTAACTTTGTAACTATCTTTTATTGGAGTAAAAGTTGAACCTACAAAAACTATTTTAAGAGGTTTAATTTAGATCTTCAACAAGTGAGGCCATTGGGGAGTTCCACTTCTTACATGGAGTCATGTAATATATGTTTGAGTCTCTATTGTCGGGACCACATAAAGATAATTCATATTATTCAAGATGATTCTCATCCCCTAACTATATAAGAGTAATTCCTAACATTCAAATTGAACATATGGTTTGCAAACATGGCCATTGTCACATCCACAATGATGTCATGTCAACGCCCAATTATGTGTTCATTCTTACAATGGGATCCACTTCTCCTATTAAAGTGAGATTGGAGGATTGAATGTGATTTATATTGAATGTTTGGATTATCTCTATGTGGGTTCCATGATGAGGTACCTGGCAAGTTATGCAATTTGAGGAATCCGGGCTTCTCAATGGGATCTAGTTTCGGGCTAATGCACTGAGGAAACGGATAGTCGCGTATTGAACTATCCGTCCAAAGGCATTGGGCGAACCGGACAGACACCGCAACGCCACAATAAGGTCAGAGTTGGTGGTGAGTATGTCTCTCACCTCTTGAGTATAATCGGATGAAAGACCAAAAATGCCCTTGCACTTTTGACCCGTACATATGGCAATTTCAACAACAAAAAGTCTACTTGGACAAATTTTTTGGACAGACCCTATGGTATGGCTTGAATATCCCCTATCATATTCAAGTCATACTATAGGGTTTATCCAAAATTCTACTCAAAAAGCTTGTCCAAATAACATTACTCTTTCAACAATATCTGAACCATCCGTCTCGCAAACTTTGCCCTAGACTATCTGTTGCTTAAAATTTGCTTAGTAGGGCAGTCACTATTCACTTCCGTAGATAAATGTCACAACGATAGAAATCGATGAATTGTTGATAACTCATTGACCTTGACCCCATAAATGTCAAAAAGTAAAGATACAGAAATAGGTGGGACTATTGTATATGTCCCTAAACAAAGAAGATAAACAACCCGAGTTTTTTTTTCTTGACTCAGTCAAGACTCAGAGGTAGTCGTTTTTATTATATTCCCTCTGGTGGCTGGGACCAAAGGCTCTTGTCTCAAACCTCGCGTCCCACTGTCTCCCACGTGGTTATTACTAGTCAAGGAAAGACTTTTGAATTCTCTAGCTGGGTTTCGTAAACTTCCGTGACGTTTCGTATACTTACGTTCAAACCCGAACATGCAGGGTTTCATAATCCCTTAAAAGCTCCCCCAATTCAGTCTCCATGAATCTCCCATAAAGTCCCATGTCCATGATAATATAACACACAAACACTGTTTCTTTCCAATAGAGAAGAAACCATAGAAGAGAGGAACAATGAAAACTGTTCAACAACAAAAGAGTCCATTTCCTTCCATCACCAACCTCCTCAATTCACATCTGAAGTTTCAAAACTTTTTCTTCCATTTCTTCTTAATATGCCTTGGTTTGGTCTTTGGAATCATATTGAGTTTCTATCTCAAAATCTTTTCTCTAAATATACTCACAACCCAATTCTCTCTTTTCTCTTTCCCACCATCACAACTATCTCCACCACCACCACCACCACCATCGCAACTATCTCCGCCACCATCACCACCATCACCGCCACCTTCATGGTCTCCACCGTCTCCGTCGACGTTGGGACGCATGGGATTCAAAGAGTACGTGGAGCCACGGATTCTGAGCCATGAAATGTCTGATGAGGAGCTTCTGTGGAGAGCTTCTATGTCTCCTCGAGTGCAAGAGTTCCCATACAAACGGGTTCCAAAGGTTGCGTTTCTGTTCTTGACAAGAGGGCCACTGTTCATGGGTCCTCTATGGGATAAGTTCTTCAGAGGGAACGAGGGACTTTACTCAATTTACGTGCACTCGCATCCACTTTTCAATGAATCAGTGCCTGAAGATTCTGTTTTCTTTGGACGAAGAATACCCAGCAAGGTCAGTTTCTAATCTATGATGCCTTTTTCTAACTCGTGCCATTTATTTAATTTTTATGTTGATTATAAAAGCTTGGGCCATTATTTAAGTTCATGCCCTTTTCTTTGAAACCGATTTCATTTATTTTAATGTTATGGTTGCTAGACTTTAAACCCAGTTTAAAGCTTTGGATGTGATGTTCAAGAATCTCGAATGATGTGTTGATGATGGAGAATTTTTCTTAATTACATGGGATTAATGGTAATCTATCCTATGAGAGGACTGCATGTGTCCTGCTGCTCCATGGGGTCTACTTGGGCCACTTTTGATCACTATAGCTTTTTTCACGTTTCTGTTGGCATGCGGTTTTATCTTTATATACCGCAAAAAAATTCAAGATGTCTAAACTACCCCTCCTCCCTCTCCCTCCCCTGTCTTCGGTAGGGAGGAAGAACGGCCGGCCTCCCCTGCTTTCCCTCTTTTTTCCTCCCTCCCCCCCTCCCTCTCCTTCTCTCCCTTCCTCTTCTTCTCTCCCTACCTCTTCCTCTCTTCCTCCCCCTCCCAGTCGCTGGTGGGGAGGGAGATCTGGCTGCAGCGGGGTGTGGGGGTGGGGGAAAGAAAGAGGGAAAGGGGGAGTCTCCCTCCCTGCTTTGGGGGGGGGGGTTAGGAGAGATAAAACCGCGGTGCTAATAGATGCCCTCAAAAACTTCTATCCCATGATTGTCATCAAGCAATCCTAAAGAGAATCTAAAGTTAAAATTCCATGATTGTATGATGGGGTTGATTTTTTGCACGACCCTCACCCATAAAGAAACCTTTCCATCCATTCTAACCCCAGTGTAGGAAAGCATCCAAGAGGGCCTCAGCTCTCTCTTTGGTGAAAACCCTCCGTAGACAATTAATTCAAAATCACCCTTTGGTGTCTCTCTGTTTTTTTTTTCTCCATTTATATTGCAAATTAAGTAGATCGAATTGGCTTCAATTAATGTGATGATTACAACTGTGTATTTATTTTAAACCTCCATAATGATGTCCATATCCCAGATTTCACGTCCACCAGACGATTCAATGGTCAGATGGTAATCTGTCATTTATAGGGAGAAGTTTTGGTTGCCCAGATTTTTAGAAGTTTGGGGCTATAAGATGAATGGTCAGAGTTTTATTAATGCGTGCCCTGTCTTTGACACTTGAGGGCAGCATAGGTAACTTTGCGGCTGAGAATCTGGTGGTGTAAATCAGAGAAATGATATTGGGTTGCCAGTGAATTCTAGGGCTACTTAACAACATATATATACATAGAAAAATAGTGAGATACGAAAGGAATTGTGTTAAATAGTGAGGATCATCAATAAAAAATTTGTTACCATATCTAACTATCCAGCCGTTCATCATACATAGGTGACTGAAACAACCACATAAGATGATCAAGATTGCAGTCCAACCGTTTGGACTCAGATCATTTCTCCTTAATGTACTATATCAATTTAGCATGTGAATGGACAAGTCGGTCTGGGAAGCAGGGCAGCAAATAATGGCGTTTCAATTGCTTCAATTGAATAACGCCATTTTCAATTGAAGCAATTGGGTGGTTGGTAGTATAGATGTAGAAACTGCATAGTAGCCTATCCATTTGTTAGAGCATCATATATTGCTCATGCTCATCAGACATCTTCTAATTAATTTTACAATCTTGGTTACTGTGTTATTTTCTTGCTCTATACATTCCCTCTTTGCCATTCCCCGTTTCTCCATGCATCATCTATAAAATTGTTTTCTATCCCTACATTACTTCCTTTTTAATATCTCAACTTAAAATGTTATATTTTTAAACCTCCATTTGAATGCCGTCAACTAAAATTCCCAAGTGAAGGCCTTCAAATGGACATATACGATTGTTGAACGCAATGCCACTATTATATAATTTCTAGATCCTCGTGAGTTTACCAAATTGGGGCGAGTGTATTTATTATATAATTGGGTCTGAAGTATGATTTTTCATATTTTTTTTCTTTTGATCAATTCAATGGTGTATGTATCTTCTATAAATGTTGAGTTTCGTACGACGAGAACATTGTATGGTTTCTCGTAAAAACAAAAGTAACAATCTTCTTCTTCTGCTTGACTGATGCAGGAGGTGAAATGGGGAGATCTTAACATGCTTCAGGCCGAGCGGCGCCTCTTAGCCAACGCGCTACTCGACTTCTCAAACCAGCGGTTCGTCCTCCTATCTGAATCATGCATTCCCCTCTTCAACTTCTCAACCATCTACTCCTACCTTACCAACTCTACCAAGTCCTTCATCAGCTCCTATGATGACCCAGGCCCCAGTGGCCGTGGCCGCTACAACCGCCGAATGAACCCGCTCATCAGGCCCGAACAATGGCGGAAGGGCTCGCAGTGGTTCGAAATGGACCGTAGCCTCGCGGTCGAGATCGTCTCCGACCGTGTCTACTATCAGGCTTTTGAATGGCATTGCAGGCCCTCATGCTATGTGGATGAGCATTACATACCAACATTTGTAACAATGAAGTTTGGGGAGAGGAATTCAAACAGGAGTTTGACTTGGGTTGACTGGTCAAGAGGTGGGCCACACCCTGCTAGGTATGGGAGGCTGGAGGTGACCGTTGAGCTGTTGGAGAGGATGAGGAGTGGGAGTGAGTGTGAGTACAATGGGGGAAACACCACAACTTGCTTCTTGTTTGCAAGGAAGTTCTTACCCAATGCTTTGGACAGGCTATTGAGGTTTGCACCAAAGTTGATGGGATTTCATTGATCTCTCTCATTCTTGAATTAGAGAAAGGAGAGTATTTTTTATTTGTTAGGAGGGAATAGGCAAGGTAAGGTACTCTCTCAGTATTTTTTGCATTTAAAGGGCTTATGTAATGGAAAAAAGGTGAGGAATGTGAAATGTGCCCTTGCAATTTTTTCTTTTTTCTTTTTTCTTTCTTTCCTTTTTTTTTTTTTTTTGGATTTGGAATTAGTAGATGGGTATTGGTTATGTACATAAATTCACCATAAATTTAATGGTGGACCATAACCAATTATAAGATGGGCTCTATTGGCCCAAATCCAATACCTGACCCAACCACCAATTTACACCCACCCCCTAATTGCTCACTATCTAGATGAGTTCTCTCTAGGAAGAAACCAATTCAAGTATACAAAAACACCTAATTGTCCAGTGTTCTTAAGTGTATCCCCTATGGTTTTCAAGGCACGACAGATGATACTGATTTCGTTTTTATTTGACTTCTCTAATTTATATTATTTCTGTCTTATAATGTCATTGTTTTCTTTTCGATGCCATGCCCGATAAGAGCTAAATTCTAATTAATCAAATCATGGATCCTTCTTATCTTACGGTGGGTTCGTTTTGATTATCATTATAAATTGGGTGTAGGTTCTTTGTTTTGACATTATCTCTGTGTAGTATCACAACTGGTTCTTTAGAGTCAATGTTCAAAGAAAAACAAACTACAGAAAAGTTTTAAGCACAACAAGATCATGCTCGAACTAATTGGATCATGATCTTCGGATGCTGGCCGATCTCCTTTTAAACAAGTTCAATGGCTCCCTACTTATGAATGGACTATTTTTTGACAGTGGTCATGCATTGATCGGAAAATATTCTCTTACATACGGTTCATATGGGAACCATACATAAGACGTATCGCATGTGGTGGATACCACTTGTTTGATGTCTCCAGCTTCTCTTGTGAACTGTGCAGAAGAGAGCAAGTTCCTGCATTGACTATACCTATATAATCTCTTAATGTTTTAATCTAAGCCTGATTAGGCGATCGCTTTAAATTTTGCACTAGCAAAATAGAAATGCACTAAGCTCGGGCCATAGTGGAATAAGTATAAGTGGAGAGCCCCTTTGGGTGGTTTGGAGAAAGAATGAAAATTGTTTAAAATCAATTTCAAATTTAACTTTCAATTATTTTTTATAAAATTGTGAAATCATTAATGTGCGCATCACATTTTCAGATTTCTATCTTAATCTATTTTGGTGGATTTATATTTATCGGATTTGAAAGATAACAATCAAGGTTTAATTGAAAAAAAATTTCACTATAATATATAAAAAATAGGTTGAAGTGGTGTCATGTGAGAGTCGAAACTGAAAGCTAGAGGGCAAAATTGAGTTGAATCATTCCTCCATGACATATCTTAATTGACCATATATGCTTGGAATCTAAGTTTTTTTAATTAAGGAAATCCTAAATACTATATTATCATATAAATCAAGTGAGGCACATACATACTGTCGGACCATTCAGAATAGAAATGTCTAATATAAACAACATTTTTTTTATTTTTTTCTTGTTAAAAGTTTCTTTTTTCCATTTTTTTTTTTAGATGGGTCGGTATTACAATACTTCAGTGATAACCTACCTAGTAATCTCTGGGCAGCTGGATGAGATGAAACACCCTTATTTATCAAAATTTTAAAAGACTTTTTATGTGTATGTTGTAAGTGAAAATCATTTTACTCTTTTGTCATTACCAATAACAAATGTATATTAACATAGTTACACAGAACTAGAATTATATAAAAATTGGTGAGCTAGCAAGAATCGAAACTAAGGCCCGTTGGTAGATTACTTATTTTTTTAAAACCAGGTCTTTGTTGGCAAGGGTCAGCATAAAGAATTACAAGTGGGCCCATTTGATTCTCAAAAAACACTTGTAAAGTATATTATATATTCTTATAAATATATAAGTATATATGCCCGTATAATGAATTAAGAATCTATTGATATCTTCTAGTTAAAAAAGAAAAAAACAACAAAAACTATTGGTATCTAGTCCCAGGATTTGGTGCCAGAGGTCCAAATCCAGTTCAATAACATCTTAAAAGTTTAAAAAATAAATATATAAGATTTATACCATAAGTAGTTAAAATGAAGAATGATGCGTCAATTATAAAAAATGAACGTTAAATAACTTTTAAATAGAATCAAAGGAAAATGAGAAATGAATAACTAAGGAAAAAGAAGATGGGAAATAATTAACTAAGGGAAAGATTATCTGATCCTCATTTTCGAAAATTTACATTTCCTCCTCATTTTTAACTACTTTTGGCAAAAATCTTATTTATTTACTTCTTATATATCCTAATGTAAACAAAAAGGCCCCTGATGTGTCAGCAAAAAAAAAAAAAAAAAAGAGTACCCGACTTAGACCTAATTACTAATCTCTACATAGACTGCAGCAACTTCGACCATACGGTCATAGGCTAAGCCAGTCCGAGGTAGGCATGCATTACGTAGTACTTAGATTGTAATTGTTAATTTCGAATAGCTTCAACTGAAATATTTTGTTTCGGTCAAGTGGCTGAAATGAAATCTCAGTTTAAACTTTTATGTTTGAATTTCTGTTAATTTCAGCTAAAATAGTATTTTACATAATTTTTTTTTAAACTTTTTATAGACACATGTACTTTATAATTCTTATATTTTTCTAAAATGTAATTCTAATTTTCTTCACTAGAATGGATTAAGTCTATATTTATTTTTTATTTTTTATATATATATATATGTATATACATTATTTTATATTTCTCCTGAAATATTATTTCAAAAAATTTCGCTCAAATTCCATTCTGCCAAAATCTTTTATTTTTGGGGCCTGACCAAAATGGGGTCCAATATTTTAGATTCTATATTTAGGCCTCCAGGGCTGCCCAAACAGAAAGTAAGTTTGGACGGATCAGAGGATCTCGATCTAAACAAAAGAAGCAGGAACATGAATTTGTGGACCCGCACGGACGTAAAAATTGATGATGAGAGTCTTGTCATACTCCACGTTCTCTTCTCCCTGTCATGTTACTGCTTCCTCTTTATAAGATGCAGATGCTTTCTTCTCCAATGCACTGAAGTCGTTAGACCGACCAAGCATCACCGATGGAAGAGTACCTACATCTTTTTGTAGAGGAGGCCCACTTCTACAATGGAATTGTATTGGGTAATCTGTTGCCTGGAAATCTTTGGAAGCCCCTCCCTCACATGTTACAATCATGGCTTCGGAATTATATTGGAGGTATCCTTCTCTATTTCCTATCTGCTGCTCTCTGGTCTTTCTACATTTACTACTGGAAAAGACACCTCTACTTTCCTCCAGGTATCTCTCTCTCTCTCTCGAGAAACTTTTTCATTTTTACTTGAATTGTAGTAACTCTCCTCTAGTGGCCATGATAGAAAGATTATATAGATGTGGGGCAGCAGGGGAACCAGGAAATATGTATTGGAGGGCCACTATGTAAATATATAAAACTAATAAAAAAGATCTTTTGGATGCCAATGTAGAAAAAAAAAAACATAAAATTTCATATGACATAAAAGGGGTTTTCACTTTTCACCCACCCACATTGGAGGGAATGGTTGATCAGGGCCATGGTTACTTTTCCACCGACAAAGACCATGGGCATTTAAATAATTTAACCTTCTTACTCATTATTAATTAACTTGTAATAGGAGTCAAAGAATTCTCAGTAAATTTAGAGATTTTCCCTATGTTACGAATTTATTGTACGCTTTTTCAATATCAAGCAATGACTTTGGAAGTTTGGAAGTGGTTTAGTATTTGTATTTTGATTGTTAGTAAAGTTGGTCGATCGATATTTAAAAGTTGTTTGTAGAAGTTAGAAAACCATAATCTTGTTTGCAAAATTTTCTTTTTATTGGATGATGCAATGGGAGACAAATGCATCCTTTTACATACACCTAGTTAAGTTTTCACTTGACATCATTACCTTCCTTGGAGTAGTTTAAAAGTGTTCAAAGTGCTCAAACTATTTATGTAAAAAATTAGAAGAAGAATGAAAAATACAAAGACATAAACTCCCAGCATGAGACCGCATGACCTAACCCCTCCCTATTCACCTGATATTCTTAGTTAGTAAAGAAGATGGAAAGTCAAGTCATATGTATATTGTGTGGGGGAAAATTTTAAGACTCAAGATAAAGACCCCCTAATCCTCAGTGATCTCGGTTGCGTGCATCTCGGCTCGAGTATTAGTGTGCCAGGCCGGGACCAGTATCGTCAGCTCGGTCGAAAACCATCTTGGTCATGCCCTGGCGCGTATCAGCTCAGCAGCAGCGTCATATCTCCCACCTCGGCCAGGCTTTCCTACCGACCTGCATCCAGTTCGGTCTCTGCTCGGGGAAGCACCATCCCGGCACATCAGCTGGGCGCCCGTCTCATGACCCTCACCTCGACTACGCACTTATAGTATCTCGGGGTCTCGGCTAGCATGCTGTTATCCCGATCCAGCTCAGCATGACTTCGGCCACGCGTTTCAGCCCCCCGATATGCATTCCGGCTCCAGCTATGAGGAACCAACACGCATTTCGGCTGAGGCCTCGATTATGGTTCAGTCCGGCTGAGGGCATTTCGACCGCATTGCCAGCACGCTAGTCGGAACCAGCTTGCGTCCTCAGTCCGGCTGAGCGTGACCTCGTATACGTGCTCTGGCCTGAGATGCAGTTCGACTGAAGCTACGAGGGCTGCCAGCGGGGACACATTCCGGCTGCAGCTACGAGGTCAGACGCATTCCGGCTGCAGTTGAAGACTGCCAACCGAGACAGGCACTAACAGCTATGTCCCCTCTTCAGACATGTGGCTTCCAATGGGACTTTTGCTACCAATAAGTCATGACAGGAGCAGACCCATGTGACTGACATTTAATGCATTGTGGGCTGATAAGACCTTAGCAGGACGTGGGGCCCACCATCAAATATCAAGAGTCAACTCTTCTTCCTTAAAAATACAAGAGGCAAACGCCATTACGGGGGAATACACTCAGTTGCAGACCCAGATACGCCCTTAACTCTGCCTCTCTTCTTCTCCACCCTAAGCTCAGGCCGTGCACTAACTTAGGCATCGGAGAGCCCTGTGCTGCCACAGCCAGGGTCCTCTGACCGGATTTCCTCTGCCCTTTTCAGGTTCTCTGGCGAGCTATCTTTCCCAAAGAGATCATCCACCACCTGGCTTTCTACAGCTATTTGGGTAAGTCCTATAAGGCACCCCCTAATTTTGTGGGTTACAGTTTTTGCACCTACAATTGGTGGTATCTGTGGGAAAATGATACAAAAACGCCATGTCTTCGAGAGCTAAGAAGAGCAGAGAAGCTTCAGTCGTCCCCCCTTCCGAGGGGAAGACAAGGTCGAAAACAGCCATGAGAAACTCCGACTCCGCCCGAGAGGAGATTCGAGCCCAAAAAATCGCCATCCAGGAGAAGGATGTTCTGATTTCTCAGCTCCGGTAGCAGCTAGAGGAAAGAGCAGCTAGCTCGACCACAAAGCATTTCCAGCAATATGACTATGAGAGAGCCTCTCATAGGAGGAGGACTACTTCCAGGACAGATGAAAATGCTCATTCGAATCAGGAGAAGCGCGACTGCACCTGCAGTGAGGGCTCGAGCAACAATCCAGGCCGTAGAAGAAAGCGAGACGACCAGAACTGGTTAGACGAGCACATTCAGGAAGTTGTTCGCCTGGAACTAGTTGGTCTCGCCCAAGACCAGCGAGAGACTTGCCAGACCGTTGATCTTGGCACGTCCCCTTTTTCTCGTGACATCAGAGATTTTCTCCTCCCGAGGAAGTTCACTGTCCCGAAGTTCATCACTTATGACGGGACCTCAGATCCGGCTGCACATCTTCGACACTTCTCTCAAAGGATGTCCGTTTGGGGAGACGAAGGCCACCTTAACTGCAGGATCTTCTCCTCTAGTCTGGGTGAGCTCCCCCTGCGATGGTTCTGCGCACTCCCAGAGAGGTCTATCTCAAGTTGGCGGCAGCTTCAACAGTCTTTTATGAAGAAATTCCAGGCCTATAGAGTCAGACCCAAAACTGACGCAGATATCATGGCCCTGAAGATGAAGGAAGGGGAGAATATCACCCAATTCGCCAAGCGATTCTGGACAGTCTATAGCCAGATTGATAGCTCCATAGATGAGGTGGCGATCTTCGCCTTCCAAAACGCTCTGCTGCCAGATAACGATCTTCACAGAGATCTAGCTGGACGCCCTGTGACCTCCATAGCATCCCTGATGGCCAGAGTAAACGGTTTCATCGCTCAAGAAGATGATCAGATTCGAGCTCGGAAAAGCTTCGACCTCAATTGGAGAGACCAAAGTGATAGGTTCTCCTAGAAGGATAAGGAATCACGAGAGAAGAGCCTAGCCGAAGCTGGGCGCCATCCAGCTCGGCAAAGGCCCCAGCATCCACCTCGGCTGGAGCATCCCTGGCAAGACGAGACTCCAGTGCAAGCCAGACCCCATCGATCCCATCAGCAGACTGGCGGTGAAAACACAATGGGGGCAACCCACTTCGCGGATACCAGGGCTCGAACTGGGGGCAGCAGGCATCGCAGCAAAATCGCAGAAATCCTAGAGCATGGGATTTCGGTGGCACTCAGTCGGTGGCAGGCCAAGTAATCAAAAATTACCAGGCTCGGCGCGACAGGACAGCACTCGCAAGTCATTAAGCTTGGCAAAGCACCTTGTTGCGGAACTCGGCAGATCCAGCTCGGCGAAGGCCCCAACGTCAACTCCGAGAGGAAGCAGGACGCCCAGTGAAACGATCCTCAGAAGGGCAAGATGAATTGATTTGCCAACTTCAGCGGCAGCTACAGGAAAGGGGGGCAATCCCGGTTTCACTCCCTAGATGCAGCCGAGCTCCATCGGCCTCTCTACAGATGCAGCCGAGCTCCATCGGTTTCACTCCCTAGATGCAGCCAAGCTCCATCGGGATCTCTACAGATGCAGCCGAGCTCCATCGGTTTCACTCTCTAGATGCAGCCAAGCTCCATCGGGATCTCTCTAGATACAGCCAAGCTCCATCGGTCTCTATCCCTAGATGCAGCTAAGCTCCATCGGCCTCTCAACAGATGCAGCCGAGCTCCATCGGTCTCTCTCCAGATGCAGCCGAGCTCCATCAGCCAATAAGGACCTGAGGCAAGCATTAAGTGGTAAAAGATGCGACCAAGCTCGCGATGAAGGCTCGACCAGCAGCCCCCTTCCCAGGTACCGCCTTCGAATCTCACTTTTTAAGTTAAAGTTCGGCAAAACACCCAGCTGCGGAACTCAGCAGATACACTTCGGCTACAGCACCAGCCTCCGCTCGGGTGCCTATGATCATGTAGCCACGACTGAGGGTTCGGTTACATCACTAGCTTCAGCTCGACCAGCTTTGATCATAGCTCTAGCAGGCTTCGGTGACTAAATTGAGCCTTCGCTCGGAAGCCTTCGATCACGCTGCTACGACTGAGGGTTCGGTTACATCACCAGCCTCAGTTCGGCTAGCCTTGATCCCAGCTTCGATCAAGCGCTATGACTGAGCTTGGTGTCATCACAACCTCAGCTCGGCCAGCCTTGATCACGGCTCGAGCAGGCCTGAAATGAGATTGCTTTGAGGGTCGCTTTCTGCACCTCGGCATAAAGCCTACGGGCCACTTGAGATTGCCTTGAGGGTCGCTTTCTGCACCTCGGCATGAAGCCTACGGGCCAATGAGCCTTTGCTCGGATGCCTTCGATCATGCAGGTATGATTGAGGGTTCGGTTACATCACTAGCCTCAGCTCGACCAGCTTTGATCACTGCTCGAGCAGGAGATTGCCTTGAGGGTCGCTCCTCTGCACCTCGGCATGAAGCCTACGGGCCACTGAGATTGCCTTTAGGGTCGCTTCTCTGCACCTAGGCATGAAGCCTTCGGGCCACCACTAAGATTGCCTTGAGGGACGCTTCTCTGCACCTCGGCATGAAGCCTTCGGGCCACCAATGAGATTGCCTTGATGGTCGCTCCTATGCACCTCGGCATGAAGCCTACGGGCCATTGAGATTGCCTTGAGGGTTGCTTCTCTGCACCTCGGCATGAAGCCTTCGGGCCACCCCTGAGATTGCCTTGAGGGTCGCTTCTCTGCACCTCGGCATGAAGCCTTCGGGCCACCCCTGAGATTGCCTTGAGGGTTGCTCCTAACCACCTTGGCATGAAGCCATTGGGCCACTAATGAGATTGCCTCGGGGTCGGTCCTCACCACCCAGGCATGAAGCCATTTCGGCCCCAGAAGAAATTACCTCACCAGATGAGATCCGAGCACAAAAGCGCCAGAAAGATGATCAACATAGCAATGAGCTGAAGGGCCACCTAACTAGGGGCAGTGAGCTCGCCAAGTCAGTGTGAAAGGGTAGTAGCCTACCGAGATCATGTAAAGCTTCCTTCTCTGTTGCTGCCTCCAAATCTCGCCAAGTTCTTAAGCTCGGCAAGCAGGTCCAGCACCGGTCTCAGCTCAAACAGCTTCTATCAGAGCAGCCTCGATTCTTGCCAAGCCATGAAGAAAGCCCTTGAACGATCAAAACATCCCTGTTAACAAATCTCGGTGAACTCAGCTAGGTTCCATAATTTGCAGCTTCAGAATTGATGACCATTCAGAGTTGGTGACGAGCACCCATCATTCCAGCTCGGCTGCACGGCCGGCAACGAGTTGATCACCGATCCTGAAGCCACTTCGGCCAACAGTAGAGATTGCCTGTGAGTCGCTCCTCTGCACCCAGGCATGAAGCCAGTCCGGCAAACAGAAGAGATTGCCTGTGAGTCGCTCCTCTGCACCTAGGCATTAAGTCAGTCCAGCAAACAGATGAGATTGCCTGTGGGTCGCTCCCCTGCACCTAGGCATGAAGCCACTGCGGCCAACTGACGAGATTGCCTACGGGTCGCTCCTCAGCACCCAGGCATGAAGCCAGTTCGGCCAATGAAAAGATTGCCTAGGGTCGCTCCTTAGCACCCAGGCATGAAGCCAGTTCGGCCAATGAAGAGATTTCCTAGGGTCGCTCCTCAGCACCCAGGCATGAGGCCAGTTCGGCCCATCAAGAGATTGCCTGCGGTTCGCTCCTCAGCACCCCGGCATGAAGCCATCACGGCAGCAAATGAGATTGCCTGCGGGTAGGTCCTCACCACCCCGGCAAGAAGCCTTTGCGGCATTTGATGAGCTTGCCTTCGGGTTGGTCCTCACCACCCAGGCGCGAAGCCTTCGCGGCCAACACATTGTATGTCAACCTTACATCTTGGCCAAGTGTTCTCAATTCGGCAACCTTGGTCAGGACAAAACCCACCTCGGCAACAGGGCCAGAGGACTCATCTTCATATGACATGGTGATTCCAGCTCCATGAAACTTAGCTCCCGACCTCCAAGAGTTGGTGAACTCTAAGAAGATCAGGAGCTGGGGGCATTGTGTGGGGGAAAATTTTAAGACTCAAGATTAAGACCCCCTAATCCTCAGTGATCTCGGCTGCGTGCATCTCGGCTCGAGTATTAGTGCGCCAGGCTGGGACCAGTATCGCCAGCTCGGCCGAAACCATCTTGGTCATGCCCTGGCGCGTATCAGCTCAGCAGCAACGTCATATCTCCCACCTCGGCCAGGCTTTCCTACCGACCTGCATCTAGTTCGGTCTCTGCTCGGGGAATCACCATCCCGGCACATCAGCTGGGCGCCCGTCTCATGACCCTCACCTCGACTACGCACTAGTAGTATCTCAGCATGACTTCGGCCACGCGTTTCAGCCCCCCGATATGCATTCCGGCTCCAGCTATGAGGAACCAACACGCATTTCGGCTGAGGCCCCGATTATGGTTCAGTCCGGATGAGGGCATTTCGACCGCATTGCCAGCACGCTAGCCGGAACCAGCTTGCGTCCTCAGTCCGGCTGAGCGTGACCTCGTATACGTGCTCTGGCCTGAGATGCAGTTCGACTGAAGCTACAAGGGCTGCCAGCGGGGACGCATTCCGGCTGTAGCTACGAGGTCAGACGCATTCCGGCTGCAGCTGAAGACTGCCAACCGAGACAGGCACTGACAGCCATGTCCCCCCTTCAGACACGTGGCTTCCAATGAGACTTTTGCTACCAATAAGTCAAGACAGGAGCAGACCCATGTGACTGACATTTAATGCATTGTGGGCTGATAAGACCTTAGCAGGACGTGGGGCCCACCATCAAATATCAAGAGTCAACTCTTCTTCCTTAAAAATACAAGAGGCAAACGCCATTACGGGGGTATACACTCAGTTGCAGACCCAGATACGCCCTTAACTCTGCCTCTCTTCTTCTCCACCCTAAGCTCAGGCCGTGCACTAACTTAGGCATCGGAGAGTCCTGCGCTGCCACAGCCAGGGTCCTCTGACCGGATTTCCTCTGCCCTTTTCAGGTTCTCTGGCGAGCTATATTTCCCAAAGAAATTATCCACCACCTGGCTTTCTACAGCCATTTGGGTAAGTCCTATAAGGCAACCCCTAATTTTGTGGGTTACAGTTTTTGCACCTACATATATATAAGCAAATAATGCAAGTTGTGCAGTCCACTGTGTTTAAGTCATCAAGGAGAACAAAGAGAAGGAAAGGATTAACCGCATTAACCATCAATCTGGCAGCTTTTAGATTGATTATATTAGAAAATTGTATGGCCCAATTGATATTGGGTCCATACTAGATTGAACCCTGCCTATTTATTAACCATCAATCTGGCAGCTTTTGGTTAGGATTAGGATTGGGTTGAAAGTCTGAAGTATGGGTCCAACTCAATTTGGGCCGAGTTTAGGTTGGGTAGGTTAGATTAGTACCAAGTATTACCTCAAATTGAACCCTGCCTATTTATTAATGCCAAGTTGGGATCGAGCCAGGTTCGATCTGATTTCCATTTTGCCACCCTTAGTTGCAGAAGGGGTGGACCAGGGCTTAAGAGCCATGCAATTATTCCAGGTTAGAATATCCCTAAATTATCTTTCTGTGATTTTTGTACAAGTTTGTTTTAGAAGTTAGTTGTCTGTGCAGATTCGATACCTTCAAATGAATCCATGCGTTTGCAAATAATAGTCTCAATGAAAGCCCTGCCATGGTATGGTGCCCTTCCAACAATTGCAGAGTACATGGTGGAAAGGGCTGGACCAGGTGTTTCTCCAGTATAAGTGAAGTTGGTTGGCCTGCTTATCTTGTCTATGTGATGCTTTATCTAGTGCTTGTTGAGTTTGGGATTTACTGGGCGCACAGAGAGTTGCATGACATAAAACCTCTATACAAGCATCTTCATGCAACCCATCACATGTACAACAAGCAAAACACTATCTCTCCATTTGCAGGTTTGTTCTACACCCATTACATTACATACGCATCTGTCATGGCCAGTTTTGTAACTGGTTGAAGGTTACTGATACTTGCATGCAAGGCTGGATGCATGTTCTAGCTTGGACGTTCCTGGCTATGGGTGAAAATCTCCAATAAAATTTGTGTATTGGTCATTATGTGAATACATAGTATGTAAATATTGCCAGCAATGGAGATTCATATAGTATCGGCCGATATAATCAATAACATCGGCTTGAGGTTCCATAGGCAACCATGTCCTATGTGCTAATGCGATGAGCCCAATAAGGCAATAACCCCCGGCTTTACTACATCCCAGGTTTTTTGAATTTTTTTAGTAGTTTTTTCTTTCATGTCTATGATCCATAGATGCATTTATTCCATTGAGTTGAAATATGGAAGTTTGTGTAAGCATATTCTGAGTTATGACTCATGAAATGGCAGATTGAATTTATGGCCATACTTAATTACGTGAAGTGGATTTTTCAATGTACCACTGATCGAATTGATCTAGCTTGGTTTACTCACTCACAGAGTAATGCCAGCAATGACCCATGAACTGCCATTTTAAGGTGACTACGAAGTCCAAACACGGAAGATAAGATTTTGCCTCTGAATGATCAAACAGAGATCTCTGTTCTTGGGTTGTTGATTTGTGAGTTATAATCAATTCCTATAGTCCCATCCTGGTTTTGGTGAACTGAAACCATGTCATGGTCCACTGTATTTCCAGGGATGGCATTGCATCCCCTGGATGGGATACTACAGGCTGCACCCCATGTGATAGCTCTCTTCATTGTCCCCACCCATTTCATGACCCACCTGGTTCTTCTGTTCTGTGATGGCGTCTGGACAACGAACATCCACGATTGCATCCATGGAAAGGTTTGGCCGATTATGGGTGCAGGCTACCATTCAATTCATCACACCACTTATCGCCACAACTATGGCCATTATACCGTTTGGATGGACTGGATGTTTGGGACTCTTTGCCACCCAGAAGTAGACTCCAAGAAACTGGCTTGATGTGCTTGCGGAGTTGGTTTATCCATTGCAAATAGAATAAGATTATTCTGGGAGATGTGGTGGCTGGCCTTGTAAGGATCTTCAAGCTTTTGCTCACCTTGTTGTGGCTTCATTTGGAATTTGGATGTAGTTTTCGGCGCGTTCAGCAGCAAAAAGTTGTGTGTAGAATCATGGACTATTTCGCCTCTTGTGCACCATGGACCCAAATTTGTAAGGGAGGGTTTATATGATATGTTGAATCATGCACATCTATTCCCTTAAACTTGATAATGTCTATACTCTCATCCTCTAGATCCTTGTTACAATGTAAATTATGCTAGGGAGACATCAGGCCATATAATAAAAAAAGATAATCATAATAGATAGATAAAAGCTCTTATAGATGGTTTGTTTTTACTTTTATAATTACCATCATCATGATCTTAGTCTTATTCCTTCAACTTGGTGCGGCTTCTAGATGGTTTGTTTTTACTTTTATGATTACCATAGTCATTATCTTAGTCTACATTACAACTTCTCTCCTCACCCTTGGTCCTATTTACATCCCTATTTAGTATCAGTCCTAGTGGGAACCCATTAATGCACATTAAGAATTGGGTGAACTCTTTTAAAAAGTTGAATGGGACTTTAAAAGTATTAATAGCCCCCATAACAGCCCTTTGTTTAGATGAGCTGTTCCCTCTTTTAGTATTATGACAAACAAAAAGTTATGTCACTAATTCATTGTGCATTGTGAGTCATTCTGGAGAATTCAAAAAAAAAAAAAAAAACACACACATCGCCAGCATAATTTCTAGGTGGGATCTTATGAGGGTGGGAGTAAGAATAAATCCATAATCAGGTGCCTTAAATCTAATCCATTTAAAATCATTGACCCATTTTAATTTTATACAAATTATACTCCAATTAGAGTACTGCCTGTCTTTAGAATATTTATGACGCAAAAACATGTCACTTGAGTCATTTTGTGTTTTAATCTCAGTCATGTTTTAGTTTTAGATATGATCGAGTGAGGCATAAATCTAGTTAGAGTAGAATTTCCCTTGGTGATAAAATAAAACAGAAAGAGATATTGAGCATTTCAAAAGAAGGTAAAAGCAATCCAACTGCAACTTTTTTTTTCCCTACAAAATTACCATTCCAGTAAAGAAACAAAAAGAGACATTCTACCAAAAGTGACATTCTTCTGTCCAATTAGAGTTTATCTCATTTTAAATAAAACAGACCATTCTAAGTTCTAAGCACCAGAACATAAAACCAAACCATCAAATTATTTAAATGGGACTACATATCTTGATCGACCCTAATCCAACACATTTAAAGAGGTTATATGGATCACGTGTAGGTATGTAAATGGGTCTCCGATTCTCCGATTACTCGAAGGTTCCGACTCATTAAAAATCTGGTCTGGATCCTTATTTAGGCCCCGATAAGTAAATGAGTTCAGGTTCGAATCCGGTTCCGCCGGTTCCGCCTTGGTTCGGACCCGTGGACCCGAGACTCGATACATAACATTAATTTTTGAAAATCTCTCATAAAAAATCAAGTATTTTCAATATTATTCTCTGCTTAAATCCGGACACAGATCCAAAACCATCCAATATATAATTTTGATTCCGGTGCCAAAAAATTAGTTCTGAGTACCAATCTTTTGACACCTTCTTCTCAACCGTTCCCGTTTACCACCCTAACCACGTGGATTGGGCTGGATGCCATTTAACTGCAGGTCGACCAAGTTTGCTACCGAATACTTTAAATTTAATTCTGGGTCCCACCTTCAAAGCGTCCAGGCTCGTCGTCACCGACGGATTCTTTATTTACACACACACACACTTGTGAGGCTCTCAGCAGTGGCCCCCCGACCCCGTGTGACGTACTCTGCCTACCATTACCACCAATCGTACCGTGACGACAATCACAATTTATTATGCAAACAAGAGAAGAAGACGAAGGAGTGAAAAAAGGCAGCTTGACATTTGCCTGCCTCATCTCAGTAAGCAGAGACACCTCCACCTTTCCTTAACCAGAGATTTCTCCCCAATCCACACACACACAATCACCATCATCATCTTATGGGGCAGGTGCCACGTGGCGATAATCAGTGAATGGTGGATGTAATATCAGTGATTTCTGCGAAGGTTTGGATTTTTCCTTAGAAGTTGAGCTGTTTGTGATCTTTTTACATATGCTTTTCATTTCCTATATAAGAATCTGAAAACTACTTGTTTGTGTCCGTTTTACTTTCTGACAGTCTCTGTAAGAGGATTTTTCATGTGTGTGAATGATTGATTTGATTTTACTTTTGAAGCTGGGGTGGAACTGGAACTGGGGGGAAGATAAAAGGGGAAGTAAAAGGGAGGGGAAAAGATGGCTGTAACACATGCAGATATAGAAATCCAAGGGAAGAGGAGAAAGCTAGGGAGAAAGGCAGGGACGGCTGTGATTGTTCTCTGCATCTTTTGTGGGATCTTGGCATTCTTGTTCTCTGTTTTTGCTGAATGCTCCAAAACTAAGGTATCCCTTTTTTCTGGAGTTTCGAATCTCCTGCAAACTTTGATCTTCTACCGTTGAAAATTTTGATTAAGCTTACTGCTAACAATATCTTCAAATTCAATCCGAAGGATTGTGTCTGTGAAATTAAATGAAACAATGGCCTTTTGAAATGAAGGGTGTTTAATGAGTTGATTATTGTTATGATCAAAAACATTCATGCATCATGAGGATTGGATGTGGCCCACTAACAGATGTGGGTGTGCCTGATGGAGGGTTGGGATTTTATGTGAAGTCTGGCACGACCCAAGAATCTCATGAATTGGCTCGAGGTGATTCCCCCTGCCGGCTGCAGTTGGGAGGTTCCATCAGTGCAGCTTTTAAAATCTATTAAATAATCTTCAGGTGGGGCATACCACATGAATGATTGATCTAGTGCCTTTTGATTTAGTGCTTTTTTAATCGGCTCTCTGTTGGCCAAGAAAACGACTTCCTGATGAAAAGTGAAGCCCAGGGAGCTAGGGATGGCAATGGACTGGGCCGAGCTGGGTTATTTGCACAAGGGCCCAGTCACATCCAAATAAGTTCAAAACCCGGGCCTACAGGAAGTCAAACCTGGCTTACTCTAACTCAGCTGAGTTGACTAGCTAAGGAAAGTTTGAAAAAAAAAGTATTTTTTATGGATTACTTCCCCATACAAGACTATTAATCCTTATTTTATGACCACACCCACCCAATGATGCACCCTCTCACCTCCTTGCTTGACCAGCACATCTGCGAGTTAGTTGGCAAATCTAACTTTGTGACAAAACTTAACATTGATGGTATCCAATAAGGCCCTAATTTCATTGAAATAGAATTGTAATTTCCATGGATACCTTTTTGGGTTGGACACCCAAACGATCGTATTAGAGAAATCACTTTTTACAATGAGACCACCAACATAACTTTTGAAAATAATTTAAAGCCTTCTAATATGGCTAACATCTCTGCTACATTTGCTACATTTGAGTCATTGACGACCACATTCTTGGAAAGCATAAGAATCACTTTACCCTTAAAACTGCTAAGCACTTCTCCAATTCCTGCGGGACCCGACTTACCCATTGAGGCTCCATCGAAGTTTAGCTTCAAGACCCCAACAGGTAGGGGAGACCAAGATAGATCTCCGCTCCTTTACTGGGCCACACTCCAATTTTAGCTTCAAAGATTCTATATTTTATATCATGTGTCTTTATTTCTCAAACCCTTGTCGGTTCCTGACTTGTTCCAATGCATTTTTCTTCTTGTTCTCTATTCTCTATTATCTGTAAAAGTTCCTCGATTATTTGTAAAAGTTCCTGCTTTTCATGTATCTTTTTGACGAGCTTTCCAAATAACTGGTAAATATTTGTAGCGGCCCATTTGTTTGCATGGAATTAGTTACATAGGTATCCATAGTCAAATGGGTTCCAACAAACGATTATTAGAAAAGTAATGGGTGAAGATATGATGTAGAGGTGTAGATGTGACCTAGCTCCCCTCTTAGGATAGGGGCATTGGCTGGGTACTCATTTGTCTTTCTTTCCTTGATTTAAGTTCCCTCTTTAAAAAAAAAAAAAAAAATCCCTAAAAGGTTTTACCAAAAAAGTTCCATTAAAGAAGAGGTTATTTGATGCTCATTTTTTAATATTCACCTTTGGTTATTCAGTTTTTAACCGTTTATACAAATACAATCCTAGGTATTCAATTATATGAAACAAACAAGAGCTAAAGAGTTTTAACTTGGAGTTCTTTGTTTCTCTACCCTTATGTAACTTGTTTGGCATACAGGCAAGTTGGGTCATGGTGGCAAGCGAGGGAGGGAAGGAGAGATTAGGATGTGTGTATGGTAGAAATGGCCAAGTTGCTCTTCTCTGTGGGGTTGGAGGCTTTCTCACCCTAGCCATTGGCATGATAGTCCAACACGCATACATGTGGGCAGCTGTGGCTACAGAAAAGCAGGAAGGCGGACCATCTATCCAGCTGACTATTTGGGATGTTGATTCTTCAACAGGCCTCCTAGCAAAGCAAGCAGCTCTCTTGTTCCTAACCTCCTGGTGAGTGCAATTCTATTGTTCTCCTTCTTTCTTATCGATCTCTTCTAAAAGATTTCATATTCAGTTGATGGAGCCTATTGTAGTTGTTCTTAAATGGGGTATTAAAGCTAGCCCGTTATAGGTCTAATCATATCAAAATAGTAGGGTTCAGGTCAGGTCCATGGTGGATCTAAATTTGACTCCGGACACTACTAAATTAATATCAGTGGACTTGGATTGGAATTAAAATTGAAGAATGTTAAAATATATTTTGAGAATCGTAATGCCATTCAAAATTGGGCATCTACCACCTGTATTGAAGTTCTTATTGAGTCTGTTGTCAGTTGTCACACATAATAATGTTAGGCAAATTTTCTCTTCAGGAGTGTCCACATCTAACATCCTAATCCAACTGTCGAAGAGGGCGGGGGCCTGTCAAAAATCCAGGACTCCTCTGAATTAAAGGTGCCCGCTAGAACATCTGCATGCGGACAGGAATGCAGACATCCTGTAAGAGAAAATCTCATTAGCATTAATGTGCTATTTATTAATTTTACATAAGTGTTTGTTTCATGTTATTAAAATTCAATGATTGTATTTTTATAAGTGGTTAGAAATGAATAATGAAAGATAGTATTCAAAATGACCATCGAATAATCACCCCTCTAATAGAAACTGAATCAAGGGAAGATTGGAATTGGATACCAAGCCATCAACCTATTAATTCAAATCCTATCCTAGGAAAGTCAAGGTCCCGTCTACATGAATACCTTATATCCTTTATCCTGACATCATATCATTCACCTTGTACCTCTCTAGTACTCCTTTGGTTGAGCTCATTTCACCATAAATTCATGTGTATTCTACGCAAACGAACCAGCCCTAAGTGTAACTTCACAATTACACATTTGAATTTAAGGGCTGTTGAGGAAGAACATTTGTCTTAAAGAATAAATTGAGAAAATGAAAACTTATGTTGTAGTGGCATAAAACTTGCTTGGTTAAGAACGAAATATGGTTTAGAAACTGAGTATCGTACACATGTCCAAGGATGGATCCATGAGTCCTCAAGTTCAAAAGTATCACTCTTTACCATAGTCAAACTTAGCAAAATGTCTTGTATGTATCCAATGGAGGTACAATAAGCAAGATTGACCCTTCGATTATTGGTCAGTTCAAATTCATCCAGTTGATAGTGCTCCCATAACTTTTCAATTACTCTCTCTCTCTCTCTCTCTCTCACACACACACACACACACGCACACACTCCAAGATGATACAATGTTGTGAATCTGGTCATAAGACCTGTCGTGTTAGAGCTTAGCCTTTGTTGAATATGATTCCAGGGTTTGTTTTGGGGTTGCTGAGGTGCTGTTGGTTATAGGGATAGCAGTTGAATCTACCCATTTGAAGAAATGGAATGATACTAGAAGTCGTTGCATTGTAGCCAGGCGTGGTTCATTTCTGGCCGCAGGAGTTTTTGGTCTATCAACGATGTTTCTCGCAACTGCTTTCTACTTTGTGGTGTTGAAAATGAAGAGAGTGAAAGAAGGTGAAGCTTCCATTCGAAGAGAAGTGGTGGAAGCTGCTCTCTTCTCAAACCCTCGACCAGCCACATCTAATATGGTCATTGTGTCTCCCTCAGCTCAAGAGCTGCTGGAGAGTGAGGGTGGCATTGAACATCCCCCAGCTATGGACCGATTTGGAATTGCAGTAAAAGCATCCAATCCACATTGATATACAAAGTCATACCTTCTTTGTGCATATGCAAATACTGAAATGATTGTGGCCATATGTTCTTCCTTAAATCTAACATGAATTTCACACCTTGAGCAGGCGTTGAAATTGGCCCTTTTTCTATTATTTGAAAATAAAGTACATTTATGTGAAAATAAAAGTAGTCCAAAAGAAGTCTTAGACCAAGTTGTAAATATTTTTATGAGCAGCTATGTGATAAAATTTGACATTATCAATATATCTAACAATGACACAGACTGTCTCTCAAAAACCATTCTCAAAAGTAATGATTTTAGTTTGTGATTTTTATTTATTTATGGTTGGGCTGTTTAATGAATGTTTGTTGTTTTAATTTATCTAGAGGAAACTCTCTATGAGTAAAAATAGGAAGGAGTTTCTTTCTTGTCCTCGTATGTGAGTTGCAAAGGCTTTGTCCTCTCTTTTACAGAAATGTTCTTTCCATGCTCCTATACTCTTTATCCCATAAATATTATCTTTTTCCCTTGCTGAGTCTTGTACCCTGTCATGTTTGGGAAGGGGGGAGGGGAGGGGAGGGGAGGGAAAATTAAATTTAACTCCTCTTGTTTGGATAGTCAAAAAGTGGGGAAAGAAACCTGAAAAAGCGTAATTTTGTGTGTTTGTGAGGTAGAAAGACAATTACTATTTTATCCTTATTTTTGCAAAAACTTATAAATTATATTTGACAAACAAAGAGGCAGTTCAGTAATTTGACAAAAATTCTCCTCTTTAATTCCCTCATATTTTCCCCTAGTTTTGAAGGAAAAATTTTGAAGGCAAAATTCAAAAATTTTACCTACAAATTTCCCTCCCCCACTTTCCCTCCCCCCTTCCCAAATACCCTCAATTTCAACATTCCCTTGATTTTTCCTCCTTTTTTCCCTTCCTCTCATTTTACTTCATTCCCAAACGATGGGGAAGTGTAAATTCACATAAAAAATAGCCGCTGTGCAAATCTTCGACTGCTTGGACTGGATGTGGAAAAGAGGGAAGACAACAGGGAATAGATGCCAATGTATAAATGAAATTGATAGTTTGACGGTTTCTCCATATATACTAGGACATGGGGATATGCCTACAGAGTCAGAGCTATTACATTTCCCCCCTTTTACAGTTCTTGATCTTGTTTCTCCATTTATATCCGACTGATTATCCTCATCTCCATGTATCATGAGATGCACCTAAAGGCATCCTGCAATATTGTAAGACGTTTGTCATCTTCCAGATACCTCAGTTTGCCACCCAATGCCAGTAAAAGATATCCACATTATTGTTAGGGGTGCTTGTGGGCCAGGCCAGTCCGAGCCCTACCCAGCCCAAGCCCCAGCCCCAGCCCCAGCCCACTTTGGGCCAGGCTTGGATTTAAAAGTAGGCCCAGTTATTATTCGGGCTGAACTTGTATTTAGTGGTAGAAAGCCCAAAGCTTGGACCAGCCCAGTTTGCTTGTAATTTAGTGATAAATTCGTCCAAAGAATTGCTACAAAACCGAAACAACTAATAAAAGGCCCGGCTCGATTAAATAAATGGGCCGCTCAGGCTTAACATTTACATCCTGTGTCGGGCTTGGGCAGGATAAATGACTGTCTCTCTAAAGTCGGGCTAGGCCTGGATATTCCCCAGCTCACCCGACCCCGCCCATGAACACACCCCTTTTTACTGTTGTCCCTATTTTGTCCCATGTAAACATTTCCAACTGATTAAAATAGAATCCGAGGTCCATTTTGTATAACTGATTTCATTCATGAATAGAACCGTAAAAGGCATCTAATCGTGATTTAGGATCATCTTCATACCACTTTCAGGCATACAATCAATGGGAGAAAGAAATGGCCGTATAGTCGTCAAGCTAGCTGGTGTCACTTATATAAATCTGTATCACTTGCAGTGACATCCCCATATTATCCAATTTAAATAATCGAGGATCGTTTAGAAAATCATGGAAGTCTTGATTATCTTAGTAGAATACATAAAACTAGATTGCACATCCACAACCTCTTAAAACTTTCAAAAGAAATCAATAATTGGACAACTAGGTGGGAAATGCAGTACATAACCAACAGGATAACCCCTAGTTCTTGAAAGAATATCTTGATTGGCTGGGCATTCTCATCATACAAATTCTTCACAATTCCATATTTGCTAGGAAACCTTTTTGTTTTCATACGAGGGCTTACCTGTGATCAATCCAACCATGCACACATGCTTATTCCCTTAAATGTACACCGGCTCTAATTTATATACTTGCCAATAGGGGTACACAAAAAATCTGTCAATATGTAAAATCGATCCGATCCGCGGATGTTTAACTGAACCAAAGGTAAATGTATTGAAAACGTTTTAATCCGTTAGCAATGGATCGGTGACGGATTTCACCCTCAATCTGCTCCGATCTGATCTGTTGACATTTAATATAAATAAATAAAAACTTAAGGGGTCTAAATATAAGTTAAGAGGTCTAAATATAAAAGAAGAAAACACTTCAGGGGTCAAAATGTAATTCATTTTTATATATAAGCATAACAAATGAAACCCTAGACTAAATTTCACCTTAGCCTTTAGAGCATGTTCTTCAAATTCTCTTTAACATTAGATTTAACGGATTGAACGAATTAAACTGATTCGATTCGGTCATCACGGATCGGATTGGATCAAATCGGTTTTTTAAAGCCACGGATTGGGGACCGGATCGGATCGAATCGAATCGATTTTTAACGGCCATAGGTTGGTGACGGATTCCAAATCCATCAATCAATATGAAATGGATTGGTGACGAATTTGGCCTAATCCGAACCAATCCTATCCGTGTACACCGTTGTCAGTTCCCTTGAATTCACACTCGCCCTCGTTTAACGCTTTATTTATATATAGATGCTTTTACTATGAGAGATAAGGTGGGGGCCCTCACATCCATATCCAATGCCAACAACTTAAATGTGAGGGCCGCATCTTTATCTCTCATAGTAAGATTAGAGATGCTTTCATGGGAGCATCTCCCATATATATAAATATATATATATATATATATCATCCTCACTTCTCCGAGATTTATAAGATTTGTCTATAGGCTCCTTTTCAGAATTTGGAAATACAACCCTGTTTAGGCATTTTATTGCTTTTCGTGTCCCAAAATATACGGAGTGGAGTTGATGGTAACAAGGAACCATTGTTAGCATTTTGACACTTTTGAACATCTCTTCATCCTTTATGCATAATCTTAAAACTGTCAAAGCATTTTGGCACTATTGCACATCTCTTCATCATTTATGCATAATTTTAAAAATGCCATCACCGAAAAAACCCTTCACATTCCAACGAGCACCATTACAGTAAAATCTCTTGTATATATCATTTCCTTAGAGCATAATTATACTCTCATTTACAGGGCCTTGCATGAATTGGGTGGATTGCAATGAGAAACCTTCATTTACAGGTTCTTGCATGAATTGGGTAGATTGCAAAAGGAGATACATACAATTGTAAATAATGACTTGTGCTCACTGGGTGTAAGTTGTCGGCTCTTCATTACGGTAAAGTTCACACGTTTTAGAACATGAAAGGTAATAAAATGGAAAAAGTTGTGATGTATTTCCAAATAATGAAACCACAAGAGCTTATTTATAAATCTTAAAAGTCTTGGAGTTACATAAAAATATTCAATTTATTACAATAAATTTGAGGAATTTATGACCATTAAATCTGCAGGACATAAAACGTAACTGCTGTGTTTAATTAATCACACTAATATTGGATTTGCTAGGATCCCTTTGCATTGAGATGAGCCCCAATATGATGTGACTCGGGATTTGTCCATTGTAAGTCTTCTCTAAAAGAACATTCTCTGATGGATCTTATTTATGGTGAGTGGGAGTGGACTAATCACGGTCCACCACATCACTGTCGGCTGCCTTGGCCTTAGATAAGGGCAGACTCCGCAGTAACAAAGCAAACCATGATATGTCCATTTACGACCACAGTGGGTTTACCTAGGATCCCTTTGCATTGAGATGAGCCCCAATATGATGTGACTTGGGATTTGTCCATCGTAAGTCTTCTCCAAAAGAACTTTATTTCGGCCATCAAAACGAGGAGGAAGGGAGATCCTCTAAGGATCTTATCAATGGTGACTGTAAGTGGATCAATCACGGTCCGCCATATCACCATCGGCTGCTCCAGCCCTGGATAAAGGCGGGTTCAACGGTAACGAAGCAAACCATGATATGGCCACTCAGGATCACGGTGGGATAATACCTCACCACATCTGGACGGGAGAGATGAACAACTTTCATGTCTCAATCATTCTCTTGTCAACTCCTAATGGAAGGGAATAGGACCACACGACAGTGACAAAAGAAAACAGAAATTGAGACAATAAAAAGCACTATGAGGGACCCAGCTCTTGCCAACTTGATAGGGGTTTCCCACCCTTGTTTTTCTTTCTTTTTTCTTTTTACTAGAGTTATCTTTCTATAAAACAAAAAAGGTAATATAAGGGACCCAGTTGTATTTGTAAACTGATACCAGGTGCTCATTTGATCCATTCATTCTTACTTTTAGAGGTCAAACTCGAGAAATTTACGCTGATCAAATTCATCGAAGAATCCAAGCAACAGTCGACAAAATAACTTGCTATATATGATTATGTTCAATTGGTTTTGTCTTCGATCTCAATAAACTTAACAATCACTCTGAAGTGGGCCCGACCCAAGAAGAGATGGTGACCGGCACCAAGGAAGAAGAAGAAGTTAGGCAGGGCAGCGAGAGTGGTGGATGGATTTTGAAAGTTTTAGGTCTATGATCTTTAGATTGGTCTATTCAATAAATCAGCTCAAACGTGTAAAAAAAAAAAAAAAAAAACAATATGCAACAGAAATAAATCTCAAGCACACACCACAAAGACACCATATTTTGTTTGAAAAACCCTAACCAGGTGAAAAACCACAGATCCGAGCTGGATTGATAATCAAGCACTATGAATCTCACAATTACAAGAAACTTAGATTTCTTCCTCACATTTCCCTTACCTAAGGACTGAAGTTACCTTGTGTCGCTTCACGCTTCAACGACTTCATGCCGCTGATTGCAACAGACTCAATTCTGTGCTTGACTCCTCAAATCTTCTACAGAGGATGCAGAAGAAACTGGCTCTCTAGAATACTTGGCAGCACAACTCCTTAATAAATCTCTAGATAAGAATTCATTCAATAATAATCTCTAACTCAGAACTTTGAGATGTGAGGTGTCTTTAGAATAGCCCTTGAGTCCTTTAAATAGCTCTTAGGTCATGCTAAAAGGTTGCCTAACTTGATTAGGATTAAAACAAGTAGTTTGGGCACAACTAGAACAAAGTTTCTAATTAATCTTGGACTATGTTGCCTTGTCCGCTGGAGCGGACCCACCATCCGCTCGAGTGGATGGGGTTTTGTTTCAGCGCAAAGAGCTTATGTCAAGCGTCTGAGGCTCTCTGTCTTTCATCCACTCCAGCGAAGATCTAGGCACTCGAGCGGATCCCATTCTAGACTAGATCCGGAATTTCAACACTCTTTTCTCCAGCTCTCTTTTTCTAATTCTTTCAGAGTTTCTTCTTAGAGTCCTTCCAATCTTCTAAGACCTTTTCTAAGATAAGAATACAACTCAATGGACCCCCAGAGTTTTGTCTAACCCATGAATTAGCCAATAAACAAAAGCCTAACAGATTTATAATGAGGGATGTAGGGATGGGCACGGTTTAAGAGAAGAGGAAGCGATGATGATTTCACCAATAGGAGTTTTTTAGTTGGGGCCTTTTTATTTCGTATAATTGAATATAAAGGAATGTATTTCTGTAAGTAGTTAAAAAAAATAGTAGATATTGAATAATGACCATCAAATAATTTCTCTTTCAATGGAAATTGAATCAACTTAATATGGAAAATAAACACCCAACCATCACCTAATAATTCATTACCAGGAACGTCATGGTCGTAATTCATTACCAGGAACGACATGGTCCTATCTCCATCTTATATCATTCCCCCTCACCCAGCGGGGGGCCTACATGTATTAAATTGCCAAAACCCCCCCTGAGAAATAATGCATAGCCCCCAACTCAGAAAATCCCTTTCCTTGTCTCTTTTCCTCTCAAAGATCCATTAAAATTTAAAAGAACTAAGTATATTGATGGTTATCACTAATATGAGAATGTTAATGATTTGGGTAAAAAAAGTTGCGACCCATAGATTTATAGGTTAGATCTTTTTTATATTTTTTTCTCACAAATTGCTCAAAATCCATAATTTCTTTTGTCCACTTGAAATATGAGTTTTGAAGATTGAACCTTAAAGCACTAGTACAAATGTCATATAAATTCTGATGATGGAATGTTAGCTAATGTAATTAGATGTTTTGTAATTGCAATGCTTTCTCTTTTGTAACAGTTAATGTTGAGAAAGAACAAAAAACAGCAGTGATCGAATTTTTCAATTAACTGTCATCGTAAGCCTCCCTCAAACAAAAATCCTGGGTCCGTCACCTCCCTCACCTCTTGATGTCCTTCGCCCTTCACCTCTTTAATATTTCTTTGTGGAACTGATTATATCATAAATTCTTATGCATTCAATTCCTATATATTTTATGCATACATACATGTCCTCAAAGAAAGGATATAATATTTCCACCAATGTTGTTAAGAGAGAACCTGATTGAAATTAAAATCTAAAACTTGATGTTCTTTTTATATAAATGATTTACAAGCTTTGTCTTTGGAAAGGGACGAAAGTTTAGGGATCAATTAAAAATTTTCCCATAACTTAGTGAGATGCTGACTTTGCTTTAAAAATTCACATTTCTATTGTGCAATTATGATGTCACTCCCACCTCATTGTTGCTGACATCCAGAGATATTATTATTCATACTTCAAGGTGATCAAATTCTGTGTAGCACTAGCACGGTAGCACCACAAGATCATTCCTCCTTATTCGTTAAGCTGATGCAACATCGATGTGTAATTTATCTTGATTCACCCATTTCAAACATTCTTCATCAAGCTGATGCAACACGAACGTGTAAATTAACTTGATAGATCACCAATTTCAAATCACTGAATTATGGATTTGTGGAAATCCCTTAGAATGGGAATTCCCCCTAAACTTTGATTACTAAGAGATGCTTAAGAAGTAGAAACTAGAAAGTAAACGAGAAGAAAATGCAAGTCCACAAAAACAGCCCACAAGTTATGGGCAAAAGAAGGAAGAAAAAAAAAAAAAAACATGGAGGCATGGACAATCCCTAGTCAAAAATAAAACTTAACAGAAATTAGTTGTTTGGATGATCAAATCACAATTCACTCCTGTAACACGGAAATCCTTTAGCTGTAATGATGTATCATGATCCAATATATCTTTCTAATGCACTCGTGAAACTCAAGTTGCAGAAACTAGACTTTTCTGGAGGAGTCTCAACTCTGCAACTTCGTGGTGGTGTCCTTGTCATTTCTGACAGGGTGTATCAAAAAAATCTTCCTTTCTTCTCACTTGAGACCATCAACACAAATAGAAATAATTGACTTCTATGTCTCAACTCAAAGTCCTCGTCCCATTTTCTAAATTGGTGGAAAGAAAGCATAGAAAAATAAAAATAGGACAACATTATCAATTTACTTTTGTTTGGTCTTACCCCAAAAAAAAAAAAAAAAAAAAAAAAAAATCTCTTGGGTGGGAAAATGATTTGACCCTGCAAATTATAGTTTTCTTTTTTTTTTTTTTTTGGGGGTTGAAGCAACTTTATAGTTCAAGTTGAGAGAATGAGCACCTTTCAGCTCCTCTAGGACTAGGGTTGACAAATGGGTTAGGTCAGGTTGGAAAGACATATCTATTGGTTGATGTTTAACCCATATTCGATTAATTTTTAAAATGAGACAAATAAATTTAACCTGAACCGTTGTAGCCAATCCCACCCGACCCGCATAGCCCTCATTCAATGTAAGCCAACCCACTTAATCCGGTCCAACCGATAAGAGTGTGGCCCAAACCAAATCCATTTCAAGTCTTAAAGCTATAGTAGAGTTAAATTGCACGTCGTGAAAGGCAGGAACACAAGTTTGGCTCATTTTGTATAAAATAAACCATTGCAAGCATAAAAATAATAAAAATCCAAATGGTTTAAATGAGTTTAGAAATGCGGGTCAACATAGACCAACCCATTGAAATGGGTTTGGTAGGTTATGTGGGTCAAGCAACTGCATGCAGGTTGATCCTAATGTGACCTGTTTTATTGTGTGCCAGGTTCGCCTAACCCTTGACGTACCTACTCGTATATATTGTAGGTAGGGTTAGGTGGGTCAAATGCGAGCTGGGTCGGTTTATGTAGTCCAAGTCAGATTTTGCCACCCCTAGACTTAGAACTTTTGTCCAATAAGCTCAAAGTAACTTTCTATCATTGTATGTATGATCAATGAAGAATTAAAAATCAAAATTCAGAGAGACAGAACACATGATACGAGTGAGTGCGCAGCAAATGTTTCGATACATCCACTATGTTTGGATGCGTAGACTAGTAACAATGTTGATTTAGACAGTTATGTATTTCCTGATTTTATTTCTCATGAGAGTAGCTAGGCAATGATACATCACATTAGAAAATTGGTCGCTGCAAGTTAGATGTGTGTCCACCACAGGGTGTGCTGTGTTCCGGATAGCATCAGAGGAAGGTCGCATCTGGATGTGGAAAAAACTGCAGATAAAGACGTTTACAGTTCAAATCTGCACTTTTGGACAATTTTCTACAGTTGTTTTGTTCCCTTAGTTTCTCTACCATTCTTCCAAATCTGCAGCGGCTAAAAGGAGGTCGAGCAGTTTCGAGATGGCCCAGAAACCATATTCTTGGATTACTGATGGAATGGTCGAGAACTAATCCACTATTATTAGATTAAATAGTATTGAAAAGCATAAATACACATCACATATTTCACATATGATCAATTCAACGGTTCATACCACCCGCATTAAAATGACCATGTATGGCCATACTAAGTTGACCCACAAGAGATAAACCAGGTTTAGCCGCTCTGAGTACCATAAACACAACTAGGCATTCATTTCTCTTATTTTGAACAGTTGAATTCAAGCTAGGACCCTCTTATTTCTTTCCCCTGATATCAGTCGGATCCTACTTTGACATTGTGGGATATGGATCAATCTCAAGAGAAATGAAGAGGTTTATTTAGAATGGGTTGAATTTAAGAAGGTGGGCCCCGATGCTGCCTTTGGGAAGATTCGGGTTCAAATTCAACATTAGTGCTACTCGCACTAGAGTCTATACAAGCTCCACGCGCAACACAACCTGCACCGGTCGGTTCGTATTTTTGGGGGTATCCATCTGTTTGTTTATAATGAGAAATGGCAGCATGCCACCTACACTAGGTAGTAGACACCCAGTTAGGTTTGATCATTTAGACCCGTCCCTCCCACACCTTTCTTTATAACATACTCAACCCAAGTTCAAATGGGTCTTTAATTTTTAGGCCACCCCAAGCCTGAAAATGCCTAATCCTCCTTTTTAGTTTGGGCCTGGGCCATGTTGCACTTTCCCCAGGAGTTCATACCTGCCATGTACTAGGGATGAAAATGGGTATCTCAATACATGCTTACCTAGATTGAGTTCTAGATTCAAACTCTTTCTTTTAATTTGCATGCACTCCAGGTCCACATTTTGAACCCATGGGTGATGCGGACCCAAATACTCGACTTTTACACCCCATACATATGTCATAGATAATATTTGTTTTCTTATGGGATAACTGTTATAATTATTATATATGTAAATGCATATTTGGGGCTCATGCATGATACAAAATAAGCCAGCAAATGCGATGGCAAACGCTTTGGCTAAGCTTGGGATGGATAGCATTTATTCTTTTGAGTGTTGTGTATGGATAGTGTTGTTATTTTGCATTTGATATAATGCGATCTTATACGCATACTTGTGCTTGTTTTGGTTTTTTTTTTTCAACTGTCATCCTTCATAAAATCAAAACGAAATGCTGGTCAATTTGGGTATGGTCATGGATTTATGCATTCTATATCTAAGTTTTGGTCCAATCTTTTAAATTGGATTTTGATATAGTTAGGTTCTTGTATCCTAGGCCCGAGTTGGTCTGGATTAACGACCCGACCCTAACCTAACCATTTTCCATCTGTACCTTTCATGGTTATGGACCACTCTCATCCCTAGATAAAGTGAAGGGCCACGATGAAAGTCAGGCCAACCAGAAACGAACAGTGCACAGTTGAATGGCGAGTGCATCTGATCACTCCTCTCTATGATTATTGAGGCAACATTCAGATGGTTTGAAAGAGTTGGGACAGCATGTTAGAGTAATATATACAAGTTGACTCTTTGCTTGGGAAAAGAACGTTGACAAAGTGGACGGTCCACTATGAATTATCCAAGTGTCCAGATGCAATTATGAATTATCCAAGTGTCCAGATGCAATTATCTGCTATGACCATGCATATCCTACTTACAATCGAAATTCTAAGAATAATATAACAAACAAATGAAATTTACATACAACCATCAGCCTACCGACACCCAGATCCTCAAGGCTTGTATTCCAGAAACTCATCAGAAATTCTATGTGATTCACTTATTAAACTTCTAATTAAACCACCTGAAAGAAATTTTTTGCCTTGCATGTACCTTAACAAAATTACACTCCGATATCATTTGAGTCCACTACTAGATCACTTGATGGGAGCTTTAAGAAGTGTTTCTTGTGTTGGCCCTATCACTTAATGGTATGTGGACACAACTCCTATTGTTGTGAAATTTGTCCATGGTCAGTACAAGAGAGATGCATTTATTTTTAAAGACTTAGGTTTTCGACAACTAAGGGCATGTTTGTTTTCATAAAATAGATAGGAATTCATGCCACAAGTGGTTACAAATTAGTAGAAATGTAAATATAAAATGAATTTACTATTAAATAACCTCTCTTTCAATGGGAACTTGGGTTTTCAATGACTATGGGTTAGTTTGTTTATATAGAATAGATAGGAAGTCATGCCACGAGTGGTCTAAAATGAAGACAAAATGTGAATATACAAACAATTTACCATAATAAAAAAAAAAACAAAAAACCCTCCCCTTCAATTAAAATTGAATCAAAGAAAAGATGGGAAATAAAACACAGCCATCACCCTAGTAATTTGAGCAAGGAAAGATTATGTCCCGAGTTAACCACTTGTCAAATTTAATTTCCTTATATTCTCCTTATTAATTTGGAAAAATAATTTTTTTTATAACGCTGGATTCAGTCCTTTGGGCCAGAATAATCCCTATGGGCCCAAGAGAGAAGGCCGAGAAAAATTCTCCAGTGGCCCCAATGTGCTAGTGTAGTTTCGAACCCAATTTTAAAAAATGATAAAAGTTACATAATGATAAAAATGTCCTCATCTAGAACAATGGATGCGAACTACCCTAAGTTTTCCTGGAGATTCCCTGGAAGATGGGGGGAACACCCACGGGGTTTTATAAGATAGAATAAATGGATTTTCTCCAAAGTGGGGTAAATGTATAGCACCTTCCCTAGAAAGAGTGAAGACGAGTAAAACTTCTTTACCTTTCTCTTTCACCTAAAAAGCAAAGCAGTAGAATGAAAAGGTAGTCTCTCAACTTATTCATGACCACAGGCACCACACATATAAAAGATTTGCATTATTGAATCACTACAGACTCTCCTGCTTCATTGCATTTAGACTGTTTGGATGCTAAGTAATGACGCTTGTCCACATAAACTCAAACCCATTTGTCCTCTTTCTTATCCAGGTCCTTTTTCTACTATTTCAGATTCTTTCATATATTTTATTTCCCTTTTTATGATTATTATTGTGACTGAGGAATTTTGGAGGGTGGCCTCCAATCCACGATTATCTGGTTTGATTTATCAATTATACTATTTTTTGAGCATTTACGATATCAGATTTTATATTGATTAGAATACTAGTGTAAATAGCTTAAAGGGCCCTACTTTCAACTAATTGTAACTTCTTGTATAAATCTATTTGATGATCCCAGCTCTTGATTTTAAGGGACAAAGTTTGTTGGTTTTATTATAAGTACAATACATTTTGTGAATCAATCCAACAATGTGAAATGTCAGGGTTAATATCAAATTGATTCACAAATTATGAATGGAGAAATAATGAATTGGGTTGTATTTTTGTGAATGATGCCTTACATAGAGAAAATAAATACTCTTAGCTTGACTTGGCTATGGCTTACTAAATTAACAAGATTGCTAGAAATGGTAAAAAAAAAAAAAAAACACTCCAAACTACAGTAAAATATAAAAATAAAGATCCAAAATGACTAAAAATGATATATGAACTTCAATGGTTCAACCCACCCGCACTGGTAGCTTAGTGGTGAGGCATTGCCCTCTCCACAACAATAACCAAGGATCAATCCTTAGATATAGCTCTTTTAGTTGGGGACTTCGGTAGCTTATGTTAGTGGGTGTATTAATAATAAGTAGAGAAATAACAGGCTAAAAAATCGAGAAATCTATTCGAAAATCTAAACTGAGTTTAATTAGACAATGAAACTTTGCTATCCCTGTCGATTGCTCATCAGTTAGTGATGTTGAAGAGTGAGCTCCACCAAAAGAGGAATGTTAAAAGGTATTTTCGCTATCTCCACTAATGCCTCAAGGTTTTGGTATCAATGGTTAGCTACCGGTTCGAATTTCAGGAGGAACAACTCGGCCAAAAGTGTTGTATGCCTGTGTATGAGTTCGAGTCTCTTGTGAACAAAAAATAATAATAATCATGATGAGGGTACATTTTTTTGTAATCTCAAACAACTTTAGCTGTTTATGACCAATACAATTTAAGGTGTTTGACTCCAAGGGGTAGACCTAGGATCATGGTTTGCACCCAGAAGTTGTAGGTTCAAAAGTGCACCACCACACTGGGGCTACAGGGGAATTTACCCGGCTTTCCTCTGGGCGATTAGTCCAGCCCAAAGAGTTGGGAACCATCCTATAGCAAAAAAATATAAAATATAAAATATAATATAAAATATAAAAAATTAAGGTGTTTGACTTCTTTGAATCATCCTTAATATTCTTTCCTTGGCGCCCCCACTCTACAATCCATTCCCAGTAATTCAGTCCCAAGTAGGCAATTGTAGAGCTCATATGAATTTGTGGCCAATACCAAATCTCACTCAAAAGCTATGGTATACATTACGATCATATAATTCCGGCCCCAGTCCAGCAAGAGGAAATGCCTCGGACCATACATTTGATGAGTGATTGCAGAAAAGGAAGGAATCAAAACCAACTACAAAAATACGAATCACTTGAACCTTCCACCCTTGTCTCATTCCTTTTGGAATCATCCAAAAGCAGGTTTGGTGGGTCCAAAAGTTTGGCAGATGTTGTTATCTTTTGGCATAAACTTTTGGCCGAGACATCGACTTATATGGTAATCGGCTGGAGCACACTTTTAGGCAGCGTCCTGTAGGTTGCATAGGTGGAACACATGTTTGGTGATACAAAGAGTGGGTCCCACCATGGATCTTCCATGGGCCACTCGATGGAGATAATTTCAATCTTGATAAAGGCGATTGATTCCCTGCAATCAATCGCCAAAAGATCCATCAGGCACTGGACGTCTATGATATTCTAATCTGAGACATCTTTGAGGAATATTCCACTCAAGTGGTCCATCAATTCAACAGATTGTGTCACCAGCCAAAGTTTCCACTTCTGCCGTTGTGGTGTGGGCAAGGGCACTGTATACTCACATGCTGACCCACCCATCTTTGGATTCTAGAAGAAACCTTTTCATGACTCTTCATACCAATGGAGAAAGCCGTGCATAACTATTTACAAATCTCACAGGTTAGGGTGATCTGACCATTGATGTGATGGGCTCCCTCACTTGTTTATTATCCAATTCAGGAATTCAGTGAACAACCGAGATTGGAAAAGAGAACTGATTGTAAGTTTCAGTCAGGATGTGTTTCTGACCAATTTAGCTCAAGTCACAAACCACATACCACCCTCTATATGAATTACCCGAAATTTAAATTTTTTTCACCATTGCAGTTGAGGTAAAATCTGGTTCATTGCCAGCACACCGAGGTGGAGTGTGATATTAACGAGGTATTTTTTTTTTTTTTTTGAACAATGTGATATTAACAAGTTGGATCAAAGGAATATAGGCAGAGACAGCTTAAATAAGGTTGTTTTCTTTTGTTGCTGCGAGTGTGGTCCCACAGCATGAAATTATTTAGGGTCTGCATTTATCACGTTGTTGAAAACCATAATAATTCAGATTCTCAGAAAGTCAATGCCTCTTCTATATCATCCCCCCATACCCTCTAGCCCTTATTTCTTTAGTACTATATTGTTGGAGCTCATTTGAGTATAAATTTCAAAAGTAATACTGACAATAACAACTGAGTGGAGGTCCCTTGTCATGTCTATTACGTATTCCCATATAAGAGATGTTCAAGCCATTCAAGATTAATGACATCTCTTGTAATAATGATTCTTAAATTTCACTTTAATACAAGTGGATCCCAATCATTTGCCTAAATCCCATTACCCGTGTCGTGTGCTCAATTTATCTTTCGGACTCATTCTTATTAAAGTGAAATTTGAGAATATCTCCCCAAACCCATAGGGGATGACATTCATGGTTGAGTTTTGGTCATAATATGTGACAGAGATTATGAGAAGCATGTGATTGGGGCGACCACCCTGATATCATGATGGGCATGCAAACAGATGAAGATGGAGATTATGCATCTATTATTTAGCTTTTCCTCCAATTGGTCAACGAATTACTAAACAGTAGCCTGTCAAATCCAGGGTCCAGGAGGACCCAGATTACCAGATCATTGACCTTACTTTTATCTTTTTTTCTTATTTTCTTTTGCTATGAGACTAGTGGCCCCACTTGTTTATGCTCAAGGGCCTAGGAATGATGCATATTTTATCCAATGATCTGGACTTGGTGTGTACACATCGTAAAGTCCACACACAGTTGCATCTTTCCAGAATATTTTTTTTAGTGATACAAATTTGCATAGCTTGGTCCATGTATTATTTGGACATGCTCTACACTCGAGAAGTGCCTGTGATTTTCATCATGTGAAGGAATTACTGTCATCACTGTCATCAGCATCAAACAGACAAGACTTTGTGTATCAGGATATAAGAGGGGAATAAATGATGTAACTAATCCCCCTCTCCTCTTCCCCTTGCAATATTGGGTTATAGGTAATTGGTACAAGAGTGCTATCTAAACTTGATGGCACACGGATTCATCGATGGATGGACATGTGTGTGAAATTTAAATGCCAACACTATTCAACTATGAGTACTGTCTTAGCAAATAACCCTAAATTTGATAACATTATCACAGCTCGCATTTTTAGAAAGTTATTTTCTTGAAAAAAAAAATTTTTTGTGGGTATTATTGAATTTTTGGATTTAATTTTCTCGGTGTAGTATTGCGAAAATGCCTAAAAAAAGTGAATTAGTTGTTACGCAATTATAAATAGTAGATAAATACAAACATATTTATGTAATGTAGGAAGAAAAATACAAGAGATACATGCAATACAATTTTCTAATCAAAAATTTTAATTTTTCTTTTGATGATTTCATGATTTTCTACTGATATCCTCAAATGGAACACTTTCTAAGTTAGCTACTTATGCGGTAACTATAGTTACTATATTCATGAAATGACAAGCTTCATGTGGATTTGGATATTTAATGGTAGTTAGAGGACAAAAAGAACATACTTTCAAAATGATCTTTTATTCTCTTGGTTATATTATTATTATTATTATTATTATTATTATTAATGTTTGGGCTGCTGAAGAGCAGCAACTAGTAATCTTGTATGGTTTAATGACAACTAGATCACTTTTTGACTAATTTCACGGGTGGTTGTTTGGATTGGGTTTTGGAAACATGTTGAAATATGGACCCACCATTTATGTGACGCTTGAACAGTAACAAATTTATTAAAATATGTATTTTCACGATATGAAATCGACCCATTTTCAAGCAGTTGTTTCTTTTATTGGCCACTCATCTCAAACCAAGATATGCTTTAAGTTCTCTATTAGAAGATATGCTTTGAGTTCTCTATTAGAAAAAGGAATGTCGCAGGACAACTGGTATTGTTTTGGATAACTATGTCACTTGGGATTGGTAAGATTTATGAGAGAAATTTATGAGAGATCTTGTCCCTTTTTTCTTTTTTTTTTTTTCATCAGTCAAAGATTGTGTGCAGATTTTTTTAAATATTGCACATTAAAATTGATTTTTCTTATTTGTCAATGAATTTAGATCTAAGAACAATTTTCCTTATTGGGAGGTGCTCACAAGTGTTTTACTTACTGTGACGTCTCGGAGTCCCACATCGACTATTAAAAGAAAAGTGAATGGAATTATATGTAGATCTTACATTCTTATCTTGCGTGAGAGAGTCCCAAATCAACTATTGAAAGAAAAGTGAATGAGATTATATGTAGGTTTTACACCCTTATCTTGCAAAAACTAGCTTCTTTTATGATTTAAAACAGTAAACTGTCTTTTTATTCTGAAAAAATGAGATAATCCAAACTCAAATTTTAGCTGCGGAGTACCTTCCCATTCGTTGTTGAAGGACTATGGACTAGCCATGTCCCCACTGAATCCATTAATAGAGAATATTGTAAAGAAAGTCGAATGTAAAAAAGGATGAGCTAATCTTAGATTATATTTGGTTTGAGTCTTAAGTAAATAGTTTAAATTTTAAATTATTATCCTCATGACATGATTAGGTTTTTTCAGTTTAGGTCAAATTATTTTTTACAGTTTCCAATATCTTTGATTGCACTTTATAAAAGATCCATACTCAATAAAATAATTCAGCAATTTGGCAAGATATCCTCTCTAATTTCCACAGCTACGTACTATCGAGTCACGGTCATTATACATATGCTATTGATTTTGGTTGGGACACAAGCCGACAATGTGCCCATTTTATAATCAAAGGGACTCATCTTGATCAAAGTCCCTTTGAGAAGTAATGTGATAATATACAAATATAATTAAATAATTAGTATATTATTTTATTTATATTCAATATATTATATTATTATCAAATACATTTTATCGACTAATCTAACTTATTGTTTGTCGTTCAAATTATAATAGTTAAACCAAATTATCTTATTAGATTCCTCACATTAACTTTATTCATTATAGAGATTGAGGAGATATTCTGCTCTTGGTTGTCGTAGGTCTGACGCACTTTTGGCAACACGCATGCATTTTTTGCATTTTTTTTTACGCAATTTTTTTTTTTTTTTTTTTTTTTTTGCGCTGAATCGTTCCTCTTGGGATTCAAACTCACGACCGGTTGGCTCTGATACCATATTAAATTTCTTTAGCTAACCATTGCTACAAAAACCTCAAGGCACTAGTAGAGGCAGTGGAAATACTTTTCAATATTCCCTATCAGGTGGAGTCACTCCTCAATACATCTTCCTTCATCCTTGTCCTCCAAATGCTAGTTGGACTCTTCTAAGTTAGAAAGTGAGGAAGTTTTATCATTAATTAGGACGCTTTCGTGTTTATCCTCCAAAGATAATTTTTCACCTCTCTCCATCCGTCACCCTCCCACTAATTCTACAATAAAGTCTAGTACCTTTCGAAATTATCTTTTTGTTCTTGGCATGTGGATTTGCTGAGAGTTAAAAAGAATTAGTTTGCACATGTGACCATTCTCCTGTGAGTTGGCAATACTCCAAAACCTTGTACCCACTGTTGAATTGAACCACACCATTTTTCATATGGCAGAATCATTATCCACCTTTTATCATATGAAAATGAATCTAAAAAAAATTATAAATATTGTTTCTGGATTGCATGTTGATCTTCACCCCCATCTGAAAATCCCATACATGCCATTAAATAATCAGCCATGATATTGCAGAGACACAATAGTCAAAATGAAGGCTTGTAGAGACACAATAGTCAAAATGAAGGTTGGTGATGATTATTTGTATCTTTGTGAGATTATTTGCAAACTCCCTCCGAATACTTTGTCACTGGATGGACAAACGAAAGCTTCCAACTCCCTTAAAAAGCAATTCGATGCCAATTCAATCTCTTCTACCAAGAGTCAATTAATCCCAATCAAAACGCTTACAAATCAAGACTTAGTTAGGAGACCATCCATGGCCCATGGCCTGACTTAATCTGGTGTGGGACCATAGCAGCCGGGCCACACAATTCCTAACATTATTAGTAGTTGCTAGAGTACTACTCGATCAGTGGGCCATCCCCAATACATAGTACCTAGCTACTACCATGTTTATGAACAGTGGTAGCCATTGCATAATAGTAACATCCAACTTCCTGTGCCACCCCCAACAGAGACCATTGGATGATGGACGATAAAGAAACAATCAAACTCTGCCACGTCAGATAGAAGAGGGTGGGGGACCCGGCTCGCTCTCATAGGTGACCCGTAACGCCAGTTCTTAGAAACTGGAAAGCAGACTCCTGGGCCGCCGACGAGATAGTGCGTTTACCATCCCACTACTACTTCTACACGTGCAGATAGCACGTAGTGCACGCATCCCCCACAGTCTATGAAAGATTATGATTTGGAGAAAATATAGACATTTTCCAAATGTTTTAAGATATTATGAGGAATATGGAGAATTAATGGTAATATTTCAAAATTACTCAACAGAAATTAGAAGGGATTGCCAAGTTTTCCCTAGGCATGAAATGGCGTAAACTGTAAAATTGGACACCCATTTTTTTTTTCTTATTCTAATGGAGACCGAGTTCTGACCCTTTGGACTGGACTAATCTTTCCCGGCCTAGAGAGAAGCCAGGTAAAACCCATGTGGTCCCCAGATGATAGCACTAGTGGACTCAACCTTCGGTACCTACAGAGGAGAGAACTGGAGATCGATACTAGCACCTCTATCTCAGAAAGAGAAATGAACAGTGACCACTCGGCCGACCTTTAAATGGCCAAGATTTGATATTATTTCACCTAAATAGCACCAATATATGACCAAATTTTTTCCATTGTTACATTTTTGTAGTGTCCTTTTATCCTTCCATGCAATGGGAGAACCAAAGACAATTAATACATTATCACATTTTTTCATTATCATTTTTTAATTATTAAAAGTTACTAATCAACTTCAGAAAAATGAAATAAATCTGAAATAATAATGATGGTTTTCTGTATTTTACTATTTTATTTCAATAAATCATGATTTTCTTATATTTTCATGCACCATTTCCAATTAATCATGATATTATGGAAATAATACAACTTATAATTGTATTTCATGATATTATGGCAGTGCAAACCAACGTGTGAATTCCCGTGTGCAACTGTGTAAGTTAGCTTGTAGCCCCCACCACGCACTCACAGGCACAGGCATATCTTCTCTCTTTATAATCCCCCTCCTCTTCCTCTCATTCTCACCTGAAATCTCTCTCACCACCTCCTTTTCCCCCTACCTTCTCACCTACTAAGGAAGCGTTTGGCTTACCATAAACCAATATCTTTGCAATCTTTGAGTATCCCAAAGCGTCCATAGGCAAAACTATTGCTATATTTAAACTGTTTGGATTCCAAACACACCTGCATTTTGTTAGTGCCACTACTTTTTTCATTATAGTAACCGTTGCCAACCTCCACTTTCGCTATTACCCCCACTGCAGTCGTCTTCCCATCAACTGACCATATCGTAACGTTTGTTTCGTAGCCGGTTTATTGCAGTTCAAACGTTACATATCGGGCCATGGGCAACCAGGACTTTGTATATCCGACTGCTACAAACGTCGAGTGCGCCCACCGTGTCAATGTCCCACCTCCACGGCCCTTTTCAAAGAAGTTGAAATCCAATCTCAAGGAGACCTTCTTTCCTGATGACCCCTTTCGGCAGTTCAAGAACCAGTCCCGCTGGCAGAAGCTGGTGTCGTGGTTGCAGTACTTGCTTCCTATCCTTGAGTGGGCGCCGCGATACAGCTTCAGCTTCTTCAAGTCAGATGTCATCGCGGGAATAACGATTGCGAGTCTTGCCATCCCGCAGGGCATCAGCTATGCCAAGCTTGCCAACCTTCCACCAATTCTCGGCCTTTGTGAGTAGTGAGATTTCACAATTAGGTCGCGTTTGGATGTGACTGTGTCATGGTTAAGTTATTTGGGTTAGGAAAAAATCTCGAGTTTAATTAAAGTATCAAAGAGTACTATCTTGGACTTTTAATTGCATGAAGCCGTAGAAGAAAATGATTAGTTTTTTCTTTAAATAAGGTGAAGGGTGTTTTTCAAAATAGGTTCTAAGTGTTTTGAAATTCCTTGGAGGACACTTTGTACACGGTAGAGGATTCTCGTCACTTTTATGTGGATTGGTGTAAAGCCTTTTCACGTAGAAAGATGAGAATTTTGAATTTTTTTTAAGTCTACTAAATATTAGCATGGTTCCCAGATTTGATAAATCCCATGGCCAAATGGGCTCGTTTTTTTTTTTCCTTCAATTTGTATTGAGACTAGAGCCGAAGTTGGAAAAAAAAAAAAACAGTGGGGTACACCAAAAGGAACATATATGCTAGAAACAATAATTAATTGCAATTTGGGGTTCATCGGGTTCAATTTATACAAAAGAGATACACGGATGAGATAATAATTTTAAATTCAAACTCTTAATCTATCTCTAGAATTTCTAACAACCTAAATTTAGTCTCTGACAATAACATGATTGAGCCATGATGATTTTTTATTTTTTTATTTTTGTGGGCAATGCAGATTCGAGCTTTGTACCGCCTTTAGTTTATGCTATGATGGGCAGTTCAAAGGATTTGGCAGTAGGGACTGTTGCTGTTGGATCACTTCTCATGGCCTCAATGCTGGGAAAAACAGTTTCTGCACATGAGAATCCCAAGCTTTACTTGCACCTTGCTTTCACTGCTACTTTCTTTGCTGGGATCCTGGAGGCTACCTTAGGAGTTTTAAGGTTGGTATGATGAAAACTTAAATGAAATGAATTGACTTTTGTTCTTTTTTTGAGACATTTTATCTAGTTGTTAGACAAGAAAATGACACTTTAAAAGACACAGAAGCAGAAAGAAGAAGACAATTTGGCGTCTACTTTGAGAAAATTTTGATAGAGAGAAGAAAATAAGGGGTTTGCTTTTGCTTCAAATTAAAGCTCTTCTTTTTTCCAATCTTTTGGCTCTTTCTTAGTTTGTAAAAGCTTTAATTTGAAGTGAACATTTTGACTGGTATTTGTTGTTGTTAGTATTTCTTATGTGGGGTTTGTTACAGGCTCGGTTTTATCATAGACTTTCTCTCACATGCAACGATAGAAGGTTTCATGGCTGGAGCTGCTATTGTTGTTTGTCTCCAACAGCTTAAAGGGATCCTTGGCTTAGAGCATTTCACCACAGAGACAGATCTCATCTCTGTCATGCGTTCTGTCTTCAGCCAAAGACACAAGGTACCCTTTTTTAGTGTTTTTTCCTCACAAGTCACAACCACACTCTCTAACAATGGTGAACAATAGAGAAATCCCATCAAAAGGGTCATCATCTCACTCTAGATATCTTCAGGTTGTAAAAGGCACGCCTTCAATTAATACTTTTTGAGTTATACTACATGGACAAATTTTTTATTCAGAATTATGGACAAATCCCTATGTATCCTTCAATATAATAGTAATATTGTGATATTGAAGGAATACATAGGGGTTTGTCCACAATTCTGGACAAAAAATTTGTCCATGTAGACTTTTTGATACTTTTTTTTCCCCTCCTGTTCCACGTTGGTGATTCTAGGTCATGATAGACGGTATGGATCATCTGACAAAGTGATGGATAGGGACTTGGGGAATATAATTCAGACCGTGGACCCCACCTATCATTAAGTTGGTGTTCCTTTTTTTTTTTTCCTTTCCTTTTTTAATCTTAGTCGACTGTCGAAGTCTTCCACTGAAGGATAAAAGGTGATCACCTTTCGTGTGTGGATCCATTACCATTAGAGCTGTCAGCGTCCAACTATATTTGTCTTTGCCAAACTTTGAATTCCAACAAAATTCATGCCCCATCCTGTTTAATCACAGTGCCAAATGTTGCTGTAATCGAAACTGTCCATCAATAGTTCTGAGTGGTTTAGATTTGATAAGTAGGCCCCACTGCTTCAATAGTGGATTCCTAACTTGAGAAGCTTATAAATTCCCCAATTTTTCTTGAGCAGGTTATGAACTTCCCAAATTTTTATTTTTATTTTTTTAAAGAAAAGGCTTCCCACTTTTTCCCAACAAACGGTTCTATCCAATCAAGGGAGCTAACTTGATCCTAAACAGTAGCCAATTCTATTGATTTTTTTGGTAGAAAGCCAATTCCATTGTTGTAATACCCATTGATACAATGGCTAGGATCGTCTATTTGAGATATGATTTTTCTTTTTTTCAAACACCTCCTATTCAAGGGAGAGCTATCTATTTGAACAGTCCCCATTACGGGTTCGCATCTCTTTTGAAAAAGCCAAATGACTTGGGCCAATAGAAAGAGGACGCCGACAAAGTGAGAAGAGATGCATATTTAAGAATTAATGAGCCTGGTGACAGGTGGGGTTACCAATCAATTGAACAACCCTTACTAATTACGACTTACTTTTTCCACAACCAAATTCCACTTAATTTCACTTGTTGCCTAGTTGATTTCACTTGTTGCCTAGTTGCAAACTATGAAACCTGTTCTACTGAGTTGTGACAATATAACTTGAATTACTATTAAAATATTCTGTTTCTAAGAATGGCCGTTGTTGCAGTGGAGATGGGAAACTGCTGTCTTGGGCTGCTCCTTCCTCTTTCTTCTTCTCCTGGCTCGCTACATCGTGAGTAACTCTTGAATTAATCTCACTCCTCTCTGTTTGATTGCTTTTCTTTAGAGAAATAATCACAAGTGCCGCACTAAAGGCCGGTTTCACTGTACAGGGTTCAGTCCCTAATCAGTTTCACTTTCACCTTCCCAATTTAATGCCTTGACCACTTTTACCTTGTGTCCCCTCTTTTCCACCACAAAAGATGGTGCTGTTATCAGCATATTCAGGCTTAAATTTTTTACCCAACTGAAAAAAAAGAACAGGTTGATCTTACTGAATGTTTGCGTGGCCCATCTAACTACACTATATAAAATTTGTAACATAAGATCAAGCGTGGCTCAAAATCATACTTTTTAGCCATCCAGTGCCATTAAATGAATTGTTGAATTGTTGGACAACCAAGATGGGATAGTAAAATATATCTTAGATGAGACTTGAGTTTTAGTAGAGGCCTGATCTTGCTTGAAGATGGCAATGGGTAGGGTTTTGTATGTTTCAGAGTGAACCAATATTCCTCTCAGCTCACCCACCTCCTGTCTGGGTTTAGAATGGGTTGGGCTTCTTTTTTATTATTTTTATTATTATTATTATTATTATTATTTATTTATTTATTTATTTTTATGGCTATCGGAGCGTTCCCAACCCTTTGAGCTGGACTAATCCCTCCGAGTCCATAGAGAAGCCGGATAAACTCCCCTATAACCTAAGTGTGGTAATGCAGTTTCGAATGTTTAACCTCAGGGTGCAAACAGTGGTTTTAGGCCAACTGAGCTACCATTTGGGATTGGGTTGAACATGTTTGACATGAGTTATTCTAAACTCCTTTTCTGCTGAATAAACTATTTGTTTACGTCTAATTTCATTATATACATGGAAATAGGTCATGTACGGGGCAAAACGGGTGGGCTGCTAAAATCTTAACCACCCAAAACTCCACAAAACTACTACCAAATCCACCCTTAATGTGGGGAATAGGACAAAGTGAGTCACACATTTAAACCTGGCCCATTGCCATACCCAATCTTGAGTCACCCCCTTCCATGTGGCAAGGTGATGCAGTTTTGAAAAATAAAAGTGTGTTGAGCATGAGATTCTTTAAAAGTATAATTACAGTAACACTAACAGCCTTTGGTTCTGATTGATTGATATTGGCTGAAATAAACAGAGCAAAAGGAGACCCAGGTTATTTTGGATCTCTGCAGCAGCGCCACTGATGTCTGTGGTCTTGGGAAGCCTCGTCGTCTACCTCACCCAGGCCGAGAACCACGGTGTCCAAGTGGTGAGTTCATCATGCCAATTATGGTTAGCAATAATCCAATAAACCAGCCCATCCAATTTATCGTTCGAGTACGTCCATCATCGGTCAAAACTTGGACGGCCGTGATGAATGTATGAATAAATGTGAAAAAAACAACCGTTCAAACTATATGAACCATCTCCTGGTGGACCAGGGCCCAAAAATCTCATGCTGACTCGTGTAGACTCAGACTCGGCCTACTTTGCTTGAGTTAGTCCCGGCCGAGTCAGCTTTGTGAGTTCAGCTATATTACCATATGATTGACTCACTGATCGATCGCCTGCCTTTTGAGAAAGTCAACATATGGTATTGGTTGGTTGGGTGGGACCATTTGGAGATATTCTAAACAGTAGTCAATTTCTCCAGCACATGGAGGGACAATGGCACTAGGGCTGTAAGTCCCACCAGAAGAATGGGTAAGGACCCTGGAATGCGCATGATAGAAGGGGCCAGAGAATGTATACACTTTTGTCATCTGCAGAAAGAGACCTTACAGTGAATGAACTTTAATTTGAACTGTTTTATTATCTTTAAGAAGCAATGATTCCATGCATTAAATAAATGATCTATTGCTGACGGCAGCTGCCCGTTTGATTCAACTGTGAAAAGTGCTCTACAACACCACACTCACCATGGTAAAAAAAATATAAATAAATATGGTGCACACGTGATCATTACTGTAATGGTTGTGAAAAGAATATTTTTCAACGAAGTAATAATTTTTTTTGTTAAATTTGGAGTGAGATGAAAAGTTTATAAGTGGTAAAGTGACTATTTTACTCGTGTGTGTTTCATGAAGGAAATTTTTTTTAGCAGCTAAAAAAGCTTAGCTATCGAAAACATGTGTAGGAGGAACATTTTATCCCTTACACTATTGAAATCATGAATAGAAGCAAATGATTAATTTATTCTAATGGAATGTTTTTATTCAATCTATACTCTAAACTCATATAGGGATTAAATTCATATTGGTTGTGCAGATTGGTCGTCTGCAGAAAGGTTTGAATCCACCCTCTGTCGGTGACTTCACCCTCACATCGCCGCACCTTATGACAGCATTAAAAACCGGCATAGTCATTGGCATAATCGCTCTTGCTGTAAGTCCTTATCCCTTACAAATCTAAATGTTTAACATAAATCATTCCTTACAAATGGATTCCATGATTCTGAAAACCTGAAGGTTGATTTCATAAACCCACTGTGGATCTTCTTTTTATTCTAAAAGATATTCAGTGGGGGCAGATCCTTTGTTCTTGTTGGCAACATAAATGAATTTTAATCTTATGGTTGTGGCAATGAGCATCTTCTAACAATAATATAATGCGAGAATATCCTAGCTATCCAATATGACACTCATGTTCTCCTTGTGACATGCCTGCAGGAAGGAATCGCGGTGGGGAGAAGCTTTGCCGCATTCAAGAATTACCACATAGATGGAAACAAAGAGATGATTGCCTTTGGAATGATGAACATTGCTGGTTCATGCACTTCTTGCTATCTAACTGCAGGTATTGAACAGAATGAAATGTGATCAAACAGTGCTACTATCAAATAGACATTGAAACTACCCCACCAAATGGGCTCTCTTCTATGCTAATAGATAGAATCTGATTGAAATTTCAGGGCCATTTTCAAGGTCGGCGGTGAACGTCAATGCGGGGTGCAAGACCGCGGTTTCCAACATGGTCATGGCAATGGCAGTCATGATAACCCTGTTGTTCTTGACACCCCTATTTCATTACACTCCTCTGGTGGTGCTGTCCTCCATAATTGTTGCCGCGATGCTAGGTCTACTCAAGTATGAATCTGCTGTCCATCTGTGGAAGGTTGACAAGGTCGACTTCTGCGTCTGCATGGGGGCTTTTCTTGGTGTCATCTTTGCCAGTGTCGAAGTTGGCTTAAGTATTGCGGTGAGTAAAAATAATTTGATTTGGTAGTGAGACTAAAGAAAAAAAAATCACACTTAAATATGAGATCTAGTTTCTACCATCCCAAACTGATGGGATAGACTTTATATAATAGTTAAAGGCCCTTCTGGATTTTGTTCCTGAGGGTTCCTGTGCTTGGATTGCTTGATTACACACAAATAGGGATAACATAAACCAACAAGTGTAGGCCTATAGGGTTAAGGTTAAAGCCAATGAAGGCCTGTTAATCACTGCTTAAAAACGTAACTAGCAAGTGAGCAACTGAGTCAATCCAACTCAACTGATCTATGTTGAGTTAGAAGAATGACTCGTCAGTTACCCTATTAGAACTTTGAAACATGCTCTAATGTATTTGGTTTTACTCATTATTTATTTATGAATGCAGGTGGGAATATCTTTGCTTAGGCTGCTTTTGTTTGTTGCAAGGCCTAGGACTTCTGCTCTGGGAAACATCCCCAATTCCATGATCTATAGAAGTGTACATCAGTACCCAGATGCTACTAGCACTCCTGGAATTCTTATACTACAAATTGATGCCCCCATCTACTTTGCCAACACCAACTACTTGAGAGAAAGGTACCCTGCATATAGATGAAGTAAACATTAATAAAACCCAAAGTTGCCTGCACACTAACATCCACTTGCATAAACATGTTATTTTTCTATTTCCCTATACTCACAAAATTTTTACTTTTTGAAATTTTGTGGTAATTAGGATCTCGAGGTGGATGGACGAGGAGGAAGACAGGCTAAAGAAATCAATGGGAGATACTAGTAGCCTACAGTATGTCATCTTAGATATGACTGGTAAGAGTTTGGAGCATCCTCTTCCCACAATGGTCCTATCAAACAATACTGTTTATTAAACACTAGTGACTGGAGAATATATTGTAATTGAACATCCTAATTTTTACATTTGACCCTTAATACTGTACAAATCTTTGGTCAACAGCTGTTGGTGGGATAGACACAAGCGGCATCACCATGCTAACTGAAGTCAATAAAAATGTTGATAGAAGGGGACTAAAGGTAAGCCTAAGGCACCGTTTTCATTCTTTTAGTGGATCTAAAAAAATGAGCTTTGATCATAGTGGTAAAGGATGCAGATTCAAGGGTGAAAATTTGCTATCCATTGTCTATTTTCCCCTAATTTTCTTAGATTTAATCCCATAACGACCGACGGTGAATGATTATTTTACTAAAAAATTAAACCATTCACTTGCATGCTTTAACCAACCATTGCTTTATTTTTCTCATAGAAAGCTTTCCACTCCATTGTCCCTTTAATGATCCCCTTGGATCAAATGTGTTTTCAAATTTAAACCATTGGCAATTTTCTCTTGCACATCGTCTCCTCGTCCGAACGACCGTTAGATTTGTTATCTTGATATGTAGTACTAAATAAGTTTTTATCAATGACCAGCTTGTATTAGCCAACCCTGGGAGCGAAGTGATGGAGAAGCTAGACAGATCCAGGTTCATCGAACTCATCGGTCAAGAGTGGATCTACTTAACTGTAGGCGAGGCAGTTGGAGCATGTAACTTCATGCTTCACACCTGCAAGCCAGGAAATAGCATGACGAACACCGAGGCCCGCGAAAACGTTGTGTGATGGAACTGTAAATGTCCTAAGTATCAACCATCAATCACAAAGTGGCCCTGTTATTAGGGAGTTTCTTTTTTTTTTTTTTTGGCCCACAACAACATAAGTAGCACGCTAGTTAGGCAAGTCCCTCCTAATTTGCAAGTCTTCAGGTCTGAGTGTAATAAATTGTACTGGTTTAGATCTTGTCTAAACCAACTATGTAATAAATTTTACTAATGAATAGATTATATAGCAAGTCTCCATTGTTGATGTGGTGTGCTTGATGGGATGCATTGTTTTGTATATGTGATCAGGAAGTGTTTGGATGGACTTTGTGATTTATCTATAGTGACTTGTGCACGTCTGGGCCATCCCAAGATGGGTGGGAGGAAAAAGGGTCAGATATCCTATCAAAAAAGCTAATATTAGCTTTTAGATTCGACTCTATCTGTTTGGAAATGGGACAATTTTATAGGGATATAGCCGAATCTAACATGTCTTTAAAATGGAAGTTATTTATATACCAACTTGTTGGACCATTGCAATTGAAAAAAATACCCTTGGAGATTTTATCACATATGCTGAATTAATGCAATTCCTTCGCATACATATATCCCTCTTGAATTGGCACCATTCCTAGTTTAACGCTAATTCATATACAAACCATCACTAGATTTCATCATGACAAATTTATAGACTATGTAGCTATAAAACTTTGAGGACCAAATACTAAGGGCCTGTTTGGATAGGCAAAAAACAGAGTAGAGTGAAGTTAAATGGGCTCTAACAGTCTAAAATTCAAACTTTACCTTGTTTGGATGAGTCTGGCCCTATATATGAGATAATGTTGTCAGCTACATGTACTTCGTTTCTCTTTAACTTTAAATACTCTCACTTCCTTAAATAAAAGTCGATCCAAATGTAGTGAAGTGAAATACTCTACTTTAACTTCAACTTACTTCTCTTCCATTTTACTCCTTATGTGAAATCCACTTCATTTTATTTCACTCCCATTTTTTCCAAACTGGTTTAGAATTTGATCATGCAGACCCTCTTAGTTTACATTCAAACTTCATGCCTCTCTCAATTGTCATGCATATGGTTGCTTTGCTCAACATAACCCCTGTTTAAGTACGCATCCATTGAAACCACAAAATAAGAAAGAGAAAACAAGATTTGGCCAACTTGCATTCTTTTTTGAGCACGACAGGTATGGGCAGAGCCCCATATCTAGTATGACAAAGACGTCCTAGCTACTGCATATATTTTTTTGTATCCTTTGGACCACTTGACTTGGAGAGATTCGACGGACAAAGGATATTCCATGTCACTGATTTTGCCCCAATTTCAACGTGCAAATGGGCCCATGGGCCATCTGCATGAAAGTTCGATTTGGACCAGGCTTGAAACCTGAGTGAAAGGTACATATAAGATCTGGTACCCATTCGAATCCTAATTTTTAATTTTAGGTTCGAAGTACCTCTAAATTTTCTTGACACTACCAGGGTCGATAGCGATGCAGGTTTTGACATTCTGAATGCGAGAGTTGACATTGATCCTAGTAAATGGCCAAGGTCGACGTCGACTGTCAATACAGAAAATGAGGGTCGACGTTGACTCTCGAGAAAAAGATAAAAAAGCTAGAAGGGTTTTTGGGTGAAAAGGCTGGTTTGATGTGGTTTGATTAAAGTGACATTTTTGGTGCTATGGGCATCTAAAGTATCTTTTTAGGTAAAATCCTCTTTATATATTATGCTAGACAAATTCTTGAGAATGCCTCTTTTATTGGCTTTCATTTTTCAGTTCTCTTTTCATATATGGTAGACTTATGATTAATACTACCCATTGAATTGGAGCTGAATTTTTTATTATTATTATTATTTTTTTTTTTTTTTTTTGCTAACGGAGGGTTCCCAACCCTTTGAGCCAGACTAATCCCTCAAGGCCGAGAGAGAAGCCGGGTAAAACCTCTGTGGCCCCCAAGTGGTAGCACTAGTGGCCTCAACCTTCCATTCCTGAAGAGGGGGGAACCGGAGATCGTTACCAAGACCTCTAACTCTAAAAGAGAGAGGAACCGCGCGATCCAGACCACTCGGCCAACCCCTTGGGGGTTAAATTGGAGCTGACTTTAGCATGTCGACAATTTGGGCAAAAGTTACAGCTGGATTTTATCACAACAAAGTCGCATGATACATTTGATATGATGTTAAGTAGATACTCCTAAGTCCTAATCCATGTCCAAATCTATTCATCCCTCTGCCTCCTTTACATGGATCAAGATTGGCATTAAGCTCTGTCTTTGCGCGTGCACGTCTGGGGTTGTGTGGCTGTAAGTGTTTGTGCGTGGTGTGGCCGTGTGCATGTTTGGGGGTGAGTCATGGGTGGGTGGGAGAGACCTGTACTTGGGCTTGTGCTCAAAGTCTACTCTCACATGTAAATCAGGCCACGACTCCGTATTTGAACTTGGGCTTGTGCTCAAAGTCTACTCACATGTAAATCAGGCCACGACTCAGTTTTTGAACTTGGCCTTGGGCTCAATGTCTAATCACTCATGTTGGGGATGTGGAACCAAAGTCCCACATCGGCTAGAAATGGGAAAGATCATGGGCATATAAGTTGAACTAAGTACTCCATTGGTATGAGGCCTTTTGAGTAGAGTCCAAGAGCAAATCCATGAGGGCTTAGGCCCAAAAGTGGACAATATCATACCAATGTGGAGTTTGTGATGGTCCATAGTTCCAACAACTCCTAATACACATTATACTACTAAAATCCCTCCACTTGTCCGATCCAAGGCCCATTGCTCCCAGCAACTAAATAGGCTGGGTTAAACATGTCTAATAACAATATCAGCCAAGCAAGAGCCAACGCTTACTTAAGAGGCCCAATTGGATACAGTCTGCCCCCTCCCCACCCCACCTCCCCCATGTTTGGTCCCAGCAACTAAATAGGCTGGGCTAAACATGTCTAATAACAAAATAGCCAAGCAAGAGCCAACGTTTACTTAGAGGCCTAATTGGATCCAGTCCCAACACCACCCCCGCCCCCCACCACCCCAACCCAAACCCCAACTTTCTTGTACATCTAAAGCCACAGTGTTCCCAGCGACCAGGCATTGATGTATTGTGTGTCTGGTATTGACCCATTTAGAAACAGGGAGTGTCTGGCCCCATAGCCGTTGTATCTCAAGCTTCTGTAGTTGTCGGACCACCAGCATCGATGGCTCATGCTCTTTTGAATCATTAACGATCAACTAATAGTTAAGGGAGCTAGGGATGGTGTAGCAATAATTTCCTGCACAAAAATACATGTGGCCACTTTGCCTGGGACCATCAATCGCACCATTTGAAGCAAGAGTCCTTTGTTTAAAAGAATTTACCAAAATTCACACGAACGAACGTTGAAAATAAATACATATACTTTGGTCTTCATTTTTAATTACTTTTAAAATTTCTTATATATAAAATTCATATGTATTTTAATGCAAGCAAACAAGCCTAATAGCCTATTAATCTAATGCTTTATATTCAATCCCAAGGGGTAGCTCAGTTAACTTGATACCACGATTTGCATACAAGAGTTGTAGGTTCGAAATAGCACACCACACTGGAGCTACAGCTGGCTTTCTTCTGGACCCGGAGAGATTACTTCCACCCAAAAGGGTGGAACACTCGGGTAACTTAAAAAAAAGAAATACTTTGTATTCCTCACTAGTCATATCCATAGATGTTTGGTTTACACTTGCCCTTGCCTGTCATGAGTTGGATTGCCCTCTGTTGGGCCCTCTTAAAAAAATAAAAAACCGATTGCACTTGCAGTTGGGTCGCCTGCCATACCATTTCCCATGGTGATGGAGAGAAGAAACAAGGGCTACGTAGAGGTGGGTGGAGTCGAATCTCATTCCTCCAATACTCGATGCCAAAGCCGGCAGCCGAAGAGAGAGAGAGAGAGACGAGACACACTACTTTTATCTCCTCAGCGAATCGAATCCTCAACTTCTTAGTCTCATCTTCAGAAGAAACGATTCCTGCTTAGTAGAAATCTGTGTGTGTGTGGGGGAGGCATTTCGTCGAACATGGTGTGGGGCAGCAGAGGAAACCCAGTTAAAGAGGCTGGAGTTGGAGGTGGAGAATGGTGGAGGAGGGGCTTGGGACTATCTCTGTCTCGAACGCAAGCTCAAAGTCCGTCGCTCTCACAACGTCCTCAAATACGGTCTCCCCATCGTCAAAGAACCCAAGTCTCCGATCCAAACTCGGCAACGATGGTCACTTCTCTTTGGGTTTCTCTATTTAGCCTTGTCTTTGATTATATATGAGAATTTTGGATGAATGCGTAACTTCTTCGTCTGGGATAAATACAGAACTTGGTTCGAATCATGCACAAGCTATTATTTACAGTTTGATATGTTTGGTTTTAATTTGGGCTGTTTATGATTTGTTGTGTTAGGTTGTGATCATGCTCTGAACTAGGTTTTGTGGTTGATTTTTTTTGGATCGTAGTTAAGATGATTCGTGCATCAAACAATTCGCAATTCAATTCGATCCAGATCCATGGGGGCCGACCAAACTAATTCATTCTTCTTTGTAAAGGAAGTGCTTATAAAAACGTTGTGGGTTGTCGGAGAATTTGTGTATGCATGTGGGATATCTCTGTAGTAAGAGTAGAGCCTCATAATATATATGCAGTTGGTTTTCATACACTTACTTGAACTACTATGAACAGGGTAATCAAAAAACGAAGTTAATGAAGCTACTCCTGGGAAATCACTACTTAAGAATTGTGAAATGCAAACTTAAATATAAATCGGTCTGAAAGCGAACCAGTTAACTATGTTTTGGACCTTGAACCATCAGTGCTGAATTGGAAAAAAAAATTTCCCACATATAAGCAAAAATGGGCCATGAATGAACCAGTTAGGAAAAATATGATAGACTATGAAGTTACGGAGAACTTTGACTAGGGTTGAGTGGATATGTAGAACTCTCAAAGCCCATCTTAGATTAGATGGGATTAATCTATGAAGTCGATTCTTCTTCTTCTTTTTTATTGGACAAAGCCTGTGGCACAATGGAAGGCGCTCACGATTGGCAACCTTTGTGGTTTCAAGTTTGTTAACACACACATTCATTCAAAGATACTCATATTTATATGTGGAGAGTTTTACATCCGACTGCATATCCAATACTAATCCACCTCTCCTTTATCCATGCTTGGGACTTGACACATGACAAATCTCTAGTGCATGAGACTTGCAGAGTTGATTCAAAGAAAATTAGCATCTAAAGATTTATTAATTTGAATATTATATCAGCAGACTAATGCTGAATCACAAAGAGTGTGATACATTTCCATGGAAATAGACCCTGGAGGAAGTAGTTAGGAAGGACATGAAATGCCTTGGAGTTGCAAAGAGCATGGCCTTAAATAGGGTTGAATGGAATGATATTCTTAAAAGCTGACCTTAAATTTGGGAGAGGGAACTGACTCATGTTTAAGTTTTAACAACTATAATCAGATTTCCACTATGGTGCATAAAGGAAACAGATGACAATATTAAAAACAAAACAGATGAAGAGTTGATTAAAATAAATAAATAAATAACTTAAAATTTGAAAAGATAGTATTATCAGAAGTTCACTAGAGGAAAATCCTCAAATTAAAATGGTAGGTGCAGGTTCTTTTTGGCATAATGAGTAGAACTTTCTAGCTTTGGAAAAACCTCTTGGTTCTGTTTGACCTAAAAAAACACTTACGACACAATAACAAAGTCTTTCATGTTTCAAGAGGACTCTGGAAACTCGTAGGGTTGCTTGCACATTTCTGCTCTTAAAAGGGTAGGGTTGGGACGTTAATTATGAGAGCAATAGAGCCTCAAATAATGGAATGGATGGTCAGTTTGTGCATAAAAAATGATCTCTAGTCTCTCCCTAAGAAAATGAAATCAGCCATGTATATCTCGAGGTTTTATCCTTGGCCTTTCTTCCCTTCTATCACATGCACTAAATTGAGCTAAGAAGAAAAGAAAGTATTCAAATGCTATTTCCAGCTAACAAAGTTAGCCAATTAATTCTCCCATGAGAAAATGCTAATTAATATCGCCAATCAACAGAGTATGAGTTTTTTGTTTCTTTGAGATATAATGGAATGTTTGATATTCCCTCAGATCTACCGAAGCCACCAGAAATCAATGTTCTGACCTTTAAAAATTATTAGCTGTCGAAGTCACAGCATTCCATTGTTCTAGGAAAATGGAATTCTTTGGCTTCCATTTACCTCAGAAATCTGTGACAGATGCAACATAAAGGTGATAGACGATGGGTTTTTTTTTTTTTTTTTGAGAGAGAGAGAGAGATAAAGATTTGGAGTCCTTACAATGGATATGTGGAGAAGTCAAGAATACAATGGGAGGGTTATAGGAAAATCAGATTTCTCTCAATGCCCCTGGGAACTGCAAGCTGCTCAATCTTGATTTGAAGCAAATAACATTGCATTGGTGGATGCAGGTGTGCCTAGGTGCTGAATGCAAACACACAACCTATGGGGCCTTGACAACCTCTTAGGCCATTGCACTATTATCAGCCACATGCATGGACACACCTATATGCCCAGGCTATTGGCCTTTTTCCTTGGCTTATTTGTTCTATGATTGAGTAGTCAATGCTCTATAGCCAATGCACCTTTGTAATTGAGTGATCATTATTGTTGATGCATGGTTCTAATGTTTTTATGTTTTAGACAGAGTAGCATTTTAGATTATATGAATTACCTAAGCTATATTCTCTTATTTTCCTTAAAAATACACCTAACTGAATTACGTGTGTGCCTAGCATATGGGAATCAAAACTTACTTTGGCACTTGTGCCTTGCAAATCTTGGCAAATGTTTTTCTTTTAATTTCTAAATCTATTTATTTATAAAACTTTGTTTCTTGTGTCTGCAATTTACAGCTGTTTGTTTTTATTGGAAATAAAATCAGCCTTACTTACATTTTGTGTTGCCTGATGTAGAGTGGACTCTTTATGAGCAGGTGGCCATAGCAGCTATGGACTGCCAACACTTTGATGTGGCTGAAGGTGAAGTTCTTCTTCTGATTTCCCGAACAGATGCCTTAATTATTTACTTGGATAAAATCTTCAGTGTTTGCAGGAAGAGAGAAGAGTCTTTCTTTTAAGTGGATAACATGGGATAGATCTCACAATGTCATGATTGAAGCACTACCCATTGTCCAACTCAGTTGCATGCTCGACTCAAGATGTGGCATTGTTGAAATATACATGAACAATCTCCTAAATTAATGGAAGAGAAGTTTATGAAAATATTGACGAGTTGATCCTCATCATTCAATCTCTTAAAAGGAGCCAATAGCTTTCCATAATTTGTCTGTTGATTCACCAATTTCAGTCCCTGACTCTTTAGTACTCCTTTTTTTCCTAGTAGTACTTTTGGCTTAACACTGTCTTTCTATCTTTTCAATAATTAATGGAAGTGTATGGAAGTTTTTTCTTTTTTTTTTTTTTTTGGACATACCTCGTGCCCACATGGCTGCATTCTTCTAAACTGCCTTTAAATTGTTCTTCATTTCATTTATCTGCTTACACCTCTCATAACAGTTATATGCAAGTTTCTCAAACTGAAAGTGATCTAACATGGAAACCCTTTATGTAGGATTGCCTAAGATCTCTTCAATCAAAATTTCCAGAAAGCACTAGAGTTGGTGAGTTTGTATTTTTAGTAGATTTTCCTAATTTTTTGTTATGATATTAAGCACTTGAAATGTGTTCGTACCTGTTTTTAATGCTTTACATTTTTCTCCAGTCTTCACGTGATTATGGATGCATACATCATACATACTCATATTTCACAACCCAACTACTAATATAGCTTATTTCCATTGCAACAAAATATATATAGCTTATTTCCTTGCTAGACATTTTAATAAAATATCCTAAAGTAACTGCGATCATTTGAAATATACAGCATTGAAAGGCAGCCTCCATGCCAACTCAAATGACATGCAAAGCATCACATAGTTTACAACTTTCTAACTTCTACATTATTAGAACACCATCGTCGTCGTCATCTTAGCCTTACCCTATCTACTTGTGGTCGGCTTAATATATCAGTGAGAAAATTAATAAGTATTTTTATCAAAACACCTCAAATATGACTACTGGTTGTGTTATACTATGAAAAATCGACATTCATTGAAGAAATGAATATGGTAATTTTCACATTCATTAAAGAAATGAATTTGGCTGTTTTCCACGTCTCCTCTTGAGAACTAATTACTGTTACCATTTCTGGACCACTGCCACGTGCTATCGCTCTCTACTAAAACTTATCAGAAATTTTATGTTCCATAATTAAGTAGGAATTTTTTTCATAGTGTATTTAGAGCTTTATAGTAGAACTCTCTAAGCCAATCTTAGATTGACAGGAATAGCACTTCGATGATGATGATGGTGATGATCAGAAATTTAATCTCATACATTGTCCAAAGTAGAATGATGGTGGCTTCCACCATTTTTTTTTTTGACCGGTAGGTCGTCCCTGCCTTTTTTTTTTAAACCTATAGAGGTTATTCAATTTCAGTAAGATGATTAATGAAAGGACTCTTGAAAAACTGTATTGTGCCTGTGCATGCTGGGCCTTTATTATGTGCAATAAGTAGTATAATTTGATGCATGTGACATGTCCTTTGATCCTTTTCGGATGTTGGCTTATGGTCAGTGTTTGGCAATAATCTTCAGCCAGGTTGGAGGGCATGTTGCTTGAAGCAAAGGGATCATGTGCAGAACTAGAAAAAGCTTACACGCATCTTTTGGAGGATAATCCACTTGACCAAGTGAGTAGGGCCTGTATGAAGTGAGCTTTTGTTACCTTAAATATTCTTAAGGTAAACTTTCTCTCTTATGAAGTGGTGGGAAGTGGACTGCCGTGATGTTATCAAATCACGTGAGGCTGGAAACTGGTACAGAGGTCTTCACAAACTTGACCTCAGCACCTGTTACCTAGAGGTGGTGCCTAAGCAGGTGCCACTTGTGCTCTTGGCCTTTAAACTTTATTTTGATATACTCATTTTAAGAGGAGCTACATGCCTTACCAAAAAAAAAAGCGGAACTACATGAAGCTCGGCCTGAGAATATGTGAAGTTTTCAATATTTTATAATTCATACTAGTACGGTGCACTGGTAAGTGACCCACGTCATTGGTTGATGGATTTATCCAAAGAAAATATCCCAGATTTGAAGTCCCTATCCTGCTGAATCATTGGCCTTTTTTTCTGGAAATCTAATTGCTGGTCCCCAATTAAAGGGGGTCAGGATAATCCCACCTGGGTTTTTTTTTTTTTTCAATCTCCCACCACAGTGGAGCCCCATCAAGTACAAATAACTGATTTTGTGGGCCACACTGATAACTTTGGCCAACTGTACAGGCCAAGCATTGTAGATTTATTACCATTTCAAAAAAAAAAGCATTGTAGATTTATTTGCCTAAAAATGTTTTAGTCCTGTATGCCCTATTGCCCTTCCATCAAACAAAAGCTAAAGTTCAAAAGGCCTCTCTCATTTAGGTAATCCACAAGAGGAAGGTTGCTATGGCAAAGGCACAGGGCAATGTTTCAAGTGCCACTGAGTGCCTCAATAAATACCTTGAAATTTAAGCAAGTTCATTCGACTCCTTCCATGTTAACTTTCCTCCTTTTTCCCATTTTAAATCCTAAGCTTCTGTTGCTGCTTTCACTTTACAAACACTATCGATTTGGGTGAATTTTGTTACAGATTTATGGCAGATCATGATGCCTGGAGAGAACTTGCGGAAATATATGTCACCTTACAAATGTAAAATGTTCATATTGCCCTTAATGTGATAACTGATTTCTGTCATTTTTGTTATGTGCAATGTACTTTTCTCTTTTTATCTAATCAGGTATAAGCAAGCAGCTTTTTGCTACGAAGAGCTAATCTTATTTCAACCGACTGTGCCACTTTATCATCTAGCTTATGCTGAGGCAAGTGTGCTGGCTGCAGTTATTTTGATTTAGTGATTAACCAAGTAGAGAGAGAGAGAGAGAGAGAGAGAGAGAGAGAGAGAGAGAGAGAGATTAGTGATTAACCAAGTAGAGAGAGAGAGAGAGAGAGAGAGAGAGAGAGAGAGAGAGAGAGAGAGAGAACCCTATTACCCAAGGGTTCCAGCCCAAAAGATCAGGGTATGGCCCCTCCTTTTGGACCCAGTTGATAATCAGGTCCATACCCGAATATCTGTCAGTATATTGTTATTTATTGAAAAAGATAGTATATTTTAGTTTTTTCATAGTTTATAGAATTAAACAACAAAGGCTTGTTGTGCAGGTGGTAAGGCTCAACCTTTTGACAGATGGTTAGAGGTCTGAGTTCCAATACCACTTTTTTCAATATAGGTTTTTGGTATGGCCCATAGTCGTGTCCAGGTCCAGTAGGGCCTTTGGAGTCAAACCCAAGTCCAAGCATATACATTTAATTGGGTCCAGTTTCGGGTCTGTCCCATATGGAACCCAACGCAGTTACATCCCAAGTTATTGGTATATGCATGGTGCTTATTTGAGGTTGTTAGATTTTAAATCGCAAGTGTTATTTCTTGAACTCAGTATTTGCTCCCTTGATTCCGTAGGTCCTTTATACTCTTGGTAGCTCAGAAAATCTTCAAATGGCTAAAAAATACTATGCGTCAACCATCAACTTGACAGGAGGCAAGAACAGCAGGGCGCTCTTTGGTATATGTTTGGTGAGTTATCCTAATTCAGTTTACTTCATTCTTCGCCTTCATATCTCATACCAAAATTTGTGTTCCATCTTTCAGAAACATTTGTTGGTGAGAGAAATAGATCTGTGTTTGGTTAGGGGTAGTTTGGTTATGCAAAGGTTTTCACATTACCATGTTTATCAAAATCACCATTTTCACATGAATAAATGATTACATCCAACAGTTTTATGTGCTTGGATTATTTGGACGTTTTCAAAAAATTTCTCAAAATCTATCAAGATTTAAGATATGAATCTAAACATCTTGATGCGTATCATTAATTAGGGCTTACAAACGTGCAGAAAATTAGATATGTTGGTTGGGGTTTTTGTACTTTCTTCACAAATTACTCAAAACCTATAAAGATTTAAGATATGAAAATTAAATTTAATAAGGTTTATTAGACCAATAAAGAAGATGAACAGCTCGGATTAGAAATTTGGGGTCCACAAAAGTGGGAACAAAAAAGGTTGTGGTCGAAGGGATTTGAACCTACAGCCTGTCCTGGCAAGCACCTCTATTGGAACCTGCACATCACTTCTCAGTTGCATATGTAACCATTTACCACCTCCTCGGGTATATAAATGAAAGGTTGAAACTGGCCTCATTTACGCCATTTTCACGCCTCATTTCCGCATCTGAGCGCAAACAAACATGATCGTGTGCAACCGTTAGTCCGTTACACAGGTGCATCATTTGCATATATAAATGAGTGCAACCAAACAACTTCTTAGAGGATTAGAGTGGGTGCTTAATTCTCTTAGGAAGTGGTTCCTACCTTTCCTATTTGAAACTGAATTCAAGCACATAAATGGAAAGTGATAGTTGCTTCTAGTTCTCCACCATTATTCCTTCACTGTTTTCCTCTAGTAGATGATGTTTATACCTCTTTCCTGGGAAGCCATTATAAAAATGTGAAACATGCTTGGTCTTGAGGTCATTTTTCTATGACCACAGCATCCTGTTTCTAAATAATTTCATTTTTCTACGGAAAATGAAAACTAGAGATTTCATAGCTCATATTTTCAGTTTCTATAATTAGGGGCAGCAAAGCATTTTCTGCAGTGAAATCTGTTTCAGCCTCTTGTGTAAGGCTGCTGAAAATGGTTCTGTGCCTCTTAGGCCTGAATTCGCTTTCCACAGAATTGCAGAAAGTGCTTCCAACTCATTGTCTCTTGACTAGCTAAAATGTGAAATCATCGTGTGAGAAGATAACTTCAATCTAACAGTGAATGCCACTCTAATCCAAGTCATAGGACATAATGTAGTTGCAATTCTTGAAGGTGTCTTTTAATCGTGACAAGTAGGCCCCATAGTGTAGGTTTTGTTCTCCTATATCAGAACAACCATCGTGTTAATGTCAGCCAGTTGTAACTTGCTGAGGTGAAGACTAGTTCATCTTTCATACACATTGTCACTTTATCATACTATCTATTAATTTTAATTAATGGCATTGTTCCTATCATCCATTGAGATTACTGACCATCCTTTATTCCCTTCAGTGTAGTGCTGCCATCAGTCAGCTGGCAAGAGGGCAGAACAGGGAAGAGAATGAGACCTCAGAGCTACCATCTCTTGCTGCAACAGCCTTAATGAAAGACTACAAGCATAGGACTCCCAGCAAATTCCCTCTGCTTACTTCCACATTGAAGAACATGAAGCTGCTTTCATAACTCCTGCATCTCTCAGCGTCTCATTATCCTATTCTCACAGAGGCGAAAGGCTTTCCAGCGCTAAAGCAGCTCTGAGAGCCTGATTATGATATTGGCCAGTGCCTTTCATTTACTTGTGGGTTCTTCACTCCGTGGCATTTCCTAGAACCTGCAGAGGAAATGAAAGTTTTCTTGCAATTATTGATATATTAAGCGTGGATAACACCTTATCAACAGAGACATTGTTGTTTATTCTTGAATTTCTTACAATTTGCTTGCATTAGTAGGTGATTACAATGTAATAATTGGAGAGAAATGATAAGGATTTGGAAAGTCGATCACTTATCCTCAGTGTACATTATAAAGTCTTGGATGAGGTGTTATTAGTCTGACAATTGCAAGAATCATATGCTTATAATGATTTGTTGTTGAATGATCAAATCAGGGAAAAGTTAATGGCAGTTTTGGTCATTTTCTTTTAGTAATTCAAGTGATTCTAGTCTGTTTTGACTATTCTTGTACAGAAGATAGTAAAGCCAAGGGGAATGTGTCAATGTGACAAATGAAGAACAAAAGAAGCCTATTTATACCTCTTGATTGCTAATTATTTCTCTTTATTTGAATTGGGTGTGCCCTATTGGAGTTTACTTTCCAACTTAGAAGGATTGCTCCCCTTTTTGTAATATATGTTCATCATAATTAAAAAGGTCAAGGATTTGGCTCAGAATCCATGTTGCCAACACCAACATAATTGGAAAAAGTTGTGATGAAGATGATTATGGTTTGATTTCTTCAAAGCCCATTTAACATTAAAATAGAAAGTTTGGCATTCACACATAAATGACCTGCGACCGCCGGATCGGATTTGGGTAAGTAAAATGATTACCAGAGGGCCCACGCCCTTGCTTGGCCCAGTTGAAACCCTAGGCCTTAGCTGTATATTCATACCATCGTATTTATTTATTTTCAACCTCACAAGCCACAAAGCAAGCAAAAACCCCATGAGTCATATACTCTTAAAAAAAAGGTGGATATCTCACACGATTCTATGTGCAAATACGTAAAAGTTAATTTTGCCTGTCCTACAAAATTTAACACCCATTAACTTATTTATTTGAGAATTTAATCGGAAAAAACACTTAATGCGTACGTGTTAAGCAATTAAACACTTTAGCAAGTGGTGCACCAATTAGAGCAATTGCGCCTAATTTTCATTTTTTTTTTATTTTTACCTATTTAGTACATCATTGGCGCCGACCTTATTTACACTGTATAAGGTTGGCACCAACCTTATTTACACCAAAAGTTGTAATTTTTCCAAAAAAAAATAATTTTTAAGTCAAGGTCGGTGATGACCTTAGCAGTGTAAAATAAGGTCATCACCGATACAGGTTTCCAATTTTTTTGACCAAAAGTTGTAACTTTTTTTAAACATTTTCGAAGTCGGGGTCGGTGATGACCATAGCAGTCTAAAATAAGTGATACAGCATCGGTGATTACGCTATATAAATTTGAAAATAAAAAATTCGAAGGAAGGGGACCAATACATTTTCATCAAAAGGCCCCTATGTGCTTCAAATACAACATTTTAAATACAAACAAAAACATTTTATGCATTTAATTGACATTCAATCAATCCATCAACATCACATTTATATTTACTTAAATTGCCTGCACATCTCCTAAATTTAAAGTTACAAATTGGCAACATCCACAATATAACCATACTTCAATTATAAGTTATATTATGATCAATATCAAAGAATACATATAGCATAATAAATGTAGGAGAGGTCCACTGTAAGCCAAGAGGCAAGACCGAGAGTAGAGGGAGGTTAAGATAAAGCACTCAAACATAACCACTCCTGCGAAAAATGACAGTTTGAATGATGCTAGCCATAGATCGAAAGGAAATTCAATTATTTAGTGGTTGTGTGGAAGAGAGTATACCAAACCATGTTCGATAGCAACAGAAATGTGTTGCTCTTACTCGCAGAAAAGTTAGGCTGGTTGTGCATTTGAGGTACTAGCCTCGTTGCGAGGTAATTCGTTCTTGCTTGTATTCTCTTTAGACATCTGTGTATATCCAAATTATATGTGATAACATTGAATGTAATGAAGGCAAGCATACATAAAAAATGTTCACAAGACGGAAATAATGAACACTAAAAATTTCATGCTTATATGGAATAGTGAACACTAAAAATGTACATTTCATAACAATCCAATATTAGAGATAGATTACGTCCACTTAAAGTAAGAGATAAACAGTTTTGTCTAACACCACAATAGTTAAAATTCATGTAGTATAAGATGTATTATCGGTTATTTGCAACCAACTGCATTTGTTAATATTGTTAATATTACTTATTAATTGCATTATATAAACAAAATATGCACTAAAAAATTGGTGCATCTCCAATTTTTACTCTCTTTACAATTTTCGTATTACAAATTTAGTTGGTTGTAACTCGTGCTCAGCATGGATTTCTATTTGCTAGTAAAATATGAGACCAATATCATTCTAGTTAAATTACCATGACATTTTTATTTTATAACCTTTATCTTTGTATATGAATCATTCATTTGATAAATGGTCTGATTGAAAAGAGTTTCATTATTATTCCATGATGGTTCCCTGATAACAGTTTCAAACGTGGTTCAACTAAAATGTGGTTTCATAAAGAAACTAGTGACCATTTTTAGAATACAAAATGGCCTAGTTTTTTGTCACTTGACTAAGACATGTTTTCCATATGGATCTCATGCATTTGGGCTGCATCAATGAGGCAGGTTTTGGTAACAGACAAAAAGAACAATCAAATAAAAAGAAATTAATCAATAATCTTAATTTAATTACAGATCCAACTGAACACCAAAAAACAGAATGAATCTATTATCTTAAAGCTTTGGGACCAAAATCAACTCAATCCATTTCACAAAACAAGAAAAATGAGCAAGGAGAACAAATTCATTCTAACTGTCAAAGACGGTAACTACTCCGGAACCATCGTCATTCTCAACTCAGAAAACTCCAAATTCAGAACCCTACAAACCCTAGTTCATTCAAATGAATAATTTATAAATCCCACAACGACGTTGAAGCCCATGTACCATGCACTTCGATATCGTATGAGGCATGTCAGGAGATCCAAAAGGAAGGAAAATACAAAAACATAGAGAAAGACTAAAAAAATGGAAGGAGATAGATACATCTGCAGTCAAGATAGAAAAAATAGATGATGGAAAAACCGATCGGAAGCAAAGAGATGCAATTGAGGAGGAAATTTGAAGCCTAGTGTAAGTGGAAATGGCAGCAACCACGCAGAGCACTCGTCTAAGGTTGGTCTTGGCGATAGTCTGGGAGAGAGAAGAAAAGAATGAGAAGAAACAGGGTTTCGAGCCCTAATAAGATTCGCAGACAAGGTCGGCGCCAATGATGTGTCAAATAGGTAAAAAAAAAAAAATGAAAATTGGGCCCAATTGCTCTAATTGGTGCACCACTTGCTAGAGTGTTTGATTGCGTAATAAGTACGCATTAAGTGTTTTTTCCGGTTAAATCCTCTGGGTATTTCCTACAAATACATTAAAAAAAAATCCCAAGGGAGAAAAATAGCCACCAAGCGGCCCTAGGAGCGGTTTGAGCTTGACTAGTTCCCTTCCCTGCCTTGGAACCCAAAATATAGAAATTTTTCAACAAATAAGACCAATAGTGATCCCCAAGACTCCTGGCCCATCCCTATGTCCACAGCCCAACTGTGTGCACAAAGTCAATAAGGCCATAAGTCTTATGTGCTGGAATATCTATATTAGAATAATTACCTTTCTAAGAATTCCTCTTTAATTTAGTTTTCCAATTTTAATTAGAGACTAAAGTCTAAATTTGACATATGTTTTTTAGTTTTCCCCGCGACCTAGTGATTGCAACCATGAACACTGACCAACTATGGTGACGACTCTAACCAGTATCTGTATCTCAATACATATCCTAAGCAAAAGTAATATATCTAGGAGCCCTTGCCATAATTGAATCAAACAAATCAGAAGATCCCATAACTAAAATGTAAAACCACAAATTCCATAAATTCAACTAAACAAGACAAACAATTGAATAGTCTATCTGAGATAGAAACTGCTGCCACGTATGCCTACCCTAGAATAGAAATTAGAAGGGATAAAACCAAGAAACTAGAGAGATTAAAAAAAGATAATAAATTTACAATTCAGGTTAAAATTCAATTACCCTAGTTCCATATGAGAAGCACAGATCTTTGATATCTCTTTGATCATGCAGCCATTTATGATATGATGCAAACTAAAAGGAAGGAATACAAGCGTTTAGACAAATGTACCCCAGGGTTATCTTTTCCGGGAATCGGACGGTCCTTCATGACTTGTTTGATGAAACCTGAGAGCAGCTCACACTGCGAAGCTGTCTTCGAGACCCCAAGCATCTCATAATAACTAGTATTATCGCTCGTCGTCTTCGGTGGCGTCGCAACCATCTTCTTCTGAAACAGATTAATAAAATAAAAACATTTAATTTCTGCAAGCCCAACCAATGTGTAGATTATAACACACAGCAAACTCTCACATGCAAAGATCAGTGTTGATTAAACTTTTGAAAATGTAAACTTATGCTTGCTGCTAATGAGATGGCTAAAAAGCTCTGAATTTCATTGATCTGCTTGAATGAAAAAATTACAACTAAAATAAGAAAAAGAAAAGGAGAATTCGGCGACGGGTCCCTGAACATTTCACTTTATTGCCTTAGGTCCACAATCTTTTCTTATAATGTGATATGTCATTTTTTCAAATTTGAAAACCTAAAATGTCTAATTTACCCTTTTTTGAAATCATGTCCCATGATTAGTGGGATAAACCATTAATAATGGTCAACTACCATTAATTTAGTTACTATTAATAAAATTACACTAATGAGATTTTCAAATAAATTAAAAAAAAACACAAATAAATTTCAAAAAACAAGAAACAAATTTCAAATAAATTTCTAAAAAAGAAATAAATTTAAAAAATGCAAATAAATTTCAAAAAAACACAAATAAATTTCAAAAAATGAAATGAATTTAAAAAACACAAATAAATTTCAAAAGAAAGCAAATAAATTTCAAAAAATGAAATAAATTTCAAAAAATGCAATATATTTCAAAAGAACATAGATAATTTAAAAAGACGCAAATAAATTTTAAAATATCCAAGTAAATTACAGAAAATGTAAATAAATTTTCAAAGAGGCAAATAAATTTCAAAAAGATCCAAATAAAATTCAAAAAATATAAATAAATTTGAAAAGACGCAAATAAATTTCGAAAGACTAAATAAAATTAAAAAACGCAAATGGATTTAAAAAAAAGTAAATAAATTTTCGAAAAAACTTAGATAAATTTTCTAAAAACTTAGATAAATTTGCATAACACATAGAAAGACTTATTCAAAAAATTCAGCTAAAATTTCTAAAATGAAGATAAATTTGTCACAAACTCAGATAAATTTGTTAAAAATTCAGATAAATTTTTCAAAAACTCAGTTAAATTTGTCAGGAACTCATATAAATTTTCCAAAAACACAGATAAATTTATCAAAAACTCAGATAAATTTGCTTTTGTCTTTTGAAACCAGGTCAAACTTGCACTAATTATCTCTACATAAAAACACCCACCTGTTTCTCTTCTTCATCCTCTAAAAACCCAAATTCCCCAATTCTCCTCACGAAACCCTCGCACAAAACCCTCCCAAATGGCCATCGCCGCCTTCTCTTCCGCAGAGATCGTTGTCCCCATCATCCTGTCCAACGGAGAACATGAAATCGAGTGATGCATGTGGGACGGTGAAATCAATGTATTTGGGTGGAAATCAAGTAACGTGAAATCTAGTAACGTGAAATCAAGTGAGAACGTGAAATGTCCCAAATCGCTATCGCCGTCTTCCCACCAACAGAGAACGTGAAATCGAGTGAAAAGCTTCGATCCCTCATCGCCGAACACATCAGAGCCGATCTTCACCACATCGCAATCTTCCTCTCCTGCCGCAAAGCGCCTCGATCTCTAGAGATCCGCTCCAGAGTCCCGATCTAGAACAACGACGACGTCGCTGCCATCGCTCGAGAGTGGAACTGCTTCTTCTTTGTCCTCTGGAAGCCTCCGCCGCCGTTGTAGGCGACCTCGCCAAACTTTCGAAGACGTCGGCATCACGACGTCGACCATCAAGCACTAGCGGTGGGACAGAGTCTGGATCTTCTCTATTTCCATTCTACTGTTCTTACTCTTCATCATTCTGCAATTTTGAGCACAGTGATGACCCACTCATAGATATGCACACAGATTTTTCGTCTTCCCCGAGTCCGGCGTAGCAACGAGAGCAACACCGGCAAATCCGGATCCAGGTTCTGTGTTCCTGTTGTCTTCCTTGACAAGGAGTCAGGAATCCTCTGAGTTCTTTGCCACAATTTCAACACAGAAATCAACGATCTTCTCCGATCAACAATAGTGGCCCACCTTGTAATGAGGGGGAGAGTGGAAGATTTGAAATTTTAAAATTCAAAATTAGATGCCTAAATAGTTGAAAGAGGACAAATTAGTCATGTAAATTGTATCCAGGAACCTCTGGCTGCAAAAAGTCTAGCTGCTTGGACCAGAACCCTTAAAAAAATTTTACTTGGACTGGAGGCTAGATAGATTCAATTTTATGGACCTTTCGCTAATTACATTGAACAATTACAACTTAAATGAGAAAATTTTAGGCTGGATGCATTCTGAATTTCATTGATCTGCTTGAATGAGAAAATTACAACTTAAATAAGAAAAAAAAAAAAAAAAAACAAGTCTGCTGCTGCAAGCAACATAACATCTATTTTGCAGATTTTGTGGAACTACATACCACGACTCCAGCATGAACAATGAACCTGACCATGACTCCTACAACTTAGGGATTCTCCTGTAGACTAGGTAAACAAGTTTCCTAACTACATGCAACCACTTTATTGAAAAATAAATAATCTAAAGATAAATCTTAACACCCTCCCTTAAATTAATTTTTGCAGAAAATAGTTTATGATTGATCTTCATCTTCACTTCACTCCTGTGCGAGTCTCTCCCTCGAACAAACTCCAAGCACACTTCTGAGCTTCTCGAACACAGGTCGTTTGAGAGGTTTTGTCATGAGATCAGCAACTTGATCTTCACTCTTACAGAACTACAACTCAATCACACCATCCTTGCATAGATCACGCAAGAAATGGTATCTAACATTGATTTGTTTGCTTCTTCCATGCATAACTGGATTCCTAGAAAGCCTGATTGCTGAAACATTATCACAATAAATTGTTGTTGAATCTTGTTGCTGGTTACCAAGAACTTCTAGCATTCTTCTCAACCAAATGGCTTGACAGGAACATGAAGCAGCTGCCACGAACTCAGCCTCAGTGGTGGATAATGTCACAATTTGCTGCTTCTTCGAGGACCATGAAACTGCACCTGAACTCATTAAAAACACATTTCCAGAAGTGCTTTTACGATCATCAATATCACATGCATAATCACTGTCAATAAAACCAAGGAAACTTGACTTTCTTCCTTTCTTATAAAAGATCCTAAAGTCCGTTGTGCCTTTCAAGTAACGAAAGATTCTCTTGGCTGCCCTGAGATGCATCTCAGTGGGATTTTTCATATATTGACTTATCATGCTTACAGAATGCATGATATTAGGCCTCGTGGAAGTTAGATACATCAAACTTCCAACTATCTGTTTGAAATAAATGTTGTCAACTCTCTCCCCATCAGGATCTTGACTCAACCTTGATCCTACCTTTGCTGGAGTTCCAACTGGATTGCAGTTTAGCATCTGAAACCTTTCCAATACTTCTAGAACATATTTTTTTAGACAAATAAAAATACCAGTTGCTGATTGTACTACTTCTATGCCAAGAAAGTAGTGCATCAGCCCCAAGTCACTTATATCAAATTCTTTCATCATAGACTTCTTAAAATCATCAAACATATCAACACCACTTCTAGTATAAATTAGATCATCAACATATTAGATCATCAACATAAAGGCATACAATGAGCATTTTACCTTCATCACCAACCTTAACGTACAAAGTATGCTCATAAGGACACTTTTGGAAGCCTTGTTTGACGAAATATGCATCTATGCGGCTGTACCAAGATCGTGGTGCTTGTTTCAGCCCATAAAGTGCCTTCTTTAGTCTTAGAACCTTCTTCTCTTTGCCTTGCTGCACATAGCCTGGAGGTTGATCGACAAACACTTGTTCTTGCAATTCACCATGTAAAAAAGTAGATTTCACATCTAGTTGAAAAATAGGCCAGGAGTTTTGAGCAGCTAGAGAGATTACCAAACAAATTGTGTCTTGCCTTGCAACTGGGGCAAACACTTCGTTGTAATCGACACCATATTTTTGCTTGTATCCCTTTGCTACCAAACGGGCCTTGTGTTTGTCCACCTCGCCTTTCTCATTCAATTTGGTTTTAAACACCCACTTCACACCAATAATCTTCTGACTTTTAGGCAAATCAGTATGCTCCCATGTATCATTTTTCTAAATGGACTTAATTTCAGCATCCATTGCCTTTTGCCATTTTGAGTCTGCAACTGCGTCCTCAAAGGCGAGAGGAGTAGAGTCTGCAAACAAAGCAAAGTGTGCAGTAGTATCATCATCAGAGAGTTCATCTCCACTTACATAATCAATCATCCAAGATGGTCTCTTTCATGGACGTTGAATTTGAGGTGGCTGATCATCTACAGGCAGATCATTTTTTGGTGGGATTTCGTCAGGCTCATGAGACTGCTCAATGTTATCGTCTGTTGCATCAAAGTTAGCTGGAATTTACTGCTGCTTCTTGCCTTCTCCAGACCAAACTCATGTCTTTTCTTCATCAAAAACCACATCTCTGCTGGTAATCACCTTCCCAGTAGTTGGGTTGAACAATTTGTAGGCTTTGGAGTGTTCACTAAGTCCAAGAAATATACACTTTGCACCCTTGTCGTCGAGCTTCTTCCTTTTTTCGTCTGGAATGTGTGCATATGTTATGCACCCAAACACTTAAAAGTGATCTACTGAGGGTTTCCGTCCACTCTAAGCTTCCTCGGGTGTCATGTTTATAACAGAGAAAGTAGGGTATCTGTTCAAAACATAAATGGACCACAAAACTGTTTCAGGCCAAAAACTTTTAGGAACTCCTCCCTTAACTAGCAAGCTTCTGACTATGTTGAGAATGGTTCCATTTTTTCTCTCGGATACACCATTTTGCTGGGGTGTATATGAAGTAGTGAGTTGCCTTTGAATCCCCTACGCATCACAAAAAACTTCAAACTCTTTTGAGCAATATTCACCACCACGATCAGTTCGCAGAGTTTTGATCCTTCTTCCACTTTCATTATCAACTAGTGCCTTAAAGCTTTTAAATGCATTAAAAGCCTCTGATTTTTCTGCAAAAAATACACCCATGCCTTTCTACTGAAGTCATCAATAAAAGTAAATAAAATATTTCTTTTTACCATTTGATATTGGATTGATTGGGCCACATATGTCTGAATGCACCAGCTTCAGTAGGTTTTGTGCTCTCCATGACTTTCCTTTGGGAAATTGATCACGATGTTGTTTGCTAACAACACACTCTTCGCAGACTTCAGATGTAGGTGTGATCATGGGAAGGCCAATCACCATTTGCTTCTGATGCAGTGTCCTCGAGCCATTGAAATTCAAATGGCCATATCGAAAGTGCCACAGCCACGATGAATCATCTTCCTTAGCCATCAAACTAGTTTGGACAGTTTTGATCTTCAGCGGAAACAATCTGTTTGGGCTCATTTGAACCACAGCAAAGGCACCCCTTACAGAATCATATATTTCACATACATCTTTCTGAAGAGTTATTATATAACCCTTTTCTTGTAACTGTCCAACACTCAACAAATTTGTTTTCAAACCAGGCACATAAAACACATTCGAAATGATTTCAACAAAATCATTCTTAGTCCTAATTTGAATATCACCCTTTCCCATCACATTAACACTTGACCAATCCCCAAAGCTCACGGTAGTTCGAGAGTTTTCATCCAGAAATGAGAAAGATGACTTACAACCACTCATATGATTGTTGTAACCTGTGTCTACATACCATACTTCTGAATCAATCTCCTCCTTGATGTGGAAAGCCATCAAAAGTGTCTCATCATCCTTCTTTTCAGCAAAGTTGGACTTCTCTCCCTTCTCTTTGTCTTTTGGCAGCTTCGTGTAGCATTCATTGCGATAATGCCCAAGGTTTCCACACCTATAGCACTCAATGTTGGACTTGTTAACTTGTCATTTTCCTCAATTCTGAGAGTGATCATCATGTCTCTTGGAACTTTGGTGTTGTTTGTCTCCATCTCGGTTGCCTCGACCACCTCGACTTCTTCCTCTTGAGCTTGAGGATTCAGAAAAGGTAGAAGCTTTCAGAGCCTTTTCTTCTGAGTTGACACATTCCGTGGTGCCATGGTTCAGCTGCTGCTCATGGACTAACAAGGAGCTTTGGAGCTCATCAATCGACATCTCCACAGTGTCATTTGACTCTTCAATAGAGCAAACGATGTAGTTAAACTTTGGAGCCATAGATCTTAAGATCTTCTCTACAATGGAGCCATCATCAAGCAAGTCACCATGGATTCGTATTTTGTTTGCAATCCCCATGGTCCTTGCAAAATACTCGGTGACAGACTCTCCATTCTTCATTTGGAGAGTCTCAAAGTCTCGTCTTAGGGCCTAAAGTTGTGCACGCTTCACTCTTGTCGACCCTTGGTACTTTCTCTTCATGGAGTCCCAAATGTGCTTGGAAGTATCTTTTTGGAGAATAGTCTCCAAAATTGCTCGATCAATGGCTTGAAACAAGTAATTTTTCACCAGATCATCTATCTTCTTTTGCTGTGCTTGTGTCAGCTCGCCTTCTGCTTCGACAAGTCCTGTTTCCACAAGATCCCAATATTCCTTGGATCTTAGGAAATTCTCCATTAACATGCTCCAATGATCGTAGTGACCGTCGAAGCGAGGAATGACTGGCTGAATGAAATTCTCTGCTGGCTTGTCAGACGTCATGGATGCTTGCTACTGCAAGGATGTAAAAGCTTCTGCTTCTATGAGAGTTTCTCGACACAGGCCCAGTGGGGGATTTGATACCAGATTTTGATTAAACTTTTGAAAATGTAAACTTAAGCTTGCTGCTAATGAGATGGCTAAAAAGCTCTGAATTTCATTGATCTGCTTGAATGAGAAAATTACAACTTAAATAACAAAAAAAAACAAGTCTGCTGCTGCAAGCAACATAACATCCACTTTGCAGATTTTGTGGAACTAAATACCACGACTCCAACATGAACAATGAACCAGACCATGACTCCTACAACTTAGGGATTTTCCTGTATACTAGGTAAATAAGTTTCCTAAATATATGCAACCACTTTATTGAAAAATAAATAGGGGCATTTGGCAGCAGGTCCCTCAACAGTGCATTTCTGAGCCTGTGGTCCAAGTTATTTTGTCATAAAGGCAGCGGTTCCCTTTTAATATTAAATGAGTCAAAAAGACAAAAACGCCATCTCTTTATGTACTCTATATGTCACCAAATACGTACCGCTTTAAAATATTCCGTCATACACTCCGAAATCTAAGCAAAATAAAGATTTTGAAAGTGAAGATGAAGGAAACTGCAGAAAGAAGCAAAATCAACTCATCGGTGACCTCGATTAACCGAATTATCTTGACTTAAATTTAATTGACTTTGACATAAGTTTATCTAAGTTTTGGTTTGAATTTATCTGAACTTGAAATGAAATTATTTTACTTTGACATGAATTTTTCTGAGTTTGATTTCAATTTAACTACGTTTGTTATTAATTAAACAAGGTTTCAAACGAATTTATGTGACTTTGAAAACATGTTCTTAAAGTTTTTACTGAGTTTATCTGAGTTTTTTTTATGAAATAATGAGTTTGGTATGAAATTAACTGGATTTCACATGATTTTATTTGACTTTAAAATGTATTCAACATTCAACTTGGTTTTAAATGAGTTTTTTTTTAGTTTGCTGTGAATCTATCTAAGTTTTGTATGTGTTATCTGACTTTGGCATAATATTATCTGACTTTGGTATGATTTTATTTGTGTTTGAGATGAATTTTTCTAAGTTCGATATGAATTTATTTGTGTTTGATATGAATTTATCTGATTTTGCTGTAAATTTATCTAACTTTAATGGGAACTTATCTAACTTTGGCATGAGTTTATATGAATTTATCTGAGTTTGCAGTGAATTTATCTAACTTTGATGAGAACTTATCTAACTTTGGCATGAGTTTATATGAATTTATTTGTGTTTGAAATCATAGCCAGTTTCAAAACAAGTATTTTGTATGTGTTGTCTGACTTTGGCATAATGTTATCTGACTTTGGCATGATTTTATCTGTGTTTGGTATGAATTTTTCTAAATTTGATATGAATTTATTTGAGTTTGCTGTGAATTTATCTAACTTTGATGGGAACTTATCTAACTTTGGCATGAGTTTATATGAATTTATCTGTGTTTGAAATCATAGCCAATTTGAAAACAAGTGTTTTGTATGTATTGTCTGACTTTGGCATAATATTATCTGACTTTGACATGATTTTATCTGTGTTTAGTATGAATTTTTCTAAGTTTGATATGAATTTATTTGTGTTTGCTTTGAATTTATCTGAGTTTACTGTGAATTTATCTAACTTTGATGGAAACTTATCTAAATTTGGCATGAGTTTATATGAATTTATCTGAGTTTGCTGTGAATTTATCTAATTTTGATGGAAACTTATTTAACTTTGGTATGAGTTTATATGAATTTATCTGTGTTTGAAATCATAGCCAGTTTGAAAACAAATATTTTGTATGTGTTATTTGACTTTGGTATAATGTTATCTGACTTTTGCATGTTTTATCTATATCTGTATGAATTTTTCTAAATTTGATATGAATTTATTTGTGTTTGCATTGAATTTATCTGAGTTTGATATGAATTAAGTAGATTTATATAAGTTTGCTGTGAATTTTTCTAACTTTGATGAAAACTTGTCTAACTTTGACATGAGTTTATAAGAATTTATCTGTGTTTGAAATCGTAGCCAGTTTGAAAATAAATGTTTTGTATGGAAAGACAGTGAGTTGGAGATAAAATCCAGATTTAAATTGCATGACACCCATTTAAATGATTAGAAGGGCAAATCAGTCATAAAAAATATGATGTCACATGCTTCAGTACCACCGCCCATTTAAATGATTAAAAGGGCAAATGAGTCATAAAAAATATGATGTCACATGCTTAGGGACCACCGCCTGATTTAATCACATGCGCAAGGGACTTTTGGCCTTAAACATTATTGCTGTGTACTAGAGACTTTATAACACGGTACTGAGGGATCTCTCCCTAATTTACCCAAATAAATAATCTAAAGATAAATCTTAACCGACATCACGGATATCTTAATTCAAGGACATTGAATTGCCACATAAAGCAAAGACTACATCTTGGTATCTTACGTTGACATGGAACAAGGAAGGAGATCGATTGTATTGCCATATTATATCATCCGTAAATCAAACAAAGATCCCATCCCATCATGGGATCTTATGTTTACATTTACATGGAATAAGGAAGGAGATTGTATTGCCACAATATCATCCATACTTCAAATAAAGATTCTATCTTGGAATCTTATTTTTTGGCATGGAAGACGGCTGTGCTGTGGATACCCTCCTTACTTTTCATGATTGGAAAATATCATGTATGTACTGTATTGTGGCCGTGAATCAAATAATAGTGTGGCTGATGCATGCTCTGTCCATACTATCCGAATCCTCTAACTACATTCAACACATATATATCTACCTCCTTTTTCTATGAGATTTATCTCAAAGAGATATGCACAAGGCTACAGCTTACACCAGTACTTTTCATCAGCAAGGGCGATGAAGAGCAGGAAGCCCAACTAGAGGGCCTTCCTAGACGTTCCTACAGCTTCGATGCTGCAGTTTCTCACTTTCCTGTAAATAATGGGCGTGGAGGTTTTTATTTTTTAAGCCCCCTCGGCTCGAAGGCAGCTTTCTCTTCTTCTCTGTCTCTGCGTAAAAGAGGAGAAAATTTGACATGCTTATTTTGATTCTCTGCACACCCCTCCGGTGGGGCCCACTTACCGGCCCGTGGGCCAAATGGAGGGCAGATTTCTAAACACCATTGCGTGCTTAGGCCCGTTTACATGCTTCCCTTCCTTTCTTCTCTCGATTGTTCTTGACAGGCTCGCTGGAGAAATATCCCTCTTTCGTTCGTCTCTCTCACAAGTCACGAGGCTTCTTCTCTCTCGCCTATCTCAAGCCTCCATCTCCGTCTCTTGCTCATATCCACTTCTCTCTACACCGTGCTGCCTGGTTCTCATGTTTCTCTACACTAGTGGAGCCCTGCACGTGCAAGGCACGTGCAATATCCAAACACTACCCTATGTAACAAAGAGGAGTTTTAAATTTGATGCTTGTTCACTTGTTGATGTCATTTTCTAAAAATCTACAAGAGTTATCAGAATCTGAAAATGAATATGAAAATCATATCATAAACGAGAAAAGTGGCCAGCATAATTATTAGCAATAGCCCAAGCATATTTTACACTTGAAAGAACTTAGACAACTGGTAATAGTTTGCAACATGGAGAGAGAGAACTAAGATCTACTGCAATAAGTTTTAACCAACAATACTTTCAATAATATCATGATTTCTCTCAATCAGATACAAATAGATCAAAGTCAATCAAACAAAATCATTCACCCTACCCTAAAACTCTACATAAACCATGAGTAAATATACACTGCTAGATTAGAATACTTAAGTATTTTAATTAAACAGGATATAGATAAGAAACAAATGAGTCACAAGTAAGCGTTCTTTATTAGAAAAAAAATATAAAGAAATGATTCTTAAAAATATTTGCTCATATTTGAAAAGAAATAAGCACACACACAAATGTCAAAGTAAGGCGAATTGCATCATACTGTGAAAATACATGATATAAAGAGAAATTTGATTCTCAAAAATAAAAAGAGAGTCTTACAAAGTTCTCATCTTTAGTGAATTCGCAACATACACATCAGTGTCTACCAAGTTCCCATCTTTAGTGAACTCGCAACATAAACATAGGTGTCTATGAATACATTGTCAAAGAAAACTTCAATTGAAGTCTGAAACACAATAGACAATACACCAGGGCATCAGTCGACCAGATTTGAGTAAGCTCAAAAAAAGAACAGAAATCTTCAATATCTCCAACTATATACATAACTAACCTAAGAGATTTAGCTACAAAGAAAGAAATTTGCAGAAGAGGAAAGGGGAAAGAAGAGATTTTATATAGGTCTTCAACATATGAGAAATCCAAGCAAAAAATCATTGCTTTACAGCAAATAGATCATACCATTTATATATACATACTAAACAACACTGGGGAGTTAGAGGAATTTATCAAACTAAAAATTTAGGGGTTAAGCACACTCATATTGTAAGTCGCCATATAGTAGCGGCTTCCATGTTAGTAAGCAACTCAGAGCATGCCCAATGAGTCTTGTATTGTTGAACATTCATCCATCCACTTTAAATATAATCAAGAAGCACCTTAGACTTTATTTATTTGCTTGACTTAATATAAAAAAACTTTAAAAAAAATAAATATAAAAGGTAAAGTGAGATGATCATATACATCCGAATGTGAATATGCATTGTGACCTGTAAAGTCCTTTATAGCTGATCTAAGGAGGATGTGGTATGGGTGTTTGGCTTTCACCATTCTCATGCTTATTAGATGTTAGTTCTTGAGCTCCCATTTCAATTTCTCAAGAATCACTCTCATCACATCTTTTGACAACTCAAAAAAGCCTTAAATGAGCTAAACTCGAAAGCAAGAAGAGTTTCAATGAGCAAACTCCTTACAACCAAAAACTTCAAACACAATAGCAAATGGAGAATAAATAATTTCAGTGAGTTTGGTCAAAGTACAAAGAGAATGGTCAAAGAATGGGAGATCTAAAAAAATTTAAAAAGGTTGGGGGATTTTAGCCAATTCAAAATAGTTGTTTATTTTCTGTACATCTATGTCCACAAAGAATTTATGTATATCAATAAAGCAACATTATAGCTTCTTATGCAATACCTAAATTTAGATATATTAAGGACCCAGCAGAAAGGAAAATTTGGGTAGGATCAAGTTTCAACAAATAAAATACTTTTGAAAGGAATTTTCCACCTATTTGAGTTTCTAGACTATTTTCTCAGGCTTGCAGTTGTAGCCTTATTCACACTTCCACCACAATGTTACCTCAAACTGTACAATGAAGGGTAACAAAAACAAGAAAAGAAGACTACAAAGGTAGGAAATTTAGGACTTCCTTATCCTTGCAAGACACACAACTTTTGAAAAGAAAAACTGAGAATTTTAAGCATCAACAAAAAGACACTTATTATGCTTTCAGGAAAAAAAAAATCCTTCTAACACAAGGAAATTGATAAATCAAATATTCCTTTACTTCAAAGAAGCCTTCACACCAATTATGCCTTTTTTCTTTCCATCCTTTTTTTTTTTTTTTAAATGATAGGCCTTGTTACTTATGGCAAAGACCTATTGAAACAAAGAGCTTCATGAGAACAATAGTAAGAATAGAAGGTATTGCCATATTGGAACCCATGAAATATGAAAAACATATCACTAAGGCCAAGAATATGTTCCACTATTGTAATTAAAAATGCAATGGTCGTGGGCCAAGCATAGATGAAAATTTTATTTTATTTTTCCTCTTTCCCACCACCACCGACTGTTATCTATACCCGGAAGAAAGGAAAACGATTTTCTCTCCTTGTTGATCCTGCAGGTATGAGTGTAATGCTCTATTTTTATTTATTCATAGGATGGATAAAATTTTCATGAAAGCATCAAAGAGGTTGTCAAATAATTTCTTGATTTACATGATGTAGAAATTTTTTGATGAAATGGGCATGCAGAAATTTTTTGAAGAAATGGGTAAGTAAATGTTTTTCATGAAAGAGGTTGTGAAAGAACTCCTTGATTTACATGATAAACAAGTTGTTTGATGAAATGCTTAGCCCAAATTTTCATGAAAAGTGCTGTGGAATTTTATGTAGTAGGAGAGGTTGTCAGAGAATTTCTCGACATTGTCCACTAAGAAACCAGCTCAAAACCAAGTCACTATGGTATCTACTACTACATATATCAGGCTAGCTAAACCTATAATTGTTGTAGCTTTCGAAAAGCTCATTTGACCAAAGCATGCCACTAACGATGATAATATTTATTAAGAATTTACATATAGTATGTAGTCACTGGAAAAAAAAAAAGAACTTCTATGGAAGAGCAATCAATTAATTTTTATTTTTTTTTCCCTTTGAGCAAGCAGTGTGTGTGAGAGAGAGAGAGGCTTTATTTATTAATACAAATATGAGAAACGAACTATCTCTATACACCCCAATAAAAGGGAACAACTGACGTGCTTTTTCAGCCTCTACTGTAGAATCCGGAAGATTCGAAAATGGGAAATGAAGATAGCTGTAGAAGGGGTGATGTCCCCTTGGAATATGGACGTGGTTAAAACTTAAAAGCAATCAATAGTATGAACCACATTGACATCAACAAGGCCAATTGTAGCGAACAAGAAGTAGGACATGAACAAATTCTGCCTCAGACAGTTTGCAGCCCCACTTAACAAGTTGTTAGAAAAACCTTGCTAATCATTTTATACAATCTCCAAACCAGGGTTGAGGGTTAGAACTGGTAAAGTCTAATGTGTCCTTGCTTTCTTGTGTCTACTGTTATTTCATTCTTTTTTCCTTTTTAGTTTCATGAAAAGGATTTGTACATATAGTTTTCCTCTTGTATAAGACTGCCCACCCCGAAGCCAACTCTCTTCTAACTTACTTAAAATACACTTCATAAAGCACCAACTGCTTAGTTGATAGCATTAATTAGAGGAGGATTATTTATCCAATCAAAAGAACCAAATTAATAATAACAACCAGTACACACAATGCCTACAACGTTAGAATAAACATCACAAATCTTTCCCTTCGGAACGGTTTTCACACTTTGGAAGTCTCCCACAACATGAGCACAAGTTAATATTGTATCACCAGGATCTATAATTGTTCCAGAACCAATGCTCTTACCCAGCATCATTCCATGAAATCCTGAAAGAACATTTTATAAGTGGCAAACTATTCATAAAATGTGCAAATAAACACACATTCGATCAGGATATCAATTGAGACCATAAAACTTTCAAATAAAATAGCTTGAGAAACAGACCCACCTTATCACAAATATATTGACAACAGCCGGGACCAGCAGTGACAGCAGCTGTAGTGATAGAGTCTCTACCAAAACACCGCTTACAACAATTTTCATGATTTCCAGCACTTGATGAAGCTTCATAATTAAAATGAGTTGTTGGTAGAGCTCCTATTCTATTCAAGTGGAAGGGAAGATGTCCTAGGATCGGAAAATTCAAAGTATCCAATGAGAACTTGATTGACCGATCAATCGAAACAAAAAGGTTGAGCCATGGATCTCAAATGGTTTGATACCTGACTTTTGAGAAGTGATTTCATAGATATGCCTTGGGAGTGTCTTGAAGAGATTTCCATGACTGCAATAATAGCTCGCGCAATGATGAGGACAATGACACACTCGCTTCTGGGAATTAATCGAATTCAAATGATTAAAGTGTTCAGTTTTCTGAACAAGAAGAAGAAAACCCATGCCTATAATCAACCAGAATCCTCAAGGTTTCATCAGCATAAACCTGAGAAACATAGTGAAACAAATCAAGAGCATTTTTGTTGAATGATGATTACATTCTAACCCAGAGATGGAAACAATCATGATGAATGGAACATGAATCGCTATCATTCAACGATGCAATGCCATCAACATTAGCAGCAAGAGCTAAAACCCCTCTACATTTTCCCAATTCAGATCTTCCTCTGTAACTCTTCCTTGTCCGATGCTCAGAACGTGAGCAAAGAGGATTTATAGAAATCTTTTTGCCGATGCATAAAACCCCTGCGTGAGTAACAAAATGGTGAAGGGATTTTTTCACGGACCCTCCTCAAATTAATAAAATCAAATAACAAGCTGATGAAGATGGAGCAATGAAGAAAATAAGGGATTTTCATAGCAAAATCTTACCTAGGAGCATCGATTTTTATGGGGTTTCTTACAGGGAGATAGAGAGCGGAGTAAGGTGTTTTGTTGAGACTTGAGAGGGCTACCATTGCTTCACATTTTCGAATCTTCCGGATTTTACATTAGAGGCCCAACACATGTCCCTCCACATGTTCCTCACCGGATCAGCCTCAAGATCCACATGCTTGCAAGTGGAACTCACTTGGGGTGTGTGGGACCTACTCAGGGTGTGTAGAGAAAGTGCATAAGCACACACGTAAGTTGTTCCCTTTTATAATATATATATATATATATATATATATATATATATATATATATATATATATATATATATATAATAAGGGTAATAGACAACCCTTCTTGTGTGGCCAATTTAGAGACCCCAGCACATCCGAAGATGCATGCTTGCCGAGTACAGGTGTGGGATTGCATTTCTGAGTGCCTGATGGACGATGGATACAAGACATTTGTTTCTCTCCCCCATCCTCTACGATTCCTACGGCCAAATGGACGATGACAACTAATCTTAGATCTGAAAAGGGTTTCCAGAGAATTTGTCTGGTTTCTTGTAAGTTGGATACAATTTACTGCAGTTGAAGAATGCTCATCTGGTCTGATGTTATCTTTTTCATAAAAAGGTGAGGTTTTTAATCAATTTCTCAATTGTGGTTTCTTCTTTTTTCTTCTTGGCTTGTATCCTTTTATATAAAAGGTGAGGTTTTTAATCAATTTCTCAATTGGGGTTTCTTCTTTTTCCTTCAAGTGTTTGGTTTTAATTAGGTTTCGAGAGAAAGGGAATGTGAAAAGGATCAGTTTTTTTAACCATTGATAAATGAATCGGAGAAAGCCAATTGAGGTCCTTGAAATTCTCTCGAATTTGGATTTCTCAAGTAGGGTTTCTGAAAGCTGTGCCTTCAATGAGTTGTGCAGCCCCTTCGACATGGCTAAGGTAATTTTATTGGATTATTTTCATTTCAATTTTATTTTTGTTGATTTTAATTGCTTTCATTTGAAATTTTAGGTTTGTTAGTTTAGTTGATGATGTGTTTTGTGTCAAGTTTAATTTTTCCCCTCTTCTATCATTTTGGTTAATTGTTGTCAATTTCAATTTTGTTTTGTAGATTGTAATTGCTTCTCATCTTGAATTTTAGATTTGTTAGTTTAGGTGATGATGGGTTTTGTGTGAATCTCAGTTATCCCCCTTTTCTATCATTTTTATTTGTATTGTTAATGTTTTATCTCGAATTTCACACTTGTTTTCATGCCTTTTATATTGTTTTTTGTGATCATCTTTGCCAATATTTTAGCAGTTTGAATTAATGGGTTATTGGTAGTAACATATTTTTTAAAGAAACCCAATTTGTATATTTCATGTCGGACGCAGAGTTTTCAATAAAAAATCAGTTTGTCTTCTGAAAAGCATGACTGTATAGGTTCTACAATGTTGGTTGTGGGTTGGAGTATGGTGCTTTGAGATGCAAGTTGAAATCTTATGGTAACAAGGATGGTCCCTGCGATTCCAAGCTTATTCATACTCTATTAAACTAATGGAATATGAATGATGGGTAAATAAATCTCTTTTAGCCCATAATAGAGTATTAATGATGAGAAAATAAATTCTCAAATGTTTGTGCACAGATTTTAACCGAAAAGCCTTACTGTGGCATGGAAACATGAAAATGGTGTAGAAAAATCTAAGATTTTTTGAAAAAAAAAAACTTAGATGTCTATGGAAGCATGAAAATGGTGTAAAAGAATCTATTGATTTTGATGGGATTACAAACTTGTTTAAATGAGACCGCACTGTGGTTTTAACTAATTTACACCTAAAAGGGGTGTTTGGATATATAGGCTTTTTCAATCTCTACTCTTCCTTTCCTTTCCCCCTCTCGATTCTTATTCTCTGCTATGCATCGACTGAAATGCTCTCAAAGAACTGCATTAGTCGATTTTCCTAGGACCCCCCTCAAACTTCTCTCTGTCTCTTTCTCCATTGAAGATCTAGGGTTTTGTTGGTGATGTTTCGATAGCTTGTAGATTTATTTCCGTTTAGAACTCTTTCTCATCGTTTGACTTGTGAGTTCTGCTAATCTCCGTTTCTTGTTTTAAATGTTCTGGTGATTATCTTTTCAGGTATTGCAAAAAGTCTAGATATTCGATGCAATATCTAAGTGCTATATTCGATTTCTTCTTTTTAGTATAACAGTTATAGCTATCTAAGTGTCGCAGCAACATATGAATTGAATATTAATATTGAGTGACCAATGAAAAAGTTAACTAATATTGAGCAGATAATGTAACAATAACCCTGAAAAATTGCCAAATTAAACGTAATAATTACAAGGTGATCTCCATGATAGCAAAACAATGCAGAATTTGTGGGTATGATGAACCAGGAGAAGCTACTAGCATCCTAAGGGCCTGTTTGGATAAATGAGGGGTGGAGAAAATGAAGTAGATTTCACATGAAGAGTGAAGTGGAGAAGTAGGTTGAAGTTAAGGTAGAGTACTTCACTTTACTCCATTTGGATGCTTATTGTGAAGTTATGGTTTGAAGTAGAATCCACTTTTCCTCAAGGAAATGGAAGTATTTAGGGTTGAAGTGAAATAAAGTAGATGTGGTAACAACGTTCCTTCATCCATTAGGCCAGACCAAACAGGGTAAAGTTGAAAATTTAAATTGTTAGGGCCCATTTAACTTTACTCTTTTTTTGTCTATCCAAACAGGTCCTAAGATGGACCCATCATCTTAGCTCGGTCTTTTGTCTTCCGTGTATGTCTATGTATGTGTATGTATCTATATGTATATGTTTCATCATTTTTTTTTGGTAAAACATGCTTTGATTGTCTCTGTCACTGTCTTTCTAAAAAATTGAATTGGACTTCCAATACAAGTATCCTATCAATGTGATTTTTAGTGCATTTATTTTGGTACTGTCAAATGGGTCAGTGATTCAATGGGTCAGTGGTCCATACCCAATAAAGCCCAACTTGTGGGTCAAGACAAGTATCACTTGTATATCTTTGTTATTAATTCTTTACCTTATTAGGAGATATGATTAGATGTTAATTATATTAGATTGATTGTAATTTAGTTGATTTCCTCAATCATTGTAACACATATAGAAACTCTATATCTATATATTGAACCATCGTGACCCTTACTGGGATGATGGAAATTTCACAAGTTCTCTTCTTCCCTTCTTTGCTTTGACATGGTATCAGAGCCGTGTTTCTGAGTGAATCTCCTCCATCTTCCAAGCATTGGAAGTCATCATAGTCTCTGAGAGATTCTCTGATATTTCTTCTTCATCTTCCAAGCATTGGAAGTCGTCAGATCAGGGTGTGATCAGACGTGGCCCACCCCAGATCAGCATTATCAAGCCAGGACATTGCAACCAATCTGGTCGCCTGCTTCTTCTGGTATTTGTGGACATTCTTTGAGGATTTTTTTGCACCCAGATCAAGGATCTGTGCTTTGGGATAGCAAGTTGTGGCTGTTCCCTTATTTGATCAACTGGTGGCCCACCTACGATCATCTCACAATCCACAAACTTCACTCCAGTTTTGGTCGTCCATCTCTCCTTGTTATTTTGGAGATTTTTTCAGCATTTTTCAGAGATCAGAGGTAGGTGATTTGATCCATCTTGTGATTATTCACTTTTATTAAATAGTTTTCATCACAGTCGCACAAAATCCTTGATTCTGATCGGATCTAGATAAAACTTGTACTGCTGGAAAGGGAATTGTCTTCTAGTCTCTAGCTACTAATCTGATCACCATTCAGATCTCTCTGTGGGCCCCACACAAGGATTTCCCTCTGATTTTTCAGGTCGTCTGGCCTGTTTTAGTGCATTTTTTTGCACTTTGTGTGTTCTGTTTCTGCTTGGAACCTTTTGGTACTTCATCTGTTTGCTGTTGTGTGCTGTTTAAAGAGTTGTGTTCTTCTTTAATAGATTACTGAAATGGATAAGCCTGAAATTCAATTGATCAGATTTAATGGAAAGAATTATACTTCCTGGTCTTATCAATTTCAAGTCTATCTTGAAGGAAAGGAAATGTGGGGACTTGTTTCACGATGGGATCCACGACCTAAAGAGGATGAAAAAAAAAATACTCTCTTGGAATACAAAGGATGCCAAGATGTATCTGAGGTAGTTCTTTCTGAGATTCAACAATTACAGGCAATTTCTCATCGCGATCAGTTCCTCATGAAATTGAGATTTGAATATGAGATCATTCGTTCTAATCTGATGAGCAGAGTTCCATCTCCATCCCTCAATGAGTGTCTTAATGAACTCTTGCGAGAGGAACAAAGTCAACTCACTCAGCAGGTTCTGAAGCAACAGTCCTCAGGAAACTCTTCTACTATCGCACATGCTGCCACTGCCAGTTACACCCCTGGTGTCTCTCATGGTCATCCTTCTACTACTAAAAGACAACCCCCTACAAGAGATCTTAGCAAAATCCAATGCTTTGGCTGTAAGAGTTATGGACACTATGCTTCACAGTGTAAGACCAAGTTTGGTAATTACTGCAAATCAAATGGTCATGTCATTAATGATTGCAAAAGGCGACCCCAAAATCGCCTTCCAAGAGCATATCATGTCAACACTGCAGATGCTACTACTTCCAGTGATAGTCCTTCAGCACTAGTCATGCTTTCACCACCTCCTGCCTCCACTACTGCTCCTTAGATCACCCCTGAGCTTATTCAACAAATGATCATAAATGCCTTCTCTGCACTTGGCATTTTGGGTAACCACCAATCCTCTTCGTCCATATGGTTTCTTGATTCTGGAGCATCCAATCACATGACTTCCTCCACTACTCATCTCACTAACCTGCACCCATACAATGGCAATTTGCAAGTCCATACTGCTGATGGTCAACAGCATCCTATTACCGCTACTGGTGATATCATTCATTCATTACCTCTCACAAATGTCTTTTTATCTCCTCATCTAACTACAAATCTTCTGTCTGTTGGACAACTGATTGATGATAATTGTAATGTTTCTTTTTCTCGCTCTGGTTGTGTTGTGCAGGATCAAGTGTCGGGGACGGTGATCGCGAAGGGGCCTAAGTGTGGACGTCTGTTTCCTCTTGTTATGCCTTTTTCCCAGAATAAATAGATTTCTGCTTTTTCTTGTTTTTCTCCTCAAGATGTTTGGAGGCTCTGGCATAATAGATTAGGTCATCCTCATTCAAAATTGTTATCTTTGATGTTGAACACTGGTAGTATTAATAAAAATAAAACATCTTTTCGTCATATTTCTGATGAGTGTTCTGTTTGTAAACTTGGAAAAAGCAAAGTTCTTCCATTTTCTTCCAACTCTACTATGACTTTTGATTGCTTTGACATTATTCATAGCGATGTCTGGGGGATTACTCATGTAATCTCTCATACACATTTCAAATATTTTGTCACATTTATTGATGATCATAGTAGATTCATATGGGTTTATTTCTTGCACTCTAAATCTGAAGTCTTTGATGCTTTTCAAAAATTTATGGCATATGTTGAAAATCAGTTTTCTACTCGCATAAAAATTCTCCGATCTGATTCCGGAGGGGAATATATGTCCCATCAGTTTTAAACATATTTGCAAAATCATGGGATTTTATCGCAGCGATCGTGCTCTTACACTCCTCAACAGAACGGAGTTGCAGAACGAAAAAACAGACATCTCCTTGATACTGTTCGTTCTCTTCTCTTAGAATCATCAATTCCTGCGAGATTTTGGCCTGAAGCTTTAGCTACTGCTGTTCACTTAATCAATCGCTTACCATCCTATCGCCTACACAATCAAACACCATATTTTCGTCTCTTTCATAAGGATCCTACTTATACCCACATGCGCATTTTTGGATGTGTGTGTTTTGTTCATCTTCCTCCTACGGAACGTACCAAATTAATTGCTCAGTCTGCCCAATGTGCGTTCCTAGGTTATGCCTCTCACCAAAAGGGGTATTTATGCTATGATCCTGTGGTCAACCGCATTCGTTTTTCTCGCAATGTCACATTTTTTGAAAATCAACGTTTTTTTTTCTACCAATTTCTCGGATTTACCTTCTTTTTCTCATCCACCAGATTTTTCTAACACAACTTCTCCACTTCTTGTTTATGAACGTCGTCGTCATAAGGATGTTCCACAACTGCCTCCCCCTCCGGATCCCTCGCCGGCACCTAATCTTGCCCCCGTTTCATCATCTGCTGCTTCCTCTCCACCTCCGCTTCGTCGTTCTACTCGCCTCTCTAAGCCTCCAGATAAATATGGGTTTATTCACACATCCTTGCTTGCTACCCTTTCCTCCATTGCTATTCCTACTTCCTATCTACAGGCGGTAAAGCATGACTGTTGGCAAAAGGCTATGCGTGAAGAATTAGTTGCACTTCAACAGAATCATACCTGGGATATTGTTGCATGTCCCTCATCTGTAAAACCTATCGGCTGCAAATGGGTTTTTTCAGTCAAACTTAAGGCTGATGGCTCGTTGGATCGTTATGAAGCACGGTTAGTCGCATTGGGCAACAGACAGGAATATGGCATCGACTATGAAGAAACATTTGCTCCAGTTGCTAAAATGACCACAATCCGTACTGTTCTTGCCATTGCTGCTGCTCACTCATGGCCTCTTTACCAATTTGATGTCAAGAATGCCTTTCTTCATGGTGATCTCAAGGAAGAAGTCTATATGCGACTTCCCCAAGGACTTACGGGTGTCTCGGCAGGAGACTGTGCGCGCTTACGACGCTCTCTTTATGGTCTTAAGCAAGCTCCGCGCACTTGGTTTGAGAAATTTAGGGATGCTCTTCTTCATCTAAAGTTCACTCAAAGTGCATTTGATCCTTCTATGTTCCTTCATCGCTCCTCAAATGGAATGGGATTACTGTCCTCCTGGTGTACGTGGATGATATCATCATATCCGGGACAGATTCTGGCATGATCACTCATCTACAAGCTTCCTTACATGACTCTTTTCATATGAAAGACTTAGGGCCCCTCACATATTTTCTCGGCCTTGAGGTTCATCAGTCCGAGAAAGGTCTCATCCTTGACAACACAAATATGCTATGGATCTCATTGAGACAGCTGGTCTTCAGAACTCCACTCCTGTGGATACACCTGTTGAGGCCAATCTTCAACTTGCTCACGATACGGGTGATCTTCTTCCTGATGCCACACTGTATCGCCGTTTAGTCGGCAGCTTGATTTATTTGACTATCACTCGGCCCGATATCTCATATGCAGTGAATCTGGTTAGTCAGTTCATGACGCAACCACGCCATCTTCACCTCGTTGCTGTTTGGCGCATTCTTCGCTATGTTCTTCATACACCATCTCGTGGCCTTTTCTTTCCTGTGGGTAATTCGACTTCTCTTATTGCTTACTCGGACTCTGACTGGGTTGGTTGCCCTGATAGTCGACGGTCTACCACTGGCTGGTGCATGTTCTTAGGGGACTCGTTGATTTCCTGGAAGTGTAAGAAACAAGACAAAGTCTCCAAATCATCCATAGAAGTTGAATATCGTGCTATGTCGGCCGCCACCTCTGAAATTGTCTGGCTTCGGGGTCTTCTTTTTGAGCTTGGATTTCCACAATCTGGCCCTACACCTCTCTATGCCGACAATACCAGTGCCATACGGATTACTGAGAATCCTGTCTTCCATGAACGCACAAAGCATATTGAAGTAGCCTGTCATTACATACGTGATGAATTTGTGCATAAAGCCATCACTCTTCCTCATGTTCCTACTGGACTTGAACTTGCAGATATATTTACTAAGGGACTTCTTCGGCCACGACATCAATTCTTAGTTGGCAAATTGATGCTCGTGGATTCACCTGCATCAATTTGAGGGGGGTGTCAAATGGGTCAGTGATTCAATGGGTCAGTGGTCCATACCCAATAAAGCCCAACTTGTGGGTCAAGACAAGTATCACTTGTATATCTTTGTAATTAATTCTTTACCTTATTAGGAGATATGATTAGATGTTAATTAGATTAGATTGATTGTAATTTAGTTGATTTCCTCAATCACTGTAACACATATAGAAACTCTATATCTATATATTGAACCATCGTGACCCTTACTGGGATGATGGAAATTTCACAAGTTCTCTTCTTCCCTTCTTTGCTTTGACAGGTACATATGCTTTTATCTTGGATCATAATCATTCTGAAATTTAGTCAAGTGTATGTGGAAGTATGAAAATTGGGCGCCACATTGGTTGGTATGCTTTTTCCCCCTAAATCAATGTGGTGACCAGTCCACATATGACTTGGCAGAAGAGGTACCATGTGGAAACTTAGATGAGATCGTCACTTTAATAGGATCTAATTTGCTAGGTTGATGGGTGGGTGATCATTCCTATCAAATTAGATAATATTTGATGGCTTCTTGTTGATATTCACCATTAAGATTTGTTTGCAGACTTGTGTATTGGATTCCTTTGAGTTCATGGTAAAGGAGGTTTTATCAGAAGTGTATTGAAGATGTGAGGAATGAAGGGTCTGATGTGGATATGTAGATGGCACCATCTCTTTTCTAGGTTGTATTACTTGGGTGATGGGTGAATAATCATTTCCTTATTGAAGTAGAGAGTCTTTTATGGATCCTTGTGGATATTCACCTTCAGTTCTTGAATTTTAGCTACTTTGACAGATACTCATCGTGTAGAAATTCTACAAATTCTTGAAGGTTCGTTTGAGTGAAAGCAAATGACCGATAACTTCTTTGCTATTGGTATAGTTATATAATTTACTAGGTAAGATTGACATGATTTTCTTTTAAGGTCTTGGACAATGATGAAAATGAAGTATTCTTGAAAACCAAGGTTATCTTTTCACACTGCCTTTCTTTAAAAGCTGAAATTGATTCTCCTTTTTTTTTTTTTGTTTCCTTTCTTCACTGTTCATATTTATATGTATTATAAAAACCATGAGAGCACCTGTTCTGCAACGTTTTCGAATCTCCAACCTTTGGCTAACCTCTTTACAATTGGTTTTATCCATCTTATGAATTAACCATGGGTCTAGGACCTCTACGTACAGAAAAATACACTGCCCAGGTCATCATAACCATCTTATCTGTGGGTCTCAAGTTGAAAGCTTCATACAGTTGTTGTCGATAATTTAAAACGACATCGACCTGTGGGGGTAATATTTGTTGCATTGTCACATTTATAGGTGTTATATTGAGATACATTTGAGAGTATCCCTTAGAACTTGAAAGAAAGAAAAAAAATTCGAAGTGTTTGAAAAGTTCAAAGAACATTGAAAAACAATTGAAGCAGAATTAGGTTAAGGATATGCAAGTTAATTGATAATGAGGATCAACTCTAATATCAGTCCAACCATCTGCCACTTAGGCACATTTATAAGCCACCGTCTCATGTTAGGTCATAACATTGTTCAACATTAGCAATTTGGCATGCTACAATTTGATATGCTCTTTACTGTTCAATTATATATGCTCTTCGCCTTATCACTCTGGGCCAGTTCGTTGTTAATAAATTAAGAGTAATGTTCTGAGTCTTCTTCGATGTCAAAAGTTGAAATAGTCAAATATTTATGGAATTCACATCACCATTTCAAATTTCCTGTCAAAAGCTATCTAATTTTAAGGTGACTGATTGGACGGTCATTTATAGTCCTGCTTTTTTATAGTGAGGTTTATCCATAGTGGGAACCTTCCACTTGTACAGATTAGGGATAGTTTGGTGTGCAGTTTTTACTCTATCTATACAGGTCTTTTCTTACTTTTTCTGCATTGAAATGCTGCAAGAAATTGATAGGTGTGATTGTGTTTCATGTTTGTGTGCAACACTGAGTGATCTGTTTGTGCACTACGAGGAGGCTTGGAAGTCTTGGTACACAGAAGTGGCTCAAGGAAACAACCTGTCCTGAAATGCAATTCACCTACCTTCATAGACGTATCTACCCTCCCTCCCTCCCTCTCTATGTTAAATTTTTCCTCTTATAATCTCCTTTCTAACTCATATCAACAAAGAATATGATGGCATTTGGTACCTTGTATGCTCTCTATATATGAACCCGAATGACCATTCTAAGGTCCGAACCCCTTTTTTTTATTTCATTTGATGATGCTTAAAATGTGGCCGGGCCCTCTAATGTATCGTTTCTTTTTCTTGCTGTTTTATCACGTGCAAAAAATAAAAAAAAATTGAAGTATGACTACATCACCTTCTCGCCTTCTTTTTGTATAACTGCTAGACTCTTTCATGCTTTCTGTGAAGTGGTTTTGTGTTGGTTGGTATTGATGAAAATGCACATAAAGGAGATTTTCAAGGTTTGTTACAGTTCTTGGCACTTGCAAGAAACATCATAAGCATTGCATGAAGTAGTAATAAAAGAGAAAATTGACATGCTTATTTTGATTCTCTGCACACCCCTCCTGTGGGGCCCACTTACCTGCACTTGTGCCAAATGAAGGGCAGATTTCTAAACACCATTGCATAGGCCCACTTACATGCTGCCCTTCCTTTCTTCTCTCGATTGCTCTTGACAAGCTCTCTGGAGAAAAAAATATCCCTCTTTCATCTCTCTCGGCTTCTTCTCTCTCGCCCATCTCTATCCTCTAACTCCATCTCTCTCGCTCATATCCACTTCTCTCTGTAGAATCCGAATCACACATCTCCTACTTCATCAACTTCAGATCCCAATCCCTTCTCCCACCCTAGACCATGAACCAGAGCAGGAAGCAGGAAGCAGGCACCAACCAGAACACGGTTTTGTTATAGTTTTATAGATCACAGATACGGTAGGAGATTCATTAATTTCATTTTTGCTTCTATTTTTTTAGGTCTGGCTATGTTGTTTGAATTGATGGAAGCATCTCGTTTCATTTCTCCATTTGCTTTCCCTATAGTCTTTCCCTTTATACAGTTTCTAAGAAGGTTTTTGTATATGGTTTTCCAATAGCTTCCACTACAATCCATCTCTCTGTAATTTTTTTTCTTAAAAGAACTTACTATAACAGATTGTAATATGTTCCAACGGAATAATTCCTAATGTCGAGTAATTTATTGGTAAATCATGTTAGGACCAGAAAAATACTATATGCAGTTTGGTTTTTTCATTTGGATTTTTTTTATCTGAATAAAATAAGAATAAGGAGTTTAGGGGCATCTCCCTTTTAGACTTGGAATGGGAGTTTAATGTTGCAATAAAATCTTGATTCTAAGAAAAATAGGTGCAATCAGAGTTAAGAAAATGATGATGAAGAGTCGATTTTCTCTTTCTCATTCCTGTTTGGGCCAAAGTTAGGCCCATTGATAGCCTTTGTGCTCTGATAATTTTAATTATATGTCCGTTTTATTTCTTGAATCTTAACTAAAGGCTCCCAACTTGTGTGTGTTTTGTGTTTCCATATGGTAGAACTTTGTATTGAGTTCTCACTCTATGTTCAAAATATGAATTTATGCATAGCATTGAAAATGTAAAATCGGAATTGTTTTGTTATGTGAGGTAGGAAAATGGAAAACTCAAAAAGCAAGCACGAGACACATTAAATAATTACTTGTCAATAACTTGTTAATTTTGCGTAAATGAGATATTTTTCTTATAAGCCTTTAGAAAAACCAAATCATATTCCTTTCTCTCTATTGTATTTAAAGAAGCTCTCAAGTAAATATGACTGCTATATGTAAAATATTAGCCATTATTTACACAATCCAACTGAAATTGCTACTACACTGCCATAGTGTTATCATTCTAACCATGGTATATGCAAAGGCCACACATACGGAGGTACCAATCTTTCTACAATCTACGTAGTCATTCATTTTGAGGAATAACAAAATTCAATTAAATATTCCAGTCATTTATTATTTATATGATTTATATGATTTTTGACTGACCTTCTAACTTCAAGGTGGAATGAGTTCAATAGAAACATGTTTGCTTAGCTGCAATTGGTGAGGGCTTGGTACTACTCCATGTTATAGCAATTTCTATTCTAAAATTCAGGAGGGACTCAGAAAACCAAAAAAAAAAAAAAAAAAAAAAATATATATATATATATATGGAGCACTTATATTTTCTAGGTTTGAGATATCCACGGGTTGCCATGCATCTTTCAAGCATTTGCAGTTATAATAAAAGGTACTTTCAATAAATAAAAAAAACTGAAGGATTTCTCATTTTTGGCACATTTATTAAAATTTATGTCTGGAGTTAGCTCTATGAAATGACAAGTATTTTCAATGTGTTAGTAGCTGTTCATTTGGCACGGGACAAAAATATGCTTATACTAGATCATGTAATATAGAAAACTTGCCTGAGACGGAGAAACATGAGCAGTACAAGTCAAATGATATATCATGGAAGTGTGTAAAGCTTGCATATTATAGTTTTGTTAATTGCATGATAATGAATACTGATGGTTCTCTAGGACAACATAGAACCTTCTGATATTACCAGAATCTAATCAGTTGTCCTATGTTAATGGCTCAATTTCTTTTCATCTTGCATGTGAAACTACAATATGTTTTTGGACTCCTCAAATCAGATAGTTGTCAAATAATATTATATTTTTCATTTTTATTTTGTAGTACTTATGCCCATGTTAAGTGCATGAGAATTAATACTGACGGTTTTTCAGGACAACATATAAGCTTCTGGTAATGGGTCAAAGATTTCCTCATGATTCCCAAATTTTCATTCATCTTGCATATGAAAGTACAGTTTGTTTTTGGACTCCTCAAATAAGTTAGTGTGCATAATAATATTATATTTTTTATTTTTATCTTGTATTACTCATGCCTATGTTTTAAGCAACCAAATCTCAAGAATTTTGCCGCCTTCAAATCTAGCGAAACCAAATATCTCTATAATAATGTTTTTTTTTTTTTTAAACTTGCTTTGTAGGTTTCTACTATTGAAAAAATACAGTACTAATGTGAAGAGCCTGTAGCACAGTTAGAAGGGGTCACTGTCGCAAGAATGAGGTTAAGGGTTTGAGTAGTTATCATCCCAAAAAAAATGGAAGAAAAACTATAATACTAACTACTCATACTATTTAAATAAAATATGGGGCTAATTCAATTCCGTAAATAAGCGATGACTTTTTTCTATTTTACTTCCAACTTGATGCTGGTAATGCGTCATAATAAAGATCAACCAACTTGTTATTTGCAGGGTTCAAACCAAGGTGTACTCACCTTGGAAGTGGTAACATTCATGAAGGCCTATATTTTGTTCATCCTCAATCACCTCTATTAGCATTCAAGTCTTTCTCAATTGGAGTGGTATTTATCCATGCTCAAAGTCATATTCTGTATCCAAAAGGGTAAAGATGAAGCCGAAGGTATAATTTATGGTATGGCATTGGTGCAATTTAACCTCTCTTTTTGGTTTTTTAGGGATTTAGGTGTGGCTACTTTCTTCTCCCTTCCCATTTTTTCTCTATTAGTGTATGGGATAATTTTGTTTTCTTTGGACAGTTTCTCTCAGTGACTGTAACTTTCTTAACCTGTCAACTACTAGCACATCCATGTGTCCTTCTTGTGATGTTTTGTGATTTATACTGAATATAGTTTCATGTTATTCTCTACACTCATTTGTTGTGATTATCTTTTCAGAAGTTATGGTAATTTGCTTGGTTAAGTTCGTATCCGATTTGCAGCATGTAACGGTAACTATGAGGCATCCCCTGCTTCCCTGAATATGTTCTTTTCCTTTTTATTTTTGGATACATTTACATGGAATGTTAATGACCCTTCTTTTTAGTTCACAAACTCAGAGAAAGGTTCAGTAGTGTAAGGCAAGCTGTTGTTTTCTATCCCATGATGACATTCCCCATTAACAAGGAGTTCCATTTTGTTGTTGGCCATTGATTCAATTTCCGAAGCTTCAGATTTATAATCTGAATAGCCTGATTGAGAAACAAGATAGAACCACTTCTCTTGCTATAGTCATGTTTGATTGGTAAAAAATGAGTGGAAAAATAACCTTTCCAACTTTCAAAATTTTTATCATTACTTTACCTGCCGTCAAAAAAATTTACTGCATAAAAAGTGCGGTAAAAGTGCTTGCTGTGTAGATCTTACTAGACCACGTTACTCTACGTCAGAAAAAACAAGCATCATATTTATTATACCAAAAAGTTAACTTCGCCATTACTTTACCATTACCCTTCTCATTGATTAGGCAATAACTTTACAAGTAACAAAAGAAAACATGTTGATTTTTTTTGGGGTAAAAAGCATATATTAGAATCGTGAATTGGTCCCGTATTTTAAAAACTCTCTTATAATGATGCATCTTTGTTTTGCTTAATTGGTTGGTAATAATAGTTGTTCTGTGATTGAAATCTGTTTTATAAAGTTGTTGCTTGCTTGGATCCTAAAATTTGATTGGATTTTGAAATCTTTTGTTTTTTAATTTTCTATTAGAGCTTTTAAAAATAGGAAAGGTTGGATTTTTAGATGTAATGGAAAAGATACCAAAAGAACAAAAGCAATGTTGAGAATAATACCACAAGAAGATAATTATTTTGACATTGAAGATAAGACGGGAGGGTATTTGAACTGATTTGTGATTAGAGATCTTTATATAAACTCCATCCACAACAGGCTTTGAAGTAGCTCAAGAATCAGCTCCAATCCTAGGACGAGATATAAAAAACTTTCCAAGTTATTCGTTTTGTAGGAAGAAATTAGTAAACAAGAAAAATCTATATATTGACATGGGTTTTTCCAAAATCAAGAATAAAAAAAATTAAAGAATGATGTTAAACATTTGAAGCCCTAATTCATCTAGATATCTAAATATTCTTCTTCTTTATCTAGATATCCAAATATTAGTGTTCCTTTTCTTCTTCTCGAAGAAGTGGATATACAATTCCACTTTTTAAAATCTTAAATATGGCTACAAACTACAGATACTAGTATCCACCATACTTAAATATTATGAAAACTTACTAGAAGTTTAGATTATTATTATGATTATATGATAGGAGATTATTAAAGATGAGCTACAAGGCTACAAGTATCCATATATGTGTGCAATATTTGTACCTGACACATACGTCCATGTATCCTAAGTCCAAACTCAAAATACCACTCCTCTTGATGTTCTATGCTCTATTAAAAAGAATAATCCACAGTGGGTGCTCTTTGTTGCAATTGCAGTTCCCACTCAACTTATCTTGAAAAATAGATAAATAGAAAGCAAACTAATAAAGAGAACATTTCGGTGGGAAGAAGATGGATCTCATGTTCCATCATTTTTTTCTGAATTATTGCAGCTTTTGGTATTTGGCAAACAAACACTTTTTATTTTGCAGGTAGAATATTCCTATTGTGTAAGTTGTGCTTACTATTTATGTTTAGGATATTCGATCTTGCAATTGTATATGACCATTTGGAGGAAATCTTTTATGCGACTGACTATGGAAAGCTTTGTCTTTTACATTTTCTTATACATAAATGTAAGGATTTTCAGTCATACTTGTTAAACTCAAGTTAATCACTATTAATGCTAGATTATTTCTCATTCTTTTAATTGTGCATTCTTTTCTCCTAGGGTCACTTGGCACCATTTTCTGATTCCAGATCATCAAGGAACATATTAATATATTTCAATTGGCTGAGTATTCTGGTCTAGCTTCAACTTATTTTGTTTTTTCTTTTCCTTTCAGATTTGCAATGTCTATTCTTCTAGATTAAAATCTTCATTTCTAAACATAATTCTCTTTCACAACTCACTTGCTGGTATCTGAGGTTATTCGAATTCGTGATGACTGATGACCCAACAAAATACAGTGGAAGGTATGTGTTCTGATCTTCTGTACCCTACCTATAAGCATGTATCACATATGAATAATCTAAATTTGGGCTTCAATATTAATTGGTTATGTTCTTATCATCTTTTAAATCTCATCTTTTGTACTGTATGTTCTAATCCTTCTCTTGCCTTTTTTTCTGTACACCTGGCTTGTTTTTCACCATTGGGGTTTTTCCCATTTATTTATTCATTTTTTTCAATTCTAATGTGCCAACAAAGGAATGCAAAAGTTGATCTCTTTGAATAGAATTAGTCCTCACCCATCATACTACCTTTTCAAAGATTTCCATGCTTTTAGAGTTTTCATTGGAACAGAACACTAGGAGTCATCAGACAAGGGAGAAGAGGGATCATTACCCACTCAAAAGAGAGAATTTATGTAAATTTCGATGTTGCAATATGAGAGTGATGGAATGTCCATTCGTATTGCCTCCTATCTTAAACTTTTAAATCAATCTCTCTTAAAATTTTGAAAGTGAGGGAGGGAGAGAGGGGGAGAGGGAGAGAGCGGGCGGAGGTGGGCTGCAAGCAGGGAGAGAGACAGTGAGAGGGAGGCGAGGGCGGAGGTGGGTTGCGAGCAGGGATAGGGAGAGAGACAAGGAGAAGGAGAGGGAGAGTGATGTAGTGAGATCCAAGAAGAAGTGGGCCCCTAATGGACCCCACCAAGGATGATTTGTTTTCTTTAAATAGTTTAGTAATCTTAGTAATTTGAGATTTTAGGATTTGATTTACTTAGAGATTTTAGTGAGTGGTTTTAGGAATCACTGAATGATAATAGTTTCTTTATTTAGACCATTCCTCTATTATAAATAGAGATGGATACTTAATTGTAAGTTATGCTATTTTTTTAAATAAAAGTTCAGAGCAGTTCTCGTGCGTTCCCTTTTGGGGTATTTCCCGTAAGTGATCTTAGGGTTTTGAGTCTTAGGGCTCGATCTCACTATCGGATGTGTAGATCTTCATCGTGGCCTCCAGGCTACGCCATCAATTGGTATCAGAGTTAACGATCCATCTCAGATCGCCGGTTGAAATCACCGATCCGAGGTACACCCGTATCCCATCTTTCTATTTTTCTGTCCATCCATTATCATCCCCACCGATCATTATCTTCATCCATTATCATTATCATCGTCATCCTCATCTTCTTCCATGACATCCCCAAACCAATTTAAAAAAAAAAAAAAAAAACAGTAGCGTCCATCACCACCTCAACTGAAACTTCACCAGCCCTCTGCCTCACACAAACCCAGCCAAACCCACCTCCGCGCACTGCCCAAAATCCCTAACTCAATTAAAACCCAGCTGCCCCAAACCGTTCCACCAGAACCACTACCCACTATTATAGCCCCACACCCCCACCCACCATCATCTACCACCACCAACATCCATCCCACCGAACCCAATCTCTGACCTTCATCGCCAAAACCTGAACCCAACCCGATCCTAATCCACACCAAATTCCTTTCATCCCACATCCAACCCACACTGATCCATCCCATCTCGACTGAAACCCAAATTTCCCAAGCCCAAACACAAGAAGAAAGAGCAGAAAAGAAGACAGCAGAACAGAAAAACAGACAAAAAAAAAGAGGTCGAAATGAGGAAGAGAAGCAGAAAGCAGCAGAAAAAAAGAAAAGAAAAAGAAAAGTGGTATCAGAAAAAAAGAAAAGAAAGAAAGGAAAGGCAACAGAAAACGAAGAAGAGAGAAGACGAGAAAAAAAGAGAAAAAAAAAAAAAAAAAAGAAGGGAGAAACAGAAAGAAGGAGAAAGAAGAGGTTTCCAGCCACCATCTCCGCCACGTCACCGGCCAGCCACTGCTCTTTGGTGTTGTCCCAACATCTCCATTCTCCAATCGTCAGCAAGGAAGATTCTTGCCAGCGAGTAAGAGAAAGTCCTTCTCCACCCCTTTTGTTTCATTGTTTCTGTGTACACAAAACCCAAGACAAACAAGGGACTTCTTCCACTTGTTCTCCTCTAGCACCTTCTGGGTCTAAATTTGGGCCCAACCCGAGCCCAAGCCCAAGCCTAAAAGAAAAAATAAAACAGAAAACAAAAGTCTCTCTCCCATGTGCCTCTCCCAACAGACTTGCAATTGGGCCTGATCTGAGTCCAAGCCCAACCCGACCAAAAAAAAAGGGAAGGAAAAGTGCATAAATTTGCAAATCAGTATATTTGAATCATTGATTCAAGTCAATATGAAATTTTTTGGGAGCCCCATTCAAATTCAAAGAATTCTGTATGAGCGCAAATATGGCAATTGGTATTTTGAAAATGAATTCTATTTTGAGGAATTTCTCAACTTGAAGCAAGAAAAATTGACAGTTGATGCATACACCCGCCACTTTCGAGAGTTGCATGAGATATGCGAATTGGAGGAAGATGGGCAACATGATTTAGCTCATTATGTCCAAGGCTTTAGACCAAATATCTTGGACCATATGAATTATTGCAAAACCTGTCAGGGGGCATACTTAGAGGCCATCCGAGTTGAGCGCATGCTTAGAAAGTCTTGCAGGCAACAATGTCAACAAAGAGCTCATATTGTGAAAAGACTTTTTGCGGGAGAAGAAAATCCCACTCTTGTCATTCGCAGACTCCTCAACACCAATAAAGAAGAGGAAGAAGAATGGCAACATGCTAAGTAATTTCACACGCAGGTGATAGTGGTTGACAAAGCTGTTAATGTGATTATTGACAATGGTAGTGCAATAAAATTTATCGCACAAGAGGTTATTGACAAGCTTCATTTGCCAACTGAGAAGCTTCCTAAGTCCTACCAAGTCACATGGTCTAATGGTCATGTGATTCCCGTGACTCACAAATGTTTGGTATCTTTCAAGATTGGCGGCTATGAAGATTAGATTTGGTGTGATGTGATCTATATGAATATTGCTCATATCCTTTTTGGTCGTCCATGGCTTTTTGATCGGAAAGTGCATCATGATACAGAGGCAAACACATATACCCTTTTCAGCAATGGAAGATGGAATAGACTTATGCCCATAACTTCAACATGTCTGTTGTCGTTTGCACCTTCAACAGAAGCGCCACAAACGGAGCAAAAACTTGAAAAAGTAGTCCAGATTGCACCAAAAGAGTTGACTTCGAACAACAAAGATGACATTAAAGAGCAAGTTCATGGCAAAGATGATTTCGTGGATACAAACAATATTGATCATAATAATGTAAGTCCAAGTAGCAAAAGGTTGTGGAAGAGCAAAGACAAGCATATATTGCAGACTCTGATCAAGTTAGCAAGAAGATTGAATTTCCGGTGGCTCCAATTGTCAGTTCACTTCCAAAACCTCCAATCGGGTCATCAAACGGCAAATCTAAAGCTTCACAAGAAGATCAAGTTATTAAAGTTCCTCATATTGACTTCATTTTCGGGGAGCCACGATAGATATTCAATGATCATGATCTGTTGGTACAAAGGCAACACTTGAAGCCTCCACTGGTCAGATCAGCAACACTTGAAGCCTCCACTGGTCAGATCACACATACATCAATAGTAAAGACACTTCGAACGTACTTCTACCTGGAGGAACAGATCGAATCAAGCTTCCAAGTTATGTCATGCGCATGCAGATCAAAAGAAAAGACGAAAGTTTGTGCGTTTGATTTTCGACCCAGGTGGACATTTTCTGAACTTGTGGTCAAATTTTCTCCTGTGTTATCAACATTTCAACTCGTCGGAGTCGAGTTTTTCCAAGAGGGGGAGAGTTGATGTAGTGAGATCCAAGAAGAAGTGGGCCCTCAATGGACCCCACCAAGGATGATTTGTTTTCTTTAAATAGTTTAGTAATTTTAGTAATTTGAAATTTTTGGATTTGATTTACTTAAGAGATTTTAGTGAGAGATTTTTAGGGAGTGATTTTAGGTATCACTGAATAATAGTAGTTTTCCTTTATTTAGACCATTCCTCTATTATAAATAAAGATGGATGCTTGATTGTAAGTTATGATTTTTTTTTTTTTTTTAAATAAAAGTTCAAAGAAGTTCTCGTGAGTTCCCCTTTGGCGTATTTCCCCTAAGTGATCTTAGGGTTTTGAGTCTTAGGGCTCGATCTCACCATTGGAGGTGTAGATCTTCATTGTGGCCTCCTGGCTACGCCATCAGAGAGGGAGAGTGGTCGGTCGCAAAAGGTTGCGGGTAGAGATCGGCGGAGCAGGGAGGGAGGGAGAGGGAGAGAGAGGGACAGGGTGGCGTGGGCGGAGGTGAGCGGCGAGTAGGGTGAGGGAGGGAGATAGGGAGAGGGGTCAGTGGCGGGCGCGGTCGGGCAGAGCAGGGAGGGGTAGTTTAGGGATTTTCTTGGTTTTTTTTTAAATGTGGTGTGTGGAAAGAATTTTGCAGTGTGCAGGTAGCAGCTAAAAAAAAACTGATTTTATTAACTCTATGTGATTAATACGAATTTAACTGCATTTAAAAAAATCCAAACCAAAAACTGATTATTAGAGTGAATTTGAACACACAGTGTATGTGGATTATTCACACGAATTTAACTGCATTTAAAAAAATCCAAACCAAAAACTGATCATTGCAGTGAATTTGAACACACAGAGTATGTGGATGTCTCTTATTCTATTGGTTTCAAGTCTCCATGTTTCTGGGACAAATATCTGCAATTTTTGAAAAATATACGGTATAATTGTCATATTGTGGTATTAGCAAAATTTTGAAAAGGTCAAAAGATAAACTTAGAATTAAGGTTAAATATCTGCAATTTTTAAAAAAATATCACAGAATAATTGTCATATTGTGGTATTAGCAAAATTTTGAAAAGGGCAAAAGAAAAACTTAGAATTAAAAACATCCTGAGGTGGATTATTAACAGCAATGCTGTTAATACTTTTATTATATGAAATTTATTATAGGACATTTTCCTAATATAACTTATCATATGATATCCTCCTAATAGCATTCTGAAAATCCCTAAAATTTAAAATTTCCCAATATTTTGATTGAGACGGCAACTTTCCACGAACAATATTTACCAAAACACTTTGGTTTCCAGTAAGGTTGCTCATGCCTCATGGGGCAGGTGGGTCAGGGGCAAGCCTGCAGCCATGCACATTAATTTTTGAACCTTTTATTCAGTCCAGGATGGGCCTTAAACTAGGCCCATTGTCATCCATGGGCCTAAAATACAGCTCAAATAAAAAACAATGCGGGCCAGGGCTCTGCTGGCCCAGGACATCAGCACCCAAAGTTTCAAAAGGCTCAAATCTATAGCCCAATGTGGGCCGGGTCTCAGGGCGGGGTGTTACATGAAATTTGGGAGGTAATGCAAGTTTGAACCTTAAAAACAATAAATAGATAAACAAAATGCCACCCCAGTCAAGAGAGGGGGGCTGATTGCTAAATAGTTAGTGAAAAGAAGGCCATGTTAACATTCACAAGTAGGTAAATATCTCCATCTTTTGATTCACCCCACCATCTGTTATCTCTATGATTCAGATCACAATTCAACATTTGATGTGGCACAAAATTGAAAAATCTACAAGATTATAATTCGATATCCATTTCAGCAATGTGAATGGATCCATCTAAGCACAAGATTCAGAAACAAACCATTTCTCCCATTCTAATGGAACCAGAGATAAGTTAAAAAAAAATAAAAAATAAATCCAATCTAGCAGTCCAGGTAACCCTGTTCCATTGAGAAATTGACCAGCGGACATTATCAGAACAAAGAGTTAAATAAATCCTCATGCATGCTTGTCCAATAATAATTAAGGAGATATATATCATTGACTAAGATTGGTTAAGGAGTCTCTCAATGCTGGGCACACTATAACCTGTAGGCACCACCATGCCTATTCTTGTCTTCATCGTAGCCTCCTACAACGGCTGAGCTTGTTTCATCCTGATCTACTCAACATTGACCCTATACAGTGTCGTCTCTTCACACTCACCTAGCATCATGTCCTTCAGCTGGTCCTGAAGCTGGACTGATGTCCTTGGAGGCAAGACAGTCTCCAAGGCCTTGCACTGGTCTAAAGTGAGCGAGCGGGGAAATCAACTGTGAAGTGAATATAGAGCTTCCCCCTCATGAAAGGGCGCTGGTACATTGGCATGCCTTCATCATTTATTGCCATGAACTGATCTGAGAGAACGCCTGTAAGAGAATCATCAGGCAATGTAAGAAGTCTTTAAAATCCAAGGTGCTATAGTCTACTTAAGGCAACAAGTAAACTGAAAGACATGAGAAGAATGAGGAGTTGAAATAAGCTTACCAGGCATCAAAACTTCACCAGGATTGGATTTGATCAGCAACTGTCGATTATCAAGATGGGCCAGTACAAATTGGAAGCCACAGAGCGCCTCAGTCAGCGACACGGTATGCTCTACAAAAAGATCATCCCCGTTTCTCTTGAACTTGGCATGTTCCTTTTGTTGTAGGACAAAAACAATATCTCCGGCTACTGTCTCGTGCTGCAAGTAGCTTTCCACTACATAATTAGTACAAGAACATAGCAAGTCCTCAATAGCAGCTCCAACAAGCGCATAGCAAACGTGCAAGCAAATTCTCAAAAAGGAGAAATAAGAAACATTACGGCTTCATCAGCTTCTCCAGGGAAAGTTTTCTTTTGGCCATTCTGCATTCCCTTCTCTACTACAACTTCAAACACTTTCTTCTCCTGGACAACCTTCTCACCTTTCTAATGCGGGTACCAGTCTCTATCACTTACGGTCTCCCCAGTTCCCTTGCACTCATTGCAAATTTGCTGCATCTGCTGACCAAGGTAACATATTGAGACCTTCATTCCAGAGCCTTGGCAGCCAGCACATGCCATCGGAGCGCTAGATTTTGATCCCTTGCTGCAATCTTAAGAAGTTAGCACTCGAAGCATCAAGAAAATCTACTCAGTAGAAATATCAGTATAGAATGGCTCACTCCTTGCATTTGGAGCAGATGACATTTCTGGAGAATGAGAGTTTTTTCAATGTACCATTGTACAGTAACTCTAGAGATACCTTTAGAGGATGAATGACATCCTCTCCCCTTCTGTGCCTTTGTCCTCGACTGCTTCCTCTTCCTGGCCAGTTCACTAAAAATAGAAAACCTTAAGTAATTGAAAGTTCACATTCAAGGAGAGATCCAATGTAGCACAATAGATGGATCAGCTCTTCACAAAAGGGCTAGCGCAGTAGGGATGGCAGAGAATAGCAGCAAATTAAACACTACCTAGCACCCAGAAGTTTACTAAATTGCAACTCTTAGTTTGTTGAAGCTTTACCTCCAAAGGCATTTCCTCCATTGAAGGACTGGAGGAGTAACCCGTACATACGTAACATATGATGGCTTCCATAGCCTCTGCTCATTCCTTCCTTGACCGCATCCTCTCCATACCGATCATATATTTTTCGCTTTTCAGGATCTCCCTCAGACCCTCACGGGAGTGAGCTATCTCACTGAACTGTGATACCAACACCATAAAAGCAGTACTTTGATACCAACAGAAGCAGTATGAAAACCTGAAAGGAACCTATACATTGAGTAGCAACTGGAATTATGGTCGTCAATTTTGTTTTGGAGCCCCTTCCAGTTTACCTTAAAGTGGAACATTCCAGCATTTTGAACATTTTAGTGTTAAGAGAATATGTGATAGAAACAAAATAAAAAGTAGTAAAAATAAAATAATCCTAATGGTATATAGATACTTGTAATCACTTGCTTTAAAGCCTCTCATGCAGTTGGGAGGGATGAACCCCGCCGGAACCAAACATTTCAACCAAACGGAATGAAATTGACAAACCAAAACAGAAACACAGCGCAATTGGAAGACTACTAAAATCAAGTGAAGGGGAAGAACCAAGAAAATGTAAAGGTGAATTATAGGCACATTTCAGGGTTTAGCTCAATCACAACATTTTGAAAGTGGATGTCAATCATCAAGGAGACAATTAGATGTTCAAATGAATCCATAATTTGTGGATACTACTATGGTTAGATACATATTGGATTTAATTAAAAAAAGTGCCATTCATGCAACTATCGAAACATGAGCTAAGCAACTGTCTGATGGTGAGACTCCACGCCCCAAGGTGCAATGCAGAACTCATGGAAACATCCAAATTTCAAGGAAAAATAAAACATATTTGTGGTGGTGTCTTACCCATTAGAAAAATAAAGATGTGAAAGCGGAGTTCATGAATTTTACCAATGAAGACAAGTCAAAGGTTGGGCCAACCACAATAACATGTTTAATTTAGGCCAAGGTGACCATGGATGAAAATATACGTAGTGGCCGATATATCGGCCGTAGTGATGGCCACCGCCACGCTACGGCCGATTTATCGCCCGTCGCACCCGTAGCGACCGCTACAGGGTGAGAAAATTTTCTGCTTTCCATTTTTTTTTTAAATGCATAATAAGACTTATTTCTTTCATTCTTCTCCCCAAATAACATTTCTACACGACTTTTCTACCCTTTTATGTTTAAAAGAACACCAAAAAGCACATGATCTTGTCGAGTTACAGTCGATACGGAGACTTCTTATCAAGGATTCTTCTCTAAGTACATCCTATTAGACACCCCCTTTGGTAGATGTATTTTTTTTTCTCTAGGTACTTTTAAGTCTTGACTTCATGATATAACTTTTTTCTTTTATGAGCCTTTCATTAATTTTCAAGTTAACATAACTAAGCAAATAAACACATGTGAAAAAAAAATGATCATTACTATTATTTTCTATTTATATTATACAGCGATACAAGACCTCATACAATGAGGGGACTGCTACGCCCCTTTATCTTAGTTACTTTTGCAAATATATATATATATTTTCTCTCATTTTCCAATATTCTAGATTTTCTATAATGTTTTCATATTTTTTTGATGATTTTTCCAAATCGCACCGCTAAGCCGCTACATAGCGCCGCTACGCTACGTAACGCCTGCTACATAGCGTTTTGGCGGCGGGCCGCTACGCCCGCCACTATCGCTATTTTCATTCTTAAAGGTGACCACCATAAAAACATGGGGGAGCTCAGGTTTTATCATAGAGATGTGATCATCCACAACCCAATAATGTGTGCATGCTAACCCACAATGCCTTCAAAAGCATGGTGGGCACATCAAGAAAGCGATGCAGCAATTATGGACAATCCACACATTTTGGTTAAACAGGTACCACCATAAAGTTTGTCATGTTTTTAGTAAATGGTCATTTGTTATGCATTGGATGTCACAATAACATAATGAGGACTGGCCTAGGATGCCCAGATACGGCTTGTCCATGGATTTTACACAGAAAGTTGGATTATCAGATAGAATATGACATAATAAGTTGCCTATTGTATCATAATATCGTAGGGATTTATTGTTCAATTGCCCTTTGGATTCCAACCTGCAACACCCTAATACGGCAAGGAGATGCCACGAATATGATCTCATCATAGAGATTGTAAACACAAAATGAGGCATCATGTGTTGTCATATTGGTACTTGGTAGTATCCAGCATTGTAGGATCCCCGCCTAATTCTGAGAAAGCAGTGACCCATTTTTTTATAGTGTGAAAAGTACTGATGACTTTTAAAGGTATTGTAATACTTCTGTCCTCTTACGAATGAAGGGTCTAGAGCCTAGACAAAAACATGTAATGCCATTTTGGATGGTTGAAATTGTGTTTAAAGCTTTTTTTCACAAAGTGAAAACATATACCCAATGAGAGAATCTGATACTCATTACTCTTAAATGCTGTCTCTATTATTTTAAGGAAATTTCAAAGAGCAGGAGTGGGGATTTGTATCAAGCTGAGGTGTGTCACGCAACCCTGATTTCAGGAGTATTTCCCCATGTCTGTGTCATTATTTCCATTATAACTCTACTATATTCTGCTATTGTATTTTGTGATTTTGAGAGACTAAGTGGTGAAAAACTTAGATCTCATGTCTGTGGGTGGGTGCCATGGATTCTTGTCTCCCCAACTGAGCTACCATTGTCGATAAAAGTTTTTTATTGGTAACACGAGTTTTGCACCCACAACCTAGTGATGGCGACCGTGAGCGCACTAGCACTATCCGACTGTGGTAACGACTAACGACTCTTACAGTCTTACAAGTATCTCAATACATATCCCAAGAAAAAGTCTTATATACCTAGGAGCCTTCACCATTTTACTGCAGAAAAACAACAGAGAAAATAAAGATAATAAATTTCCAATTCAAGTTAAAATGCAATTAGCCTAATTCCATATGAAAAGCACATATCTTCGATATGCAGCCATCTGATGCAAACAGAAATGTTGATTACATAAGATTAGAGAGAGACGCTATGATGCCTTTTCGGGATCTTTGATTATGCAGCCATCTGATGCAGCAAACAACAAAAAGGAAGGAATAAATGCGTTTTGAGAGATGTGATGGTACCTTAGTGAGATCTCTTCCTGGGAATGGGGCGTAACTCGCGACTGCGGTCATGAAACCTGAGAGCAGATCGTTCTGCGAAGCTGTCTTGGAGACCCCAAGGATCTCATAATACCTTGTATTATCGCTTGTATTCCTCTGCCCTCGCATCCATCTTTTGAAATGGATTAATTTCCGCAAACGCAATGAGTAGAAGACACGGCAACCTCAGACGATTTCCAAAAGAAAAGCCCTAAGTTATAGATATCTGCAAAGATTTAGAAATCACGAATATCTTAATTGAAGGAGATTGTATTGCCATTATATCATATCATCCATGCATCAAACAAAGATTCTATCTTGGGAGGGATGGGATGAATCTTCGTCTGATGGGTTCCTATGTTTACATGGAAGAAGGAGATTGTATTGGCATTATATTATATCATCCATACATCAAATAAAGATTTCATCTTGGCATCTTATTATTATGTTTACAAGAAAGATCAAGAAGCAAACCTCTGAACGACACTATAATCCCATCCCCAACGAGAACGAGAGGGATGTGCTACAGCTTCGTGCAGTTTCTGCACTCAAAAGACAATCTTTCGCTTCATTTATTTATTTGTATGTTTAGGGGCCGAGTGGGGTTGGGACCCTATGGAGAGCGAGCCCTCGCGTGAGGGGAGCAAACCTCGGGCGAGGTGGGTGAACCCTCTGTTGAGGGAAGTTGACCACGGATGAGGTAGCACAGCCTCAGGTGAGAAAAGGTGCTATCCATGTTTGAATCCTGGGCAGGTAGATAAGAACCGCCTCTTCTTACCATTGGGGTAGCATGTCGTTCATCTTTCACTTCAAGTCGTTGTAACACATACATACTCTAGAAACTCTTTTATAAGATTTACAATTGCCAAAATAAGAGGCACGCGATTCTTTATCTAGCAATTCACCCTTTTTCTCTTTTTTTGGGATTTTTGGGATTTACCAAAAAAATCTCAAGGTGGAAGTAAAGCATAATCATGTTAAGAAGATGAAAGTTGCGGAGATGAGAATGCTAAGATGAATGTGCGGGATCACAAGGAGAGATAGGATTATGAACGAGGAGATTAAGGGTAAAGTAGGAATAGCACCGATTGAAGATAAAATGAGAGAAAATCGACTGAGATGGTTCGGCCATGTTAGAAGGCGTCCAACGGAGGCACCTGTTAAAATGTGTGAAAGCATAGAGATTGCCATGAGTAGGAGAGGGAGAGGGAGACCCAAGAGAAGTTGGAAAGAAACTATTAAACATGACCTTGCCTACATGGATCTAATGGAGGACATGGCCCTAAACAGATTTGATTGGCATCGTCAAATCCATATAGCCGACCCTACCTAGTGGGAAAAGGCTTGGTTTGGTTTAGTTTACCAAAAAAATCTCCTTGTAAATGGGATCCACATCAGAGGATCCAAATACTCTCTAATATCGGTGGAGGACCTCCTACCAAAATTCCAACTTTCAATTCCCTTTTTGCCCCTAAATTTATTGATGTCATCGACTGAAAAACGAAAAGAAGAAAGGCAGAAACAGAAGAAGGTGAAGAGAGTGCCAAGGAACCTTCCCCTTCGTTGCCAATCCGGTCCGTCGCGTCCTCATCCCCACTCCGCTGCCATCTCTAGCTCCACTAAGACACCTTCGCTTCATTTGTAGCCACTTCCCAAATCGGTCACCTAAGCCTCTTTTTCTCTTCAGTGTTCCTTCCACATTTTTCTATTTTATTTTTTATATTTATTTTTCTCCATTTGTAACCATCATTGCAATCCTCTTAATTCTCATAACTTATTCAATTTTCATCATCTCTCTTGGTTCTCATCACTTCTTCCATTTTTCATTTTCAACCCTTGTGCACTCATTGCAATCTGGAACTTATTAGAACAATTGTTTTTTCTCCATCTTTTTATTTTATAAATTCCATCTAGTAGATATTTTTTAATAAATTCCTCACCGCTCATCTATATGTAACGTTGATTTATAAGTATCTCTCCCTCTGTTAGTTTTTAATATGATTTTTCATTTATTCTTAAATAAAGAAAGGTGAAAAAGGAGGTTGTACTGGTGGTTTGAGAGAGGAGGGATAAAGGAGGTGATGTCCTTGAGATTAAGGAAAGTGAAAGTGTGTTGCCTTTCATGTGCTTGTTGAAATGTCTAAGTGATATTTTCTTAAACTTCTTTTTGTAGAGATCAAATACCATTTTTCCATTGATTTCTAAAGTTGAAGTGGGGTAAGATGAATTGAGCTTTCTTTTGAAGGTGATCCTCAGTCTTATGATAGATAAAATGGGAGTGTAGTCTGGCAAATGGGTACTTTGTAGTGTATTGATAAGGCAATGAAAAATCTAAAGATAACAAAAAAGAACACTGATAGGAGCCACATGAACATATCTAGTCCGGCAAATGGGTATTTTGCAACTTTATATTGCTCATTTCGTGACCTTTTAATGGTCATTTTATAACCTTAAACAGGTTAATTTGTATTTTCAAAATGGATAATTTGTAAACTTGTAAACGATATGTGATTTATTTGTGAATGGATGGTTTGTGATTATACATGTGATTTTTTAATGGAATCTTTAAATTTTAATTGTATTTTGAAGGCTGGATAGGTTGTTTGAAGGGTGAATAGCTTGTTAGTGTGAAACTCTCTTTGATGGTTTATTTTTGTTAATGCCTATAATTAGAATGTGGTGGTTGTTTATTCTAAATGTGGAATATGTTGTTCTCATCGATGGTTGTTCTTGTGGATGGTTGCTATTTTAATTTTAATTTTATTTTAATTAGAATCAAGTTTTGATGTGGATGGTTGTTGTTCGTTAATGTTTGTTTTCATATTGTTGATGGTTGTTGATTTGTTTGTGGTATAGGTTTTTATTAAATGTGGATGTAGTTGGTTGTTGTTTTGAAAGTGAAATAGGTTATTAATATGGATGAATATTGATTTGGGCAATGAAGAGGTTGTTAATGTTGATGGATGTTGATTTGATTGAGGAAGAGAAAGTTATATAGATGATGCTGAGTTTTTAACAAGGTAGAAGTTCTAAATATTGATGGATTGTTAATATAAATGAGGAACAAGTTATTGACGTTGAACATGTTTTTGTTTATTTTGAATGTGGAATAAGTTGTTCTTATTGATGATAGTTGTTGTAAATTGTTTATGTGGATGATGAATGTGGTTTGTTGTTGTTTTGAAAGTAAAATAGGCCCTTAATATCCGAAATAAGTTATAGATGATGCTAAGTTTTCAATAATGAAGTGATTTTAAATGTGGATTGTTAATGTCCACAGAACAAGATGTTACTGTGGAACATGTTTTTCATGTAGAATAGGTTTCTCAATGCGGTTTAATGTGGATTAGTGTTAATATCTAAATTTGTGATAGATTTGTTTATGACATTATTTATGTGAATGGTTGGTTGTTATTTTAAAAGTAAAACAGGTCATTAATATGATGAACATGTTATACAAAATGCTGGGTTAGTTATGATAAAGAGGTTCTAAGCGTGGATGCTTCATATCTATGAGGAACATGTCATTATTATGGAACATTTTGCTCATGTGGAACTTAATTTTCAATGTGTTTTTTCAAGGTGGGCATGTTTTTGGAACATGTCCTACAATGATTGTTAATGTGGAATTGATCAAAGTAGTCTTTATTTTCATAATACCAATTCCCATATTTGCATGTCATTGTAGATTTGCAATGTCAGATTGTCTTGCAATTTCATATTGACTTGACATAAAAGGGCGTCAAACTTAATATTCTAAAAAAAATTGACTGACTAGATGTGTAGATCTCACTAATTGGAGTTCGCAATTGAAGCTAGATCGACGATCAATGTCTGGATGGAGAAGATCTTTCTATTTAAAGATAGATGGTTGAAAACTTGATGGAATTTAGACCCACTTGCTATTCGAAGATGTATCTCCACATGAACTTTTTTCTTTCTTTCTTTCAATGTTGAGTTAGATTTGGGCAAATCTAAACTTGAATTGAATGACCGTTGATGTCTCTATTGAAAATTGCACTACTCTAAGTGAATGACATGAAACCGGTCAGACCTGGACTAGTATTGTGGCTGCTTGCACTGTGGCCCACTAATACACAAGACAAATGCTTGCACAAATTGGCTCGGCTCAGTTGGGCTTGAATGGTTTTTTATTTTTATTTTTAATCAGGCCTAATCCAAACTCAGGCGCAACACGTCACATGTGAAAACACATGTGAGGCGAGTCAGTGCGAGTTAATGTGGATGTCTTTTGTGAATGCAGAGAATGAAAAGGAGGCTTGAAGTTTGAACTTCCTGGGGAACCGCAACTCCCGCTCCTAGAGCCTCCGCCAAGGATCGATCATGGCTGGGTGGTTTATAATCTCCTCTCCTGGCCACTGAGCCAACTCAGAAAAGAAAAAAAGTTTGACCTTCCTACTGCTTATCCTCTATGACAAGGAGAGAGGTGAAAGGGACGATGGCTACTGGGATTACAACTGGCGCTTGATGGCTAGCGTTGCTGCATGGTTGATGTCAGCGAGGCGAGATAACGACGATGATGATGCTGGAAAACGAGGACAGTGAAGGTAATGAGAGGTAGCAGTGGGCACAATGGCTTGTGAAACCCGACCCAAACCCGATCATCATGACCCGATCCCTCTTCTTTAGGCTCCTCTTGGCCTCCATGTACCTCAACACATACCACAGGCCACTTGATGACGTGTTCCTGAACCGATGAAGTGTCATCCTAGCTGGCTCCAGGTCATGCTGACTCAGCCCTAGGCTTTTCCCCACCCTATTGACAACTGCGGTCCTACCTGGATGGAGGCAGAAATGGTCAATCCCAGCCTTGAAATTCACCTGCACGGACCCATTTGCACTTGGTGTACCCTTATTATCATTTTTATGCATCAAGGTGGAGACCAGGTACCGAACCAGTTCTTTGATGGGCAGGACCTTGGGTGCCAGCACTTTAAGGTTCTCATACATTGCCAGTGATGCAGCCTTTGGGAGATTGTTGCCGATATGAAAGCCCTGCGACCCACGTCGTCCTCTCTCTGCATGGCGCACTCATAAGCCTCATTGTTCGAACCCAGATGGGTTCAGACCATGCACTTTAGGCGAAATTTGGCTCGGTGCTTGAGCTCTGGATTGTTGGTCAATAGAATAGAACAACTTCCTGAACGAAAAAGGCAGTTGGAGACTTGCATAGTCTTTTCATTGCCTGAATACCAGCTGGGCCCCATCGATTCGGACGCTACAACCACACCCAACATCTTTTTGTGGCGTTTAAAGATGTTTCGGACGATATCGACCGATATGAGGCTGGAGCCGCAACCCATTCCGGAGAGATTGTAGACCTTGATGTCTTCTCTCATCTTGCAGCGGTTTACGATTCTGGCGCTGAGTTTTGAAAAGTAAGCTAACTCAAACCTGGCGCGGGCATTAAAATAGCAAGTAGGATGATCTTCTTCTACCCAAAATAAAGTAGGGCGATCTTAAGATTTTTTTTTTTTTTTTTTCCATGTCTCAATCACCCTGCAACCGCAGGGAAAATAATTTTAAAAAAAAAGGAAAAATCACTTTAAATTCACGACTTATGAATAAGATAATAGATTTCTCCGAGACAGATTTGCAACCTAACACATACAAATACTGAAAGTAATATGAGACTAATGACATCAGCGACACAATAAGGCATTCTCCCTGTAGGAGAATGGTCCCATGATTGATGTATCTGAGGAACTTCTATGTGCTCCAAAAAACAAAAGAGAATATAACACACACCACATGGCTTGACTCCCAGTGGCAGACCCATGAGTTTCATTTAAGTGGGGCTAAACTTTTGCTAGCATAATCATTAACATCATATCATGGTCCAAGAAAAAAAAAATTCCAAGAAATAAGGAAGAAGAAGAAGACAAAATAAGTAGTTAAAACTCAATTTCTATAATTTTATTCCCAGATACTTTCCTTCATTAAAAAAAAAGAAAAAAAGAAAAGGAAAGAGGCAAACTCCCATATAAAAGAGAATTTGAAGGACAATAATGTGGTACGGTCACACAACCACTATGGATTATTGAATTGAAGGAAACTTTAGTTCATCCAAATTCCAAAATGCTCACCCATTCTCACCAAATCAAGAAAACCTAGATCTCACACATAACACATACAAAGCAAACCAGAATTCCATATGCTTTTGACATTTTAATAATCTACAAATCACTCTCCTATAAAACAAACGCACCATTCTCCCTTCAAACATCAATCTCTCCTTTTCCAATCCCCCAATCCTCATATCTTTCTATATTATTCGTTCTCTTTATAAAATAACCTCTTCTTTTCCAACACACAATTCCTATTTAATTTATTTCTATATATTTCATTTCCATCTGCTCCAATAAAACAGAGGCTAGCCCAAACACAAGACTCTCTTTCTGTCTCTCTACAACATGTCTTATTTACTCAACTTGCAAGACTGCAGTACAAGACTGCTCAACCATACTACAATACTCCAATATGTGGCAAGGCTGCAATACAATACTACTCAATCAAGACTCCAATACATGGCAAGACTGCAATAGAAAGCTCCAATACTCGTCTTACAAGACTGCATTACAAGATTGCAGTAGGTGGGGCAGATGTTTTGAAACATGTGGGGCATGGCCAGGGGCCCATTCGATGGTTTAGGGAATTTCTCGATTCCATCTGGGGCGGTCGCCCCAGATGGTTAACATGTCTGTCCCGCCCCAGATGGTTAACATGTCTGTCCGCCCCTGTTGACTCCAATTTTGCATGTGAGCACTACACATTTGTACTCAACATATATGGCTCAAACCACAACCTTGTAGTTGTGACATTTAGTCTAAGCCAAGGACAAACTCGTATCTTATAAACAGAAGGATCATTTTGCAGCTATCTGATTTGCGAAGCTCCTTATGAAACAAGAAAAAGCTGAAAATCTTGGCTTAAACCTTTCATTTAGTGTTTATTATTATCAGTTACGAAGTTAATCTTTTCTGTTTCTTTTTTGATGATCTGCCCAAGTGGCAATGTGACTCCTTGTAGGGAGTACAAGCACAATCTATGACAGTTTTAAACTCGCAAGTCGCAACCCACCCTTCATAATGGAGGGGATGTCCTACCAAGTATGGGAAGACATTTATGAGGGTAATCTCGTGACTGATGCCTTGAAGTGAAAAACCTGGTCTGAAAAACTGAACACATAACATCTACTTTTTTAGGTTTTAGTTTTATCCATACTGCCTATTTTTTCATTGCTGTTTCCATGAATAATTAAGATGAAAAATATGCCTCAAATACATACATATGGGTGGTTCCATCAAGGACATTTTAAAATATATCCTTCTGCTGAAAAACTCTTAATTCCTTATGCCAAGAGTTATTGTTGATCACGTACACCATGTAGCCAGTGACATCTTCAAACAACTTGATTTTTAGGTTTTCATTTATAGGATTCTTCGAATTAGAAACTTGGTTCATTGTTAAGAGTTTAACATTTAAAAATTCTGAGAGAATGTGGTGAATTAAGGTGATCTTACATGGGTTAACGTTAAGTATAAAGTTGTGTTTGGAAATTTGGATAATATTGTTGGAAATTTCTTTTCAATTAGCTATTCATGGCTTTTTCATTGTGCAGTATTTTTTTATTTGTTTATTATGATAGAAGAATATGGTCACTTACCAACAAGATGAAGAATAATGTTCATAGGAGTGTGTCTCTGTGCGTGTGTGTTTGATAGGAGTTTAGCTAGTCTTTTAAAGTCATGAGGCCAGCCCATCTTTTTGGCACTAGAAGAGAAATTCCCTATTGCACCTCAGAGGTCGTACAGTTGGAGAACATGGTTTGGTACTCCTGACCACTGCCTGATAAACGCCATCATGGAATTTCAATACTGTGAAAGTGTTTTGAACAGGACAACCCATCATTGACTGTTAATAGAAAATTATCCAAACTAACAACAGAGATGGAAGGATTGATCAGCTCCAATCATCCAATTAGATATATATTTTTATTGCATTGCATTCACAGCGGGGCTTTTGAAGAATGATCTGTAACACAGAAGAATAAGTTCAGTTGATTTCTCAATCCGTGCATCCTCTCATATGAAGTTAAATGTTAATCTCATCTCACATTACATTGGTAATTCTGAGGGTCCTATAATCCCATTCGGGGGCATCTGTTTTGTTGTATTCCTTACTGAGAAAACTTTTGAACCTAGTTTGTACGACAGCACAAAGATGCCAATCCTATCCTTCATTTTTTTTTTTTCTTTTCAGTCAGGCACATTCAAGCATAAGTAAAAATTTAAGGTAAATAACTAACCTGTCTAATGGGTGAGACCTACAAGTTTATAATGTACCAATCTGCACATGTTGATGGTGTATGGAAGATTTCTTTTGTTCAAGTTAAGTAGTTTTCCTTAGTGCTCTTTTGTTTTTCACTATGGCTTCCATCTTTTGTAGTTTCTTCCATCCATTAAAAGAAACTAGTTCTCTACATTGTATTATAATTAGATGCAATGTCCTTATAATGTTGGCTGGTGACCTTTTGCAAGTTAAGCTGTGCTTTTCCTTTGTTGAGTCTCTAGGATCTAAGACATCTTTTGGCATCCTGAGTCAAGGCCACAGTTTTTTTTCTCTAAATTTACTCATGTGATTTTTACTAAATGTAGTTCCTAAATTACATTATACATGATATCTCACCATCTCTGTCAGGCCACAGTTTTATTTCCTGTTTTGACATAGATATGTTTATATGATACCTGAGCACAGGTACTGTTACATGAACAGATATGGACGTCAAGATCAAAACAATGATCAAGCTTCTAGAAGAAGATGCGGATTCCTTTGCGAGGAGGGCAGAGATGTTCTACAAGAAACGCCCTGAGCTAATGAAAATGGTTGAGGAATTTTATCGAGCCTACTGTGCTTTAGCAGAAAGATATGATCATGCCACAGTAGATCTCCGTCAGGCACATCGGACTATGGCAGAAGCATTTCCTAATCAAATTCCATTTCTACCGGCTGAGAAGTCCCCTAGCTCATCATTGACGGAGACGGATCCACATACACCTGAAATGCCACATTCTATACGTGCTTTGTTAGAGCTACCTGATGAATTGCAAAATGATGCTGTGGGGCTGCTGTCATCACATATTGAGGCAGTAAAAAGGACTGGAGTGAATGATGAAGATAGTGATGTCATGACAAGAAAGAAAGGGCTGAAACAGCTTAATGAGATGTTTACATTCGAAGCGGCAGATCGTGCAATAATGCTTGCAGTCAGGAAAGCCTTGAAATTTCATGAGGAAGACATGGCACATGAAGGATCTAGAGACCACCTAAAACTTGAGGTGGTAGATAAAGAAGACACTGATGACAAAACAAGAGCCCTGCAAGATGAAGTTTCTCGATTATTGATTGAGAACTAGGATCTCAAAACACAGTCAGCATTGGAGTGTGAGCGTGTTGGTAAAGCTGAAGATGAAGCTGAAAGCCTACGTCAAGCCTTGTCTCAATTACAAGCAGAAGAGGAAGTTGCTTGTCTTCAGTACCAACAGTGCCTGGAAAGGTTGTCTAATCTGGAGGCTGAAATTTCTCATCGACAAGAATAGGTCAGGAAGCTTAAAGATGAGATTCTGATGGGAGCCAGGAATCTAAATGGAGTAGAAGAGCGATGTCTTCTGTTGGATAGGGAAAATCAACCACTGCAGTCAGAGGTGGATACTTTGTTACAGAAGACAAAAATGCAGCAAGAAGAACTTACATGCAAACACAAGGAATTGGAGAAACCGAGTATCTGCATACAGGATGAACACCTGCAGCGGGTGGAAGCTGAAGTGGCCCTACAGTCTTTGCAGCATTCACATTCTCGATCTGAAGAAGAAAAGACAGCTTTGAGATTGGAACTTCAAAAAGGGTTCCAGATGTTGAAGGACTCAGAATTGATGAAGCAGGGTTTAGAGGATGAGGTTCAGCAGATCAAAGAGGAAAACCATATCTTAAATGACCAGAACTTGTCTTCTGCTGTGTTAATAAACAATCTGCAAGATGAAATCTCAGGTTTGAAAGAGAAGAAAAGAAAGCTCGAAAAGGAGGCTGGGCTTGCTGTCCCGCAAAAGAATTCACTTCTGGAAGACCTCTCTTTCTGAAAGAGGAAAAAGATGACTTAAACAGGAGATGCCAAGATGCAGTTGAGCAAGTAGAGACGGTGAACTTATATTCAACATGCCTTCAGTCATCTGTGACGGATTTGCAAGAAGAGAATTTCAAGCTCAAAGGTATTTGCCAGAAAAATGATTACCAAAAAGTAGCTCTTTTGGAGAAGTTGGAAGATATGGAGAAGCTTTCAGAGAAGAACATGTCCTTGGAAAGGTCTCTATCAGATGCAAACGACAGCTTACAAGGGTTGAGAGAGACGCTCAAGACATTAGAAGAATCTTACCAATCTCTCAGGAATGAGAATTTTCGGCTGAAAGAGATTTGCCAGAAAAATGATGATGAAAAAGTTGCTCTTTCCGAGAAGTTGGAAAACATGGACAAACTTTCAGAGAAGAACATGGTCTTGGAAAGGTCTTTGTCTGATAAAAGTGCCAAGTTGCAGCGGTTGAGAGGAAGCCATAAATACATTAGAAGGATCTTACCAGTTTGTCCAGGGTGAGAACTTAGAGCTGAAGGAGATCTGCCAGAAAAACAATGATGAGAAACAAGTCCTTCTCAAGAAGTTGGAGAAGAAGAAGATACTCGTGGAGAAATCTTTGTCAGATACAAGAGTTGAGTTACAAATGATGGAAGCAACTATAAAGACATTGGCAGATTCCTACCAGTCTCTCCAGGCTGAGAACTAGAAGCTGAAAGAGGTTTGCAAAAAAGTGATGATGAGAAACTAGTCCTTCAGGATGGAGAAGGTTTTGGAGAAGAACATGATCTTGGAGAGCTCTCTGTCAGATGCAAGTGGTGAGTTACAAGGGTTGAGAGCAACCTTAAAGACAGTAGAGGAGTCCTTCCACTCTATCCAGGATGAGAACTTGGAGCTGAAAGAGATCCGCCAGAAAAGTGATGATGAGAAGTGTTTTTTTTTTTTTTTGCAGAAGCTGGAGATCATGGAGAAGCTTTCTGAAAAGAACATTCTTTTCGAAATTTCTCTGTCAGAAACAACTGCCAAGCTACTAGGGTTGGAAGCTGAGTTAAAGACATTGGAAGAATCCTTTCAGTCCCTCCAGGAAGAAAAGTCTGACATCGTCACTGAGAAGGATGCCTTGCTCTCTCAGGTGGAGTGCATTACACTGAATACAGAGAAGGTGTCAGAGATGAATGCTCGTTTGGAGAATTCTCTTGCCTACAAGAATGTCGAACTAGAAGGATTGAGGGAAAAGTTGAATGACTTGGAAGAATGCTGCCGGTCTCTCCAGGATGGAAATGACAGCCTTCTTACTGAAAAGAATGATCTGCTTGCTCAGGTTGAAGGTATTAGGCAGAGTATGAAAGCTCTGGAGTAAAGGCACAACGAGTTAGAAAATAAACACTTGGGTTTGGTGAAGGATAGGGAATTAACTCTTAAATATGTTGATGAGTTACAAGTTTTCTTGAACCAAGAAAGGCAAGAACACGAAAATTCTATTCAATCAATCAAGACCGAGTGTGCTACTTTGGAGAACTGATTGCATCTCCTGCAAGAAGAAGCTCAATGGACGAATAAAGACTTGGAAGATGAACAAGAAAAAGTCATCATTTCCGAGATTGAGGTCTTTGTCTCATGGAGTTTCATGCATGATATCAAAGAAAGGAACATATTTCTATCTGTAGAATGCCAGAAGTATGTGGATGCATCTTCACGAGCAAAGACTATGATTTTGGAATTAGAGAAGGAAAGTTTTCAGCAATGGGAAAAAGTGAATTCCTTATTGGAGCAATGAAACAACCTGAAAATGGTGATTCACCAAGCGTTGGAAGTGCTTGATATTTCTTCGGATGATGGGTGCCTGGATAGAATTGGAGAGCAAGTATGTTTGCCACATATTTTAGAAAGAATTAAAGGCATGAAGAGTAATATTTTGGAAGTTGAAGATGAAAACGAACTCCTCATTTTTGAAAAATCCATCAAAGATACTCTTCTGGAGCAACTGAGACTTGATGCAAATGACCTGAAAGCAGAAACTACACTCTCGAGAGGCAGTTGGAACTCAGGAATAAGGAGTTTGCAGTGCTTCATGCTGAGAATCACGAACTCCTTAAGAAAAACAAACAGTTAATACTTTCAGAGGAAGCTGGTATCTACAGAGAGGAAGTACTAAGGAATGAAATGGAGAAATCTGCAGGGGCAGATTTCAAATTTGAGAGAGGCTTAGCTGATGCTACAGGATGAAAATTACAAGTTGCTGGAAGGAAATGCATCTTTGATAAGGAGAGTTAGAGATTTAAAGGGGAAAATCTCATTCTACAAGAGGAAAATGAAGGTGTCCTTGGAGACCAATGACTCAGGCTTAACCTGTCATTGATTTTTGAGAGCACTAGTGCTGAGAAAGCTGTGGTGTTAAAAGCACTTGATTATGATTTCAATTGTCTGTCAGTTCAGCAGCAACCTTGAGAATGAGATCAGAGAAATGGCTGAAATATGAGAATAGTGGAGAGGGAAAATTTACATCTCAAGGAGTCAATTGAGGTGTTGGAAAGAGTACAAAACTCGTTCATTGATTTTAGAAGACATACAAGTGGACCGAACAGCTCCCAACTCGTTAAAAGGTTGCAAATTCAAAGTAGGAGAGAAGAAAGAGAGCACATCGGGTATAGGCTTATCTTCAATTTGAACGGCAGAAAATTCATTAATCCAGCCTTATACTATGGGATAAGATTAAGATGAAGAGGATAAAATTCCAATCAAACCTATATCCGCCGTGGGATTATATATCTTTAAGAAATCCACCATTAAAAAGACCACTGAACTAAGGCTATTGATGATTTGGAAGGGTTGATTTTTTTCTGTTGGCCCTGAGCACGTGCCAACCGATTAACATGCATTTAAGTGGGCCCTACAAGCTGTACCATGAGAGATGCTATCTGCTCATAGAACATGACCCCTGACTCTGGGGAAATGACCTTTGATAGGGTTTTGATGCCCTGATTCGGCATGAGGCTCTATATGCAATATGCTCGTAGGTGAACATTTCCCTTGGAGTTTAGAAGTAGAAGCAAAATGCAACGTCATTTGACGCAGTGCCCCTCTTTAATCCACATTGGTGCCCCCACCTTTTCAAAATCAGCTTGTCATCAACCCTATTTCCTATTGTATTTTTTATATTTGGATTTTCAAAGAAAATTTCAGTAGTCAGCCATTAGATTGATCACACGTGGGGACTTACTCATTTCTATCCCAAACATGAGGAAAGTAAATCAATTTTATCAAGTGGTGGTTCACATACAGGCAAAACCAATGGTAGCCATTTTACAATTTAATTTAAACAATAATGTATTAAGTAGATACCTACCGTATATATGGATATGGTGTTAGGACTAATAAAAGGCTTGGATTTTAAAAGGGAGTGATGATAGATGGACCGACTTTGGGATTGGTCCACAGACCGGTCCCAAACGTTCGGTCCATCTAGACTTTCACTTTAAAAGGTGGGGCCCACCTAAGAAAATGGCGATCCACCACACAACAATGTGCACCAGGCCTTTAAAAAAAAACAAAAAAAAAACACGCATTCACGAGAGTAGGATAACACGAAAGAAAAGTACATATATATATATAATGAGAGTGTTTCTGTGCCCTAAAAGTTGGGCATTCATAAAGAAACATAAAGCCAAAAAAATTTAATACAAGTGTCCCACGAAATCCTTCTTCCCGACATTGACGCAGTGACGTCGACATGCCGATTGTGAGGTTGCTCGAAGCGCGTATTCATGGACCACGGAGATACTGGTACCAAATTCATATAGGTTGTCTGATGGAGGCGGAGGTTGATGTTCCAGATGGTAATCCCTTCGATCTCTCCCTCCTTAATTTACTTTGGGTTGCTGCTTGGCTTTTTCCAATTTTAATGTGGGAAATTCTCAATGTAGATGGTGATGGTGGTGAGGTCTTATTCATGGCATTTGTTATTTTAATGAAGGGAAGTGTAGATGGTGATGGTGGTGAGGTCTTATTCATGGATGTGTGTGTGTGTTAAACTTTAATTTGGGTGGCCTCATCTTAGAGAGTGCTTGGGTTTCTGTTATGTGTATTAATTAATATGTAAACATGGGTCGGTTATGGGTCATCTCTATGTCAATATGGTTTAACCTTTTTCTGTTTGTAAGTCCAATCAAATCAAATGGGGATTGTTGCTTCTTTGAATAAGCAAGGTTTTTGCAAGTTGTAGGCTGTTAGAAATGCTCAGTCATGTTGAGTCATTTCTTGGGAGAAATGGCAGAAGTGGAATATAGCTGTTAGAAATGCTCGGCCAAGAAATGGCAGAAGTGGAATATAGCTGTTAGGGGTAATGTTGTTTTCCACTAACTCCAGGGCCAGTTCTGCTATTCCTTGGCTTGGGAGGATGTCATTTCCTAGTTTTTGTGAGTGGGTACATTGATCCGGTAGCTTACTCTTCTGCTATTCCTTGGCTTGGGAGGATGTCATTTCCTAGTGGGTACATTGATCCGGTAGCTTACTCTTTAGGTGTTTCTTTTTATGGTTGTGTTTACCTATCTTCTTGTAATTTATTTTGCAAATTTTCATTACTGATCAAGTTTCCTAGTTTCTGTGAGTGGGTACATTGATCCGGTAGCTTACTGTTTGGGTGTTTCTTTTTATGTTTGTGTTTGCCTATGCTATCTTCTTGTAATTTATTTATCTGATGCAAGTTTTCATTCCTGATCAAGTGTTTCTTGGGTTTTTATTACAGGTGTTGAACTATTCTTCACCTATGTATCCGCAAGGTCTTCAATTTATCTTGGGGGCATATTGACCCAGCCCCTCACTACAGGTGCTAATACCGTGGAGCTGGTGGTAAGTTTTTTACTTGGTTAATTTATCTTTTCTTTTTTCTTTCTTAATTTTTGTATGTTTTAGACTGTGCTTTCTTCTTTGCAGATTAATCCTCCACATTTGGAGATGATTCCAGAGGACACGATGATGCATGCTGCCTTATTAATCATGAGGGCAAGATACCAGGGTGCCTTCTTCATGATTGCTCCATTTTACATGTACTACGAATACGACCACTACCTTCTGCGACGCTTTCCCCCTACCCGGGGAGTGTTTGTCCTTCGTATACACCGTTACATTTATTTACTGATTGGGCATATTGCATATATTAGCTAAATAGATACAATTTAGGTTTGGAAAACAATTTTATTTTTTTTGGTGATATAGAGTACTCATTCATATATTGACTTGTAGTTGTGCTTGATGTGACTAATTGCATATTATAGCCTTTTATGTGTTCAAGAAATGGAATTAGTTTAGTTGATGATAAATTGGAATGATATCATGCCTATCATGCCATGTCTTGTGGGTCATCATCTCAAGAGAAGATGTTTCTGACAGTTGATCCAAGCAAATTTCTTGACTTCCCTCCACCATTCATGGAATGCATTAGGTAGCCTTCTGTGTCTTTTCATCATGTGGGAGGGAGGGAGTACAACAATTTCACAGATTCCCTAGCTAAGCAAGCAAGCGGTGGATAGGTCTTGTAATTTGGTAGCTCTTACCATGTGTTTGTTATTGTTCTTGATGGTGTTGGTAGTTTTTTCTGTGTTTCTTCTTTCTATGATTACTCTTATACCTTCAAAGCCTGGAGATTCATTGAAACAGCTTGATCATGGAATGTGTTAGACAGCCTTCCATGTATTTTCATCATGTGGGAGGGAGGCAAGGGGTGAATGGGGCTTGCAATTTGGTAGCTCTTTACCATGTAGTCTGGTATCATTCTCTTGTTTTTTCTTTGTGTTTCTCCTTGTTATACTACTATTATACGTTCCGCCCCTTCCATTTATTGGGACCTTTTGTATTGTTCTGTTTTCTTTCAATTTAGAGTGTCATCACCAATTAAAAAAAGAGTATTAGGCAGCCTTCTTTCTTAGTCCTAATCAGGTGATCTTGTGGCTTATTCCAAAGCACTTGAGGCCAAAGGGTTGGTCATGGAGTTCCTCCATGTGTCTCTGAGTGTGAAATGAACAGCCTGATCCCTTCCTCTAGAATTTTCCATCTTTTCGCAGATGATGAAATTATGATATTTGCAATGGCAGATCTTGCACTATTTGCTTGAGGTGACCGTTTTATCACCAACCGAGGCTACCCCAAACCTCTCGCACCAGATCACATCGGGGTTTACTTTTACACCATACTGGTATACCCATTTACCCCAGTAAAATATGTAGGCAATTTTCCACCTGGTAGACAGTATGCAAAAATGAATTAGACATTGCTTTTCCGGTAAACAAGACCCACAACCACCACAGCAAAAAGAAAACTAGGCAAGGGTGTTGCACACAATAACCACACATTTTAATGACTCGCATTGTCCATTAGATGCCAGTACGAGTGCATGTACTAAATATACATGGAGCTAGGTAGGACTGGATTGACGTTTGAATCTACATTATATAAGCCCCAGCCCCACACTTGAAAAAAAAAATTTGTTTGATTTTATTAACTGTATGTGATTAATACGAATTCAACAGCATTTAAAAAATTCCAAACCAAAAGCTGATTATTACAGTGAATTTGAACACACAGAGTATGGGGATTATCAAAAACTGTATGTGGATGTCTCTTATTCTATTGGCAAATGTTTCTGGGACAAATATCTGCAATTTCTGAAAAATATCACAGTATAATTGTCAAATTGTGGTTTTAGCAAAAAAATTTAAAAGGTCAAAAGAAAAACTTAGAATTAAAAACATCCTGAGTTGGATTATTAACTGCAATGCTTTTACTATTTTTATTATATAAAGCTTATTATAGGATATTTTCCTAATATAACTTATCATATGATAACCTCCTAATAACATCCCGAAAATCCCTAAAATTTAAAATTTCCCTAATATTTTGATTGACACGAGCAATATTTGCCTAAACGCTTTGGTTTCCACTGAGGTTGCAGGTGGATCAGGGACAAAGCCTGTGCCCCAGCACATTAATTTTTGAACCTTTTATTTAGTCCTGAATGGGCCTTAAGCTGGGCCCATTTTCATCCTCGGGCCTAAAATACAGTTCAAATAAAAAAAACAATGCGGGCCAGGGCTCAGCTGGCCCAGGACATCAGCACCCAAAGTTTCAAAAGGCAGAAATCTAGCCCAATGTGGGCCGGGTCTCAGGGTGGGGAGTTACGTGAAATGTAGGAGGTAATGCCAGTTTGAACCTTAAAAACAATAAATTGATAAACAAAATGCCACCTCGGTCAAGAGAGGGGGGCTGATTGCTAAATGGTTAGTGAAAAGAAGGCCATGTTAATATTCACAAGTAGGTAAATATCTCCATCTTTTGATTCACCCCAACATCTGTTCTCTCTATGATTCAGATCACAATTCAACTTTTGATGCGGCACCAAATTGAAAAATCTACAAGATTATAATTGGAAATCCATTTCAGCAATGTGAATAGATCCATCTAAGCACAAGATTTAGAAACAAACCATTTCTCCCATTCTAATGGAGCCAGAGATAATTTAAAAAAGAAAAAGAAAAACACCAATCTAGCAGTCCAGGTACAAAACCCTCTTCCATTGAGAGATTGAGAAATTGGAGCAGACATTATCAGAATAAAGAGTTAAATAAATCCTCATGCATGCATATCCAATAATAATTAAGGAGATATATATCATTAAAGTTATATATATATATATATAATATATATAGAGTAGGGGCCCTCACATTTAAGTTGTTGGCATTGGATATGAATGTAAGGGCCCCACCCAATTTGTCATATAAGGTGAGAGATATCTCTCATAAGAGTATCTCCCATATATATATATATATATATATATATATATATATATATAAAGATTGGTTGAGGAGTCTGAGATTGGATGATGAGTTCTCTCAATGCTGGGCACACAATACTCTATAGGCACCACCATGCATGTTCTTGTCTTCATCGTAGGCCTCCATGTTTCATCCTGATCTACAAAACATTGGCCCTATACAGTGTCGTCTCTTCACAGTCACCTAGCATCATGTCCTTCAGCTGGTCCTGAAGCTGGACTGATGTCCTTGGAGGCAAGACAGTCTCCAAGGCCTTGCACTGGTCTAAAGTGAGTGAGCGGGGGAAATCAACTGTGAAGTGAATGTAGAGCTTCCCCTTCATGAAAGGCCGCTGGTACATTGGCATGCCTTCATTATTTATTGCCATGAATTGATCTGAGAACACCCGTAACAGAATCATCATGCAATGTAAGAAGTCTTTAAAATCCAAGGTGCTATAGTCTACTTAAAGAGTCAAGTAAACTTAAAGACATGAGAAGAATGAGGAATTGAAATAAGCTTACCAGGCATCAAAACTTCACCAGGATTGGATTTGATCAGCAATTGTCGATTATCAAGATGGGTCAGTACAAATTGGAAGCCACAGAGCGCCTCAGTCAGCGACACGGTATGCTCTACAAAAAGATCATCCCCATTTCTCTTGAACTTGGCATGTTCCTTTTGTTGTAGGACAAAAACAATATCTCCGGCGACTGTCTCGGGCTGCAAGTAGCTTTCCACTACATAATTAGTACAAGAACATAGCAAGTCCTCAATAGCAGCTCCAACAAGCACATAGCAAACATGCAAGCAAATTTTCAAAAAGGAGAAATAAGAAACATTACTGCTTCATCAGCTTCTCCAGGGAGAGTTATCTTTTGGCCATTCTGCATTCCCTTTTCTACTACAACTTCAAACACTTTTTTCTCCCGGACAACCTTCTCACCTTTGCAATGCAGGCACCAGTCTCTATCACTTACGGTCTCCCCAGTTCCCTTGCACTCATTGCAAATTTCCTGCTTCTGCTGACCAAGGTAACACATTGAGACCTTCATTCCAGAGCCTTGGCAGCCAGCACATGCCATCGGAGCGCTAGATTTTGATCCCTTGCTGCAATCTTAAGAAGTTAGCACTCGACATATCAAGAAAATCTTCTCAGCAGAAATATCAGTATAGAATGGCTCACCGCTTGCATTTGGAGCAGATGACATTTATGCAGAACGAGAGTTTTTTCAATGTACCATTGTACAGTTCCTCTAGAGATACCTCTAGAGGCTGAATGACATCCTCTCCCCTTCTTTGCCTTTGGGCTCGACTGCTTCCTCTTCCTGGCCAGTTCACTAAAAACTAAAAAACTTAAGTAATAGAAAGTTCGCATTCAAGGAGAGATCCAATGTAGCACAATAGATGGATCAGCTCTTCACAAAAGGGCTAGCGCAGTAGGGATGGCAGAGAATAGCAGCAAATTAAACACTACCTAGCAACCAGAAGTTTACTAAATTGCAACTCATTGTTGGTTGAAGCTGTACCTCCAAAGTCATTTTCTCTATTGAAGGACTGGAGGAGTAACAAGTACATACGTAACATATGATGATTTATTTCATAGCCTCTATCCATTCCTTCCTTGACCGCATCCTCTCCATACTGATCATATATTGTACGCTTTTCAGGATCCCTCAGAACCTCATGAGCGTGAGCTATCTCATTGAACTGTGATACCAACAACACAATTCAACTTAACAGGAAGCAGTACTTTGATACCAACAGAAGCAGTATGAAAACCTGAAAGGAACCTATACATTCAGTAGCAACTGGAATTATAGTCGTCAATTTCGTTTTGGAGGCCGTTTTAGTTTTACCTTAAAGTGGAACATTCCAGCATTTTGAGCATTTTGAGCATTTTAGCATTATGCGAAGAGAATATGTGATAGAAACAAAATAAAAAAATAGTATTTTTTTTTTAAAAAATCCTAAAGGTATATAGATACTTGTAATCACTTGCTTTAAGGCCTCTCATACAATTGGGAGGGGTGAACCCCGCCAGAACCAAACATTTCAAAGAACAGAACGAAATTGACAAACCAAAACAGAAACACTCAGCTCAATTGGAAGACAACTAAAATCAAGTGAACAGGAAGAAGAACCCAATAATGCGTGCATGCTAACCCACAATGCCTTCAAAAGCATGGTGGGCACATCAAGAAAGCGATGCAGCAATTATGGACGATCCACACATTTTGGTTAAAAGGGTACCACCATAAAGTTTGTCATGTTCTTAGTAAATTGTCATTTGTTACGCATCAGATGTCACAATAACATAATGAGGACTGGCCTATGATGCCCAGATACAGCAGGGACACGCCATGGATGCAAGTAGATGGATGTTACACACGAAAGTTGGAGTATTATGACATGATAAATTGCCTATTGTATCCTAATATCGTAGGGATTTACTGTTCAATTGCCCTTTGGATTCCAACCTGCAACACCCTATTATGGCAAGGAGATGCCATGAATATGATCTCATCATATCATAGAGATTGTAAACACAAAATGAGGCATCATGTGTTGTCATATTGGTACTTGGTAGTATCCAGCATTGTAGAAACCCGCCTAATACTGAGAAAGCAGTGACCCATTTTTTTATAGTGTGAAAAGAACTGATGACTTTTAAAGGTATAGTAATTCTTCTGTCCTCTTATGAATGAAGGGTCTAGAGTCTAGACAAAAGCATGTAGTGCCAGTTTGGATGGTTGCAATTGTGTTTAAAGCTTCTTTTTTTTTTTTTTTTTTTCACAAAGTGAAAACATATACCCAATGAGAGACTCTAAAACTCATTACTCTTAAATGTTGTCTCTATTATTTCACAAGGAAATTTCAAAGAGCAGGAGTGGGGATTTGTATCAAGCTGAGTTGTGTCACGCAATCCTGATTTGAGTAGGAGTATTTCCCCATGTCTCTTGTCATTATTTCCATTATTACTCTACTATATTCTGCGCTATTGTATTATTGTGGATTTGGAGAGACTATAAGTGGTGAAAAACTTAGGTCTCATGTCTGTGGGTGGGTGCAATGGATTCTTGTCTCCCCAAGAGAGCTACCATTGTGAACAATTTAATTCCATATGAGAAACCAAAAATCCACAGAGAAAAACAAAGATAATAAGTTTCCAGTTCACATTAAAATGCAATTAGCCTAATTCCATATGAAAAGCACCCATCTTTGATATGCAGCCATCTGATGCAAACAAAAAATGATTGATTACATAAGATTAGAGAGAGGAGCTACAATACCTTTTCAGGATCTTTGATTATGCAACCATCTGATTCTGATGCAGCAAACAACAAAAAGGAAGGAACACATGCGTTTTGAGAGATGTTACGATACCTTAGTGCGATCTCCTCTTTGCGGCGGGAATCGAACTTTAGTCGAGACAGCGTTCATGAAACCAGAGAGCAGATCGTTTTGCGAAGCTGTCTTGGAGACCCCAAGGATCTCATAATACCTAGTATTATCGCTTGTATTCGGTGCCCTCGCATCCATCTTCTGAAACGATTAAATTTCCGCAAACCCAATCAGTAGAACACAAAGCAAGAATATAATGCCATACATAGTTTCAACGATTCCCAAAAGAAAAGCCTTTAGTTAAAAACAAAGGTGTCCTCATCTGCAACTGCAAGATTTAGAAATCACGATTCACGAACATCTTAATTGAAGGAGATTGTATTGGCATTATATCATATCATCCATACATCATCAAATAAAGATTCTATCTTGGGACGGATGGGATGAATCTTTGTTTGATGTTGCCATTATATCAAACAAAGATTTCATCTTGGCATCTAGACAAGGGAGCTAACCTCTGAACGGCACAACAATCCCCAACGAAAACGAGAGGGATATCCCACAGCTTCGATGCAGTTTCTGTACTCAAAAGGGCAAGTCTTTCGCTTCGACTTGATGTAACGCATGCTCTCGGAGTAGGAGCTCTTTTACTTTTATATATAGGATTTATGCGGTTTTAAACCTAGCAATTCAACCTTTTTAGGGAAATTTTCAAAAAACTAAAAATAAAAATAAAATAAATTATATATATATTAAAGCAAAGGGGGAAGTGGGCTGTGGGGGGTGCCACCTCAGCACCCAATTATTCTCCTTTGAGAAAAATCACTTATAAAAATAGTGAGAGAGCCTTTGCCTTTCAAGTGGGGCCTTTTCTATTCTCCTCAAATCTCCTAAAATCTGTACATCCCCTCCAATCCTCCCTTAAAAATCTCTCATTTAGTAGAGTACCTAAAATCCTTCTAACTTCCCCTAAAATCTTTCTTTTCCTAACTTTTCTATTTTATCTTCTTATCTTAATCTTCAATTATCAATTTTGATGGTGCAATATTATATACTATGGACCCCATCTAACTAAAGTCATAAATCTCCAATATTGTGGAGCCCACCAAGCTATGAAGAATGTTAATGATATGAGGCCCATCTAATGAAATGTGACAGATCCCATAATATGTGGATGTGAATTCAGAACCCAGTGAAAAAAGCCCCAATGCAATACAATATCACACATTTTTTATCCATCTAACGAAAATTTTAGAGTTCACATACCATGAGTCTCATCTAAATGTGAAGAATATCTAATGATGCAATCAATGTTATATGTATGGGGCCTATATAATCAAATGTCATAAATTTAAAGACACTAAATGTACAATTTCTATACATTTCCTTTTTTATGTATTTTTTGGTGTTTAATGATTTTTTTTCCTTTTATCGTAGTCCTATTTTATTTTTCTTTCTATTCTGATAGGTTTTCATGGATTTATGGTTTTTCTTTTACTTCTAGGTTTCAATGTTTGATTTTTAGGCATTGAGTTTCCATCATTTTATTTGTTTCTTCTAAACTATTTGTATCATTGGATTGTCTATGCACTTATGTTTTCATGCTGTATTTTTGTGGTGTTTTTCTTAATTTTATTTTTTATTATGGGCTTATTCTTCTAATTTTAAAAGAATGTTTGAAGTAAAATGCTCAACTAATTTCAAATAAATTAAAAAGCTCTGAGCCTTGCCCATGCATGCTAAATTGGACCGACTGGTCTCCATGGGCACAGCAGCACGGGGCATTAATTTTCATTGGGATGACGATAGTGGGCAATGGTCCCATGTTCTTTGATTACCGATGCCATTTGAAATTTCTTTAATTAAATAGGTTGTCTTGCTCGGGTTTGATGATGGGTTTGAGAGTACTATCCACCATAAAGCTTGAAATTTGTTTTACTATTTTCTTTATCTTTATATGCATTTCAGACATAATCAATTTGACGGCAACAAGAACTCTATTTATGAGGCCTCGATGATCCTAATATCAAAGGAGTTGAATTCATTGGGCTTTGGAATTAGCAATATTGGGTAACAAAATTTTGAATGCATTTCTTATAACTAATATTAATCGACGCATATTTTTTTTTTTCTCTTTTTTTTTCCTTCTTTGAATGGTATCATTTTTTCTTTTTGCTTCCATCCATAATTTTCTTTTTTTTAGTAGGGAGTTTCAACCCATGCATTTTTCAATTTACAAATATTTTATAGGTGTGATATTACAACATTCTCATTATTATTTTTCACGATAATCTCTTTTTTTTTACCATAAAATCTTAAGGTCCTTTTACACTTTATTTTCTTCTAAAAATTCTTAAAAATAATAATAGTGGATTCTTAATTTTTAGTTTTAATTATTATAATAATTTATTATATCTTTGTTTTGGCCCGGGCTCAGCACGGGCGTTTGTTGCTAGTATATATATATAGAAAAAGGAAAATTCTACATAATGCCTCTCGTAAAAGGGGCGTTTCTGCCCCATTCTTACATCCAATGAAAGCAAGCCAACTCATTAAAGGGAGAACGCCTCATTTTTTGGACGAATGAGAAGAGATTATCTTTAAAGATAAAGTTGACTTAGAATTATCCAACCATGCATTAATTCGTATTCTTCGGTTTAACAACTCTAAAAGACATTAGGATTATCACACAAAAACAAGCACTCTCCTCTTTTTTTTTTCTGTACATGGGCTCCTATATTTTCTCTAAATAACTCCAAATTTCTCTCTCTCTAAAGACACTAGGATTATCACTAAATAACTCCTAATCTTTCTCCTTAAAGACCCACAATTATCTCTGAATAACTTCCCTATTTTTTCTCCTTCGTTAATAGTGATATTAAGAATAGGAAAAGGACTGAACAACCTTAATAGTGCTAGCACTTAGGAAAGGGAGAAAAACTAGGAAGGGATTAGTTGCCTATTTATGAGTGAAAGTAGGGAGAAAAACTAGGAAGGGATTAGTAAGCATTTAAATGCATTAACTTTCTTCCTAAAAAATAGGGAAGGAGAAGACCACGTTGGCATATTTATTGGGTGAGACAATGGGGCGTTTTTTGCTACAAAATGCGCAGGAGTATTGTAGAGCTCCCCGATACCCAAAAAAAAAAAGAGAAACTTTACGAACAGAAGCCCCAAATATCTTGGTACCTAAAAAAAAAAAAATCATCAAATACATTTAATTCTCAAAATCATCTTATAGTGTAAACTTCATTTTTTTAAGACTAAATTACCCATCACTTTATCTCTTTCGAGTTCAAGACACAACACTTGCAACCTCAAGACATGACTCATGAATTTGAGACATAGCACTTACGAGCTAAAAATTTACTGTCCATTTATGTGCCCAACATTATTTACATGCTCGGGTTTTCTACTTCTGTTCAATTCCTTTCACCAACATCCCTTGAGTATTCATTAAGCTTATCTATCATGATAGATTGATTTATTTTTTTCTATAAACTCCAATAATGTCTTTATTCAATGTACTTTTACAACAATTAGTAAAAAATTAACTCAAACTTATAGGAATCCAGCATAGCCTCACATGAAATTTTTCAAGGGACATGGCTGTCATGCCGAGTTCAAGAATCTATGAAGTGAGGGTTGAGTAATTCGATTGTGACTTAATTTAACAATTAAAGTGCTATTTTTTACCTTACTTTTAGTACAATCTATAGAGATTTTCCTCCAAAGTCTAAAATGCTCTACCCCCACCTTTTTCACTTTCAAATGTGAATTGAACATTAACAAGATTAATTATCACTATGTCAATAAGTAATTCACGACATACTCGTGAGTCTAATAATTAAAATTTTCCCAAATAGGATGCATGCAGGTGTATTGGGTTTGGCTATCAATCTTGAAGCTGAAGCATATGAGTTGAACCATTCCAATGTGAGTTTGTTCCATAGTGAATGTACTCACACCAACTCTTCTCTTAGTATAACCTCTGGAGATTCTATTAAAAAAAAAAACCAACAATTTCATTTCTATAGAAAAAATACAAAAAGAATTATGCTTCTCTCAATTCCCTATTTGTAACCTTACTTTTACTTACAATATATGGAAGATTAGTTACAAAGTTGAGGATGCTTTTCTCTGTGTTACTCTACTCAGGATATAAGTATAAAAATAAACATTAGCTATTCACGATGCCCAAATCAAATTAGCGCGTTTGAGAGTTGAGAGAAAAATAACGAATCATGAAATACTTTGATGTGTGAATGTAGTTGAGTCTCAATATCTCAAGAGATAAAGTAAAAGGCAATTTAGTCCGAAAATAAATGAAGTCTACGGTATAAGATGCTTTTGGGCATTACATATATTTAAGGATGCTTTTGGAGGTATAGGCATATTTGAGGCTTCTTTTTTTGTAAAAATCTTTATAATAGTTTTAATTCATTTTCAAAAGATAAAGTGCATGGGGACTTGAATATTTCAATAGAGTGTAAAAGTTTTTCATATTTCTTTCGAACAAGTCGTCTCCATAAGTTTTAAGAAATTAAAAATGACAGAAATACGTTTAATTATAAACCATGTATATGCAGTGGGGGCCAAGTTTGTTTCAGTTCAATTTGGATGATCATAACCATTTATGAAGCTAGTTTTTCAGCTATTTGGAATGAAAAAAAGTCCTTCCTACTTAACTATCTATGCATAAACTATTTATTTGGCGCTCTCTCTGTGTCAGTTGGGTCAGACCTATGTGACATAGGTCATCCTGGGTTTCGATTCCGAATCCTTCTGCAATTTGGGTAAGGCTAAGTTGGCTCAATAACTGGCCCAACCCACCTGGGTTGTGCCCCTAATAAGCCAAGTCAACTCACTAACAAGCAGCTCGGCTCAATTGGGCTCGAGCTTGACCTTGCTTCTTGTTTCATGAGCCAACTGAAGATATGGTTAAAGTTAGAAGCAGTTACTTTTGGCCTGATCCCTAGTTCCCTTCCTTGCTGTAAGCACAAATTATCAGTTTTGATTAGTTTGAAAACCCCTTAAACGAATTTCGATTATATTTGGATCGACAATCAAATATGGAGAACTTGGTTTTAAGAAATAAGGAGAACTTGTTTTATCAATTCCCGTCAACTAATATATTTTTTTCATTAATATGGGCTTTATATCTATAATCAAAATAGTTCAATTAATTTGTTTATTGAACTAATAAGCCCCAAGCTTAATTTGGATTCTTTATTATCCATAATATAAATATATCATGATGTGATTGACCATATAAAAATAAAAGATATATAACACTGAAATTATAACGTTAAAAAGAAATAGTACATGTAATTGTTATATATATATATATATATATATATATATATATATAGACACACACACGCACACCATCGCTACACTTGAATTGCCAAAGAATCCTCCAAACTTCTACAAAAACTGAGGATATGGACTGACATATTAATAGAGTCCTTTTGCGCGCAATATCCTAATATTAATTAACTTATAGCTTTAAACCTACATATGTTGTTTCATCTGAAGTACAAAAAAATCCTCCAAGACCCAGTGGAGTCCAAAGGATCCAAAATATCTTTATCCACTGTAGTAGTCCCACGGAGCCCTTTTAGTTATTTTTTCAAAGAAATCTTGAGCAGGGACATCCCCGCTCTTGTGTTCTTTAAAACCAATCCAAAAATATTGTTTCCCTCTTTTATTCTTCTTCTTTCTCTCTTTTCCTCGACAAGCTTCTCTCCTCTCTCGTTCTTCCTCATCTTTTATCAGCCATAAGCTTCCTTCTTTTCTTTTCTTCCTCCTCTCCTATCCACCACGAGCATCTCCTCATCGCCGGCCTTGCTTGCTCCCTCTCTCTCTCTCTCTCCACTAATTTTGACCCTAGTTCCCTCCATTTTCTAATAATAAACATGAAGGAGATGTCTATCTTCATTTTTTATTAGAAAAGTTTTTCATTTTTGGAAAAAAAAAAAAAAAAACTAGATCTTGCAAGAAAATGGGTTCTTATATATCTATTAGGTAGTTGCGAAAATCAACTTATTGTTTCTTAAGACATAGTATTCTTCATGGTATATTACTTGATAGAGTTAGTAGATTTATGGATAGATTGTTGTCACTTGTAATTTTATTATTGGGTCTTGATGATTTATGAGAGTACCTAATAACAAACTCTTAATTTTTAAATCCTAGTTCCAAATCCTAAATCCCCAAGTTCTAATCTCCAAAAAATAGAGTAGAATAAAGTGAAGTTACATGAGCCCTAACAGTTTAAAATTTCAACTATATATTACCCTGTTTGGATGAGTCTAGCCCAATAGATAAACTATTATTGTCAGCCACATGTACATGTACTCCATTTCACTTCAATCCTAAATACTTCATTTTCTTTGAGTAAAAGTGGATTCTACTCCAAACCTTAATCTCACAATAAGCATCCAAATGGAGTGAAATAAAGTACTCTACTTTATTTTCAACCTACTTTTCATCAACTTCACTCCTTATGTGAAACCCACTTCATCTTACTCCACTCCTCATTTATCCAAACATGTCCTAAGAAACACAAATCAAACACTCTTTTATTGAATTAACAACATTACTCAATAGTTCTTTTGGTGGCCAGATTAGACCCTCTAGTCATATTAATAATTGTCTATTTAAGATACCACTTCTGCTACACCTAGAAACTTTCACATTTGATTGTAATAGTTTGGTATAGGAATTCCATATATTTGGACACAATTTTATGATTGAAAGTGAATGTAAAATATAAAAGTAAAATATGAAATGTTAAATATAACTTAAAATATGGATTGTGAAAGTGAAAGGTAGAATGTAAAATGTCGATGTGAAAGGTGAAATGTGGTTGTGAATGTGATGTGTGTATGCGGGAATATGAAATGTGAAATATAAAGATAACATAAAATCTTAATTGTAATCTTTTCTCTTCTTTTTTCTAATCATGTAATGAGCGGAGATATTTCTACCTAGCACAGTTACCACAATATCCCTGCCTAACTAGTTGTTTTACCTGTGATGAGCGGGGATATCTCCGCCGCCTAACTAGTTGTTTTAACTGTGATGAGTAGGGATACCCTGCCCGCTCGTGCACAATTGAGAGGGAACATCACTGGTTGGCGAAAAAAGAAGAAAAAGGGAAAAAAAAAAAAGTGGCAGGAGGTCATATATGGTCTATATTAAAATTTAATAACCTTCTTAGCCTTGAATGAGTCTAATAGGAATTTTTTTGGGGTAAAATGGTCGCAGCACAAATGCACAAACTCATGAAACGGTTGAACAAACGTGCCGCGACCGAAATTCCGAACTTTTTTTTTTATATAAAAAAAAAGTTTGGAAAACGTACAGTCGGAAACCTAAGTCGTGAGATCGATTCCATCAATCATCAATGTTAGATTGAGAATATTGTAGTAGAATATTTAGTGACGTCAAAATTATACACAGGATCGTAGCACAAGCATTTAAACTTAAACTTCAATCCCATTACTTAAATAAATCCTAATGATAATTGTATCTGAAAGAAACTTAAACTTGAAATTGACCTTTATTGGCCTTATTATAACTCATGATTGAGATTGAAAGTAAAAACTAAAGATTATACACACTTAAATAAAGAGTGTATAAAACATGCATCTTAGTTACGAGTCTCCCTATCACCGGTTGCCAACTTGCCATTGAAAATCAAGGACGTACAGATTTACTTCCCTAAATAGGCATAGTTAGGTTCTGATAGACAATGTCATATATAGAAGATGAGCCCTGCTATCATGGACCTTGGAGAATTGGAGATGATCATCTTTTTAGAATCTCCATCTGGGAACCCTTTTGAATAAACTGAGGTATGAGCGGGAATTGAAAAAGTCCTCTTAGCATGTGCAAGTGTCTTCAACATCTTATTATTATTATTTTACTTTCTAGTGTCACGTTAATTGTAATCCGGATGTATAGCCAGCTTTTAAAGATTATAGGCAATCAAGTACTTAAAAAGCGGGTTTACGTGATGGTGAGACAAAAGTAGGCTTATTAGAGGTATTATTGGTTTAAGAGGAAGGTTAATATTTTAGTAAGACACCAAGGTTTGCAGTTAAAGGTGAACCTCACATTGGAGAGAGTTTGGCGGTTAATTAAATAATGGTAGATATTATACAAATGGTATAAAGGTACTGAGTCAGGTTGGGTTTGGATTTAGACCATCCTGTGTTCGACGGAACTGACATGAACGTTGGCGTCTTCTCCTAAGGAAAACTCCTACCGATGAATGGGCAAGGTGTAAAGGGATCTCCTTGGCCTCTAGATGTTATTCTTGTCGCTGTAACTCTGAATCAGATCTACACATCTTCTTCTCTTGTCCCATAGCTCAGCAACTGTGGTCCTGGATTCTCAGTCTTCTGGACTTCTCATTTGCTCTCCCCCATTCGCCTTCTTTGGTTTGGTCTGCCCTCAGCAAGGATGCAGATGCTAAGGGAAAATATTCAGCTGCATCCATCTTCTTCCAACTCATATATATTCTCTGGTTCTTAAGGAATGAAGCTAAGCATCATAGTAAAAAGCCTTCCCTGGTGATAGCTCAAAAGATGTTCATTAATTTTTGTAGTGGCTTATCTTGCTGCTCTTCAGGTAAGTTTACTCACTCTCATCCAATTCTGAGGGCCTTGGGCTATGTTGAGGTCCCCTCTTAGCTGGTTTGGCCTGCTTTGGTCCTCTGCCTGGATTATTTGCTGCGGCTGGAGTGATGGGTTGTAGTGTTTGTGGTTTCCTGTGCTCTGTTGTAGAGAGCAAGGCGGTTTTGAGCTTTGTATGCTCTGTTGTGGAGTTCTTCCCTTTCAGTGTTCAGCTGTATTTTGTGTTTGCTCAGTGCAGTGGAGTGTGGAGTTGTGTTAAGAGGTGGTTTGGTGTTGTTATGGGTGGAGCTTTGCAGTGTGCAGTGCCTCTCCATCTATGGTTCAACTGTTCTGCTGGGAAGTGCTTTGCTTGGGTAGTTTTCTCTCTTTGCTGTGTAAAGCTTGGTAGTGGGTGTGCAGGGATGTGCGGTGCGGTGCTTTGCTGTGCTTGCAGCTTCTTCCTTGTATCGTTGTGCTCTGTTCTGCTCTCTTTTGTGTGGCTTTCTCTTCAGCCCTTTGTCAGGTTTGGTTGGCTCTTTTTGTAAGCCTTCTCAGCTTGTTTTTCCTCTGTTTTTTGGGGGCTTTTGCCCTTGTCTCCTTTCTTCTCTTAATTCAAATTTACCTTACAGCAAAAAAAAAGACGGAACTGACATGAACACTGGACCCAACCTCTCACCCAACCTCTGATAGGTTTAGGGCCCGTGATACCAAACCTGCCCTATCGGGATGGGGTTGAGTTTCATAATGATTATTGTTTATTTTAGTTTACACCAGATTCTGTATTTTGATGGGACAGATATCAGCAATTTCTGAAAAATATCACAATAGTGTTGTCATATTGTATATCAACAAAAAATTTGAAAAAGCCAAACAAACAAAGGGCGATAAAATCAACACCGAATTAAAGGCATCCAGAGATAGGTTATTATTAGCAATTTTTTTAGTACTTTTATTATATAAAACCTATTATATGATATTCTCCTAATGACATTCTAAAAAATCCCTAAAATTGAAAATACCCCAACATGTTGAATGGGATGGAAACTTTTAGTGGGCAATATATTTGCACATTAATATTTGGGCCTAGATGGGCCTCAAACTAGGCCCATTTTCATCCCATGGGCCTAAAATGGTGCTCAAATCTAATGCTAGCCTGAGCTCAGCTAGCCCAGTCCATCAGCATCCCGAGTTTCCAAAGGCTCAAATCTAGGCTATCTAGCCCAATGTCGGCCGGGGCTCAGGGTGGGATGAAAAGTAAAATATAGGATGTAATGCAGAAGTTTGAACCTCAAAAAGAATAAATAGATAAACAGAATTCCATCCCAGTCAGAGTGGGGGCAGATTGCTAAATAGTTTAGTGAAAAGAAGACATATTTTTCTGGGTACCTAAGCTAATGGGGGAGAGGAGGACCGAAGGAGACCTCAGGTAAGGTCAGGGAGCCCCTCGGTGAGGGAAGGTGGCCTGCCCAGGTGAATCCGTGGGAACTGCCGCTCTTTACCACTTAGGTAAGGAGCAGTTCTCCAAATTAAGACCTTGTTAGCATACACAAGTAGGTAAATCTCAATGCTGGATGTTTGGCTGGCTTTTAATGGTTGATGAGCTCTCTCAATGCTGGGCACCACCATGCATATCCTTGTCTTCATCATAGGCCTCCCGTGACTGCTGAGCCTGTTTCATCCTGATCTCCTCAATACAGTGTAGTCTCTTCACACTCACCTAGCATCCTGTCCTTCAGCTGGTCCTTCAGCTGGACTGATGCCCTTGGAGGCAAGATAGTCCCCAAGGTCTTGCACTGGTCTGAAGTGAGTGAGCGGGGGAAATCAACTGTGAATTGGAGGTAGAGCTTCCCCCTCATGAAAGGCCGCAGGTACATTGGCATGCCTTCGCATTTATTGCCATGAATTGATCTGAGAACACACGTAAGGGAATCATCAGGTCTTTAAAATCCAAGGTGCTATAGTCAATGTCAAGCAACAAGTCAACTGGAAGACATGAGAAGAATCAAGGGATTGAAATAAGCTTACCAGGCATCAAGACTTCACCAGGATTGGATTTGATCAGCAACTGTCGATTATCAAGATGCGTCAGTAAAAATTGGAAGCCACAGAGCGCCTCAGTCAGCGGCACGGTATGCTCTACATAAAGATCATGCCTGTTTCTCTTGAACTTGGCATGTTCCTTTTGTTGTAGGACAAAAACAGTATCTCCGGCGACTGTCTCGGGCTGCAAGTAGCTTTCCACTACATAATTAGTACAAGAACATAGAAAGTCCTCAATAGCAGCTCCAACAAGGGCATAGCAATCATGCAAGCAAATTTTCAAAAAAAGGAGAAATAAGAAACATTACTGCTTCAACAGCTTCTCCAGGGAAAGTTATCTTTTGGCCATTCTGCATTCCCTTCTCTACTACAACTTCAAACACTTTTTTTTCTCCCGGACAGCCTTCTCGCCTTTGCAATGCAGGCACCAGTCTCTATCACTTACGGTCTCCCCAGTTCCCTTGCACTCATTGCAAAGATGCTGCATCTGCTGAATCATGGAAATCCCTTGCTGCAATCTTAAGAAGTTAGCACTCGACGCATCAAGAAAACCTAATCAGTAGAGTAATCAGTATAGAATGGCTCACCGCTTGCATTTGGAGCAGATGACATTTCTGGAGAATGAGAGCTTTTTCAATGTACCATTGTACTGTTCCTCTAGAGATACCTGTAAAGGAAGAATGACATCCTCTCCCATTCGTTTCCTCAGGCCTTGACTGCTTACACTTCCTGCCCAGTTCACTAAAAACTTAAAATTTTCAGTAATAGAAAGCCCGCATTTCAAGGAGAGATCCAATGTAGCATAATAGATGGATCAGCTCTTTACAAAAGGGACTAGCGCAGTAGGGATGGCGGAGAATAGCAGCAAATGAAACGCTACCAAGCAACCAGAGGTTTACTAAATTGCAGCTCATAGTTGGTCGAAGCTTTACCTCCAAAGGGATTTCCTTCATAGAAGGTGGACTGGAGGAGGAACTGGAAGACATGGAACGGGTGATGGTGTCCACCGCCTCCACCCATTCCTTCCTTGAGCGCATCCTCTCCATGCTGATCATATATATTACGCTTTGCAGGATCAATCAAAACCTCATGAACCACAGCTAACTCATCAAACTGTGATACAAACAACTCAATTCAACTTAGCAGGAAGTTGTACTTTTGATACCAACAGAAGCAGTATGAGAACCCAAAGGGGACCTATACATTCAGTAGCAACTGGAATTATAGTTGTTAATTTCGTTTTGGAGGCCGTTTCAGTCTACTTTAAAGTGGAACATTCCAGCGTTTTGAACATTTTAGTGTTCTGTGAAGAGAATTTGTGATGGAAACAAAATAAAAATAGTAAAATATATATTTAAAAAAAAAAGAAATAATCATGAAGGTATAAAGATACTTGTAATCACTTGCTTTAAGGCCTCTATACAATTGCGAGGGGTGAACCCTGCTGGAACCAAACATTTCAACATAACAAAATGAAACTGACAAGCCAAACTGAACATACAGTGCAATTGGAAGACAACTAAAATCAAATGAACAAGAACCACTAAGAAACATGTAATGGTGAATTATAGGCATATTTCAAGGTTTAGCTCAGTCACAACATTATGGAATTGGATGTCAAGCATCGAGGAGGCAATTAAAAGTTCAAATGAATTCATAATTTGTGTAGACTACTGTGGCTAGACATGTATTGGATTTAACTAAGAAAAGTTGCATTCAAACAACTATCATAGCATGAGCGAAGCAATATTGTCTGATGGTGAGACTCCAAGGTGCAATGCAGAACTCTTAGAACCATCCAAACTTCAAGAAAATATTGTATTTGTGGATGTGTCTGACCCATTAAAAAAAAATAATGGTGTGCAAGTAGAGTACATGAATTTTACTTAGGAGAACTAGTCAAAGGTTGGGCCAACCGCAGCAACATGTTTAATTTAGGACTAGGTGACCACCATAAAAACATAGGGGCGTTCAGGCCCAACCATAGAGATGTGATCATCCACAACCCAATAATGTGTCCATGCTGGTCCACGATGCCTTCGGGAGCACGGTGGGCACATCAAGAAAGCGATGCAGCAATAATGGATGATCCACACATTTTTGGTTAAAAAGGTATAACCATTAAGTTTGTCATGTTTTTAGTAAATGGTCATTTTTTAAGCATCAGATGTCACAAGGACAAAGTGGGGACTGACCTATGATGCCCAGATATGGCAGAGAAACGCCATGGATATGGCACGGATTTTAAACACGAAAGTTAGAGCATTGGATAGAATATGACACAATAAGTTGCCTATTTTATCCTTATATCATAGGGACTTATTATTCAGTTACCCTTTGGACTCCAACCTGCAACACCCTAAAATGGCAAGAAGAGGGGGTAGGGGTAAGACAGTTTCACGACCCGAGCTCGAGATCCGATCATTTCGGATTAACCACGAGTCACGAATCCATCATACTTATTCCCATAAACTCCGAATTAACCGAAGTTAAAACGAAATTCACAAGGGATAACAATCATACGTACCTGTCAAATGTACATTTTTGCGGAATATATACATTGACGAACCATTAACTAAACAAATTACTTTACATTAAAAGTAAAGTCCAATGTACACAGTTCATTTTTCCTAACAAGTCAACCACTGCATATTTAAAACACAATGCAGGGGACAATATTTACATCTCAAAATGAATCTATAAAAGTTTTTCCAAAATGATTCTATTCATTGGCACTCCGACTCAAGTCCATTCAATTAAACCTCCTGGAGGTATCGAATTGGCCCCCCCTGCTGGCAGAACGGCTTCTACATTACTGACACGGGCAACTGGGCCTATAATGTCATTAATAACACTGTGAACATGACGGTTTAATAATGTATGCATAGATCTATGACAATTCATGCTATCATATACAATAACCTGTCAATTTATCAATTTAACAGTTCTAGACAATTCAATTCAATATAGTACCTATGCATGAGAGTAAAGTATTATCAATTACTATATTGGCAACTACAATAGCAATTATTTCATTCCAGTTCTTCCTAACAGAAGCAATCATTCATTTCATTCTCATTCATTTCATTTATTTACATTGAGTACTCTTTATTAGGTGACTTATCAATTGGGACTTTTCAATCCATAAGTTGCTTCTCATTCAATAAAATATTTTCATTACATGACTTTTCAATGAGAGACATTTCAGTCCAATGTATGGGATCTACCAGTGTCTAGATCAGAGTTCACTGGCACCACCATAGAGTTTCGAAAAACCCCCAGTCCATCAACTGCGGTAAAATTGTTCATTAGTTCATTGTTACATTTAGTAACTTGTGCATTATTCATTAATTCATTAGTCATTCAGTATTTAATTATGCTTAATAACGAGCTCATGAAACTACTATTTAATGCCAGACTCATGAAATCAAATTAATCAATCATTTACTCTCTAATTAAATTTCTATACAATTATCTAAACCAAACAATTGAGTGAAACGTTCGTCATCAATGTATGTATTACTGTATATGACATCACTTTAATTGAATTCGTACATTAAGATAACCTTAGCTAACACTTATGAAGGTTTAGATACCACTAACACTAGCCATGGTGATTAGGCTTTCAATTCAGAGACATCAGACCTTAAAATGAAATTTTCTTCAAGTTCGGTCACCTTGGCAGTTACCTGCCAGTTAACCGAATTCTAGAATGCAGCTAACCGAATTACATTCAGTCAGCTTTCCAGAACCTTGCAATTTCTGATGCATTTTCTCAATTCGGTCACCTACTCAGCTAACCGAATACATTTCGGCTACCCTGCGGTTAGCTTTCCAGAAGCTTGTCTTCTAATGGAAATTTCTGACTTAATTTCGGTCACCTTGCGGTCACCTTTCGGCTAATCGAAATTCGTCCGTCAGTTCACAGTCAGCTTTCCAGAAGCTAACATTTTCTGTGAAAATCACTCAGATGAATTCGGTTGGCTAGCGGTCAGCCGAACTGCTGCCACAACTTCAGATTTTCTGAGTTGAGAACTACAAATTTTCTAAAGTGGAAATTTTGAATCTGAGCTCCTTAAGCTCAAATCACTTCAATAATATATTAAATCATAAGAGGTGTATATACTTGCCTTAGCTTGAGATGAATTGACAAAAAGCCCTTTGTTTAGCTTGATTTTTGAGATGAAATCCCTCCAATCGAAGCTCTAACTCTATGAAAACATTGAAGAATAGAATCCTATGAGCTATTTGAGCTAGAAACCATTCCTAAGCACTTAACAGAACTTGAAAACCCTTAAAAGAGTTCAAGCTACTTACTTGTGCATCCTTGAAGGGAAATCTTGAGTTCTTTCTCAAGTTCTAACACTCCACAATGGGATGAACTTTGATGGAGAAGATGAAGTAGATGGAGTAGCTCCAATCTCTATTAAAATCACTTGAAACCTTGACACTTGATGAGGAAAAAAGAAGAAGAAGAAGAAAAAGGAGAAGAAGACTCTAGGGTTTGGATTTTGAGATGAATGAACTCAAATGAGTTCATCTTATCCTATATAAGCCCAAATTTGCATTTAGGCCATCCACTTCCTAACTCATTTCAATTCAAGTCAAATGAAGGGTCATTTGATCCGTTTCTCGTCAAACGAGTTCACGTCTTTTATGAAATTATCATACTCTTCGACATACGTGCGTTGGTATCAAGAGTTTTCAATTTTGACAAAATACACGAAGATTCGTATTTACGAAAAAGTCCTTAGTTTTCCTTATTCAAACCTAAAATCCATTCCATTCATTCAATCTCATTCATTCTTCTTTCATTAAGCCTAAATCACTCATTTTAGGCTAATTCAATTCCATTTGGTCATTAACTTTCATTAGCTTAATTAAACATAGTTAATTAGCTTTAATTCCAATCAATTAGAATTAATCTCGATTAACTCGGGATGGGATCTAACAGACAGGCAGCTGGACAACTGCGGATCAAGAAGGGAGGGTTAGTTCATGGATTGAGGTATATTGAACATATTGGGAGTTTTCTGGTTGGGTTCTATATGATTAGAATCAGTTGAAACATTAGGGGTAGGTTGGAGATTGGTTAATAAGGTGGATTTATTGCTACTTCAGGAAACTAAAATTAGTGCCAATATTGAAACTGTTATTTTCAGTGTGTGGAGATCTAGGAGGCGTGCCTGGGAGTGGGTGCCTTTAGGTGGGTGCAATATCTATGGGAGTATATATGGGCCAAAAGAGGAAGCTGATAGAATTGTCTTTTGGGATAGCCTTTCTTTCAACATGGTTGAATTTATTAAATTTCTTTAGTTAACCATTGCTATCAAAACCTTAAGGCTCCTCAATACTCCCTCTCAGGTGGAACCCGGCCGGCGTACTTTTGGCGACATGTATTTTTTTTTTTTTTTTTGCGCCGAGTCATTCCTCTTGGAATTCGAACTCACGACCAGTTGGCTCTGATACAATATTAAATTTCTTTAGCTAACCATTACTACCAAAACCTTAAGGCAGTAGTAGAGGCAGCGGAAATACTTTTTAATAGAATTCCCTCGTGAAAAAGTGGGAGTAGACTATTGTCTTGAAGTATGGTGAGGTTCTCTGACTACATTAATGAAAATGAGTTTATGGATCTGCCTTTGATAGGATCAAAATTTATGTGGTTGAACAATTAAGAGAGAATTGCAATGAGCAGGATAGGCTGCTTTCTCATCTCCAAGGAGTGGGAGGACCACTTTGTAGGTGTTATTCAGACATCTTTGTCTAGGAGTTCGTTAAACAACAGACCCATTACTCAGAGGGTGTGAAATTGGGGACCAAGACCTTTTAGATTCAAGAATTGTTGGCTCATGGAAAAAAAGGAGTTTTTGCTACAGGTTCGGGGTTGGTGAGATCAAGTGGAGGTTCATGGCGTTGCAAACTTCCAGGTTGTCAAGAAACTTCATAGGCTTAAAATCAAAATCGTGGAACAAAAAGGCATTTGGGAAAATTGAAGTCGCAGGAGATTTCGACTTTTAAGAATCAAGAAAGTGTGGGATTTGTTTGAGGAAGAGTTAGAATTGAGTCAAGAGGAGAGATTGGCCACTGACGATTCTATCAGGGAGCTTCAGAAATTGCATAGGATGGGGAGGTCTCATGGAGGCATAAATCAAGAGCTTAATGGTTAAAAGGACGAGATAAAAATACCAAATTAGGCGAATGCCAGGAAGAGGATTAATTTTATAGTAGAGTTTGGAGGGAGATAATTTCACGACTCATCCTTCAGAGGTCAAGGAGGAGATAATCTATCTGAGATAGAAACTATTCATCAAAAAGGATGTTGAGATATCATCAAAACATTACGGCCATTTAGTCCTACGGGGTTGTTTAGATAATTCACTTGTAGGGTAAATTGAAGTGAATGCTCAATTTAAAATATATAAAAAGAAGATAGGTCATATCAAAAAGTATAAAATTCCAAAAATCACTCATTTTTTTTTAAAAGGTGGGCTCAGGTTCGGACTTAGCGAGGCCGAGTCTGATTACGAGTCCACTCGGCCAAGTCACATTGATTGTTCTCCACGAAGTATGAAAACTTGACAACAGAAAATGAATAAAAATCTGCAAATAGAAAATCACTCTCCTACACATCCGATTACATTTCTTTGAAAAATGTAATGCACATGCCTTAGTGACATCTCTCTGTAGTGCCAGGATTTCTTGTTGCACAAAAATTTAATTCTACAAGTGTAAGATGGTCCCACTAGAAAATGATTTTTCATGGAATTGAAAAAAAGTAGTTCAAAACTTTCCCCCTGCTATAGGAATAAGTGTTGCACCAAACAGTAAAAAAATTGTGTCCGAAGCATTTTTCAGTGCATTGCAGAAAACTTTGGCACCACGAACATGTCAATTAAAATTCCCCAATTTACCCAGGTCTAGAGATTTTCCTATGAAGTAAACCTTGGATGGAAACACTTTTTTCTTGGTTGAAGTTGATAAAAAGAGCTTGTTCTTTCAACCCAACCTTTCTAGGATGAAAAGGAGATGCAGCTCTGTGCTCTTTATTCTCGATTCGTATTTGCTACAACTTGAAGTGACGAGAATGCAGAAGGAGATAAAGCTTTGATAAAAAGACGAAATAGATATCACAAAGTGATTTCGTCGTATATGATTTGAGGGATAGTGTTGCTAATACCCGATTGCTCCATATATATATATATATATATATATATATATATTGTTTTCTGAGTCCCTGCTGAATTTTAGAATAGAAAAGGCTATAACATGGAGTAGTACCAAGCCCTCACCAATTGCAGCTAAGCAAACATGCGGGCCGGATTCACCATGAAGTAAGGGAAAGCTCTTGTTTTAGGCCCCTAAAAATATGACTCCCAAAAATGCAAAATATAAGACCCCATAATAGAAAATGGCATCTTTTTAAATTCCAAAATAACAATTGACATTCTTTTATTTTTTTCCTAAAAATAAGGCCCCATAATAACTTTCTCTTGAGAAGATACAATCAAAATCTTCATTTCCTCTTTCCTAACCAATTCTTCATATCACCCACGCAGAAATATCTGTCCATTTCTTATCTTCCAGGCCCTCTCTCTCTCTATATTTTATTTTATTTTTATTTTTTTTGCGTCTCTCTGTCCACTTTAAAAAGGTTTGATCAATGCTTGAAGCTTTAGCTTCCGAGAAAGTTGTAACTTAATTACTAACTAGCACAAAATCCGTGCTAATCACAGATATGCATGAAGAGGTAGGGTTCAATGTACGTTAGAAATAGGAAGATCCCATAAGTGGGGAAAGTATATCAGTGAAAAGTGGAGTGCGAGTGGAAAATAACGTCTGATCAAGATTTAAAAAGTATGTTCAAAATTAGATCTAAAACCTTCCATTTTATATATATATAAAGATAGCAGGTGATTCTGCAGGGGTGCGACACGTGGTGGCAGGGGGTTTCCTAGGAGGAGGACATGTGGTGAAACCTCGGACTTTTTGTAATGCCACATTTCGAAATTGCCCTTATCTCCTTTTATTTCCCTTTAGATCCCTATGCAATGCAATTACTAAAATCTCTCAATCTCCTTAAAATATCTCCATCTATACACGTTTTATATTCTTTCCAAGTGGGCCAAATAATAAAAGCAATGTACAATCAACAGGACAAATCCCATCCATTTGATGGGTTCGTGGCCAATCCAAACAAATTTCAGGCCCCACAATATTCGTACGCCGTATAAATGTGGCGATAGTGGACCCACCATGTAATTGAAGATGGTCAGATACCATATACGATGTATATAAAAGGATAGATGACGTAGTGATTGCCTGAGTAGATGAGATTGGACTTAATAACAATGCTATTGATTCAGGAAAAAAAAAAATCTGATTTGGTCCCGTTATTCAAACTGATCATTTGACAGAAAGCAATCCGTACAAATTTCATACCCATAATAATCTTATGCAACCAAATCTTGTAAGACCCATCTTTTGTATGGAAGATACTATTAATAATAGTTGGATTAAGAAAATTTAAAGCATCTTCCATGAGATCCCTAAGGCCAAAAATCATCTTCCACTCAAAGGCCTAAAATCTCTTCATGAGATCCCTAAATGAGCTAACACACGTTGGCCATTTCAATTTTGATGCGTGAGTAACCCAGCCCGTTTCAATTTTCAAATACCAATCCCTACCCCCACATTCTATGGCATGCATAACAACCATCTAACCCAGATCAAAATAACATGAAGTTAGACCCTCCACCATTGATGCGTGAGTAACCCAACCCCTTTCAATTTTCAAATACCAATCCCTATCCCACATTCTATGGCATGCATAACAACCATCCGACCCAGATCAAAATAACATGATGTTAGACTGACACCATTGATGCGGGAGTAACGAGGCCGGTTTATTTAATTTTATGGTGGCTTTATTTCTTTTATTATTTTATTTTGATGACGTTGCCGGTTTATTTAGGTTTATATTTTTTTTATTTTTTTATTTTGGTTTTTTTTTACATTCACTCCTTTTTTATTAATATTATTTATTTATTTTCATGTAGTTCTATTTATATTATTATATTTTGATGAAGAGGTCGGTTTATTTAGATTTATGTTTGTTTTTTTATTTTTTCTGTTTATTTTTTACATTCATTCCTTTTTATTAATATTATTTAATTTTGTCATGTAATTCTATTATTATTATTATATTTTGATGAGGAGGTCGGTTTATTTAGATTTATGTTTTTTTACTTTTTATGTTTATTTTTTACATTCATTCCTTTTGAATAATATTATTTATTTTTGTCATGTAGTTCTATTTTTATTATATTTTGATGACGAGGCCGGTTTATTTAGATTTATGTTTTTTTATTATTTCTGTTTACTTTTTACATTCATTCCTTTTTTATTAATATTCTTTATTTTTTCCATGTAGTTCTATTATAATTATTTTTTTAATGATTTTCAAGGTGTCTAAGTTTTATGTTGACTTTAGGTGATCGAGTGCTTTTATTTTGATGGGTTATTTTCACTCAACTTGCCATAACATCTTTAATCAAATGATCCTACCCATTGATTATAGACCTACAAAGTTTAACGGTAATTATTATGAAAATAATCCAATTATTGCTGGGCTGAATTTAATATCCAGTTTCCTATTTTTTTTCTAACTAAATTATGAACTTGAAATTCAAATACAAATCCAAACTAAATTAGATAACTTTAGATCCTCTAATTACTCAGTATTATATTAAACCCCCCATCCTCTTGTGGACCCGATAAGAAAATTTTTGAGACTTGAAAGTGATAGAGAATAACATTAGTGGGCCCACTGAGTGCAAGTTTAAAATTTAGGCCTCTTATAATCAACACTAAGTGGCGAGTAAGTAAAAGCCAATTCCTACAAGAAAATATCTAAGGCATGTAATTGATAGATGTGGACCCCATAAAAAACTTTTTATGTCTTTAAATTAATAGCGTAGAGAATATTTTAATGAAGGAAAAAGAATTGTGGATAAAAAAAAACACGGTGAATTTGACTCGAACATGATTTGATTTGTTTCTTTTGACAATTGATTTAGATTTATATATAAGATTTTTTAAAAAGATTTGCTTTCATAAAAAAATCATGCCTCTCATATGCATTTGACCAAAAAATTACTTCCTCTTTATTTTTTAATTTACTTTCAACCAACCTCTCTCTATCAAATATCCACACTGTAAGAATGGGAAGGCAAAAGGTATATGGAGTTCTCCAAAAGATGGTGACCAATCTTGAATTTCATATATAATTGTATTTAATGTAGTTTGTTTATTTACTTGGTGTTTACTTTCAATTTAAATTGGATTTTCCTTAGATGGTTTAAAGGTTCGTGTTGGGCGTGGGCCCTGAAGCGCTAGTTAATTATATATATTAAAGCAAAGAGAGAGGTGGGTTGTAAGGGGCGCTACCTCAGCATCAAAGGAGTTCTCCTTTTAAATAAATATACATAAAAAACTTAGAGTGATTTAAGGAGCCATGTCATCACATTCCACGATTTTTTCTCCAATAGTATCTATCCATATCTTCTATCTCCTAAAATCTCTCAATCAATATCCCCTGAAATTAAAGTTAATCTTGTAAAAATAACACAAAAGACCCTTTTAAGGGGGGCCACTATGTAGATCTTATGATCTAAAAATACCAATCTCTTTCACTTATGTGTTACCCCACAAAAGTTTTAGGGAATTTAATAAATCTAACCCATGCACCATCTTAATGAGACCACCTCATAGAACTTATCAACCTGACTCAAATAATAAATGGACTCGAGCCTTTGTTGAACTGAGGCCTCAAAGAGTTGTCATATATTTTCAGTACTTTTTTATCATGTGGTTTGAACTGGGATGATCCTATGTGCACCTAGACTCAAACCTTAGTCTAACATTAGCCTTTAAGGGGCAGTCTCAACCCACCCATATTTTTTGAGTAGGCAAGCTCAGACTTAGTATATAGGACCTGATATACACATGAACTCAGGATATTCAATCCCTATTGATAGTAGAAATGGGCCAGTCCGGAAACTGGCCCATTGAAATTCCTACAACAAGCCGTTAATTTAATGGTCTTCTAAATTATAAAACTTACTGCACATGCTTGCAATGAGGTTAATTTTGATGCTTCAACGTTCATGTAAAATCCAGGAGCCTTAACGTTGATGAAAGTAATTAAATTGCTCTCTCTATCGTTATTTTGCACCAGGTATAGATCCCATACAAGGGACCTTTTTTCCTTGGATCTGTTTTTTTTTTTTTTTATTATTATTATTATTAAATATGGGAGGTACTCTTGTGAGAGACACTCTCTATGAGAGATAAGGTGGGGGCCCTCACATCCATATCCAATGTCAACAATTTAAATATGATGGCCCTCACCTTTATCTCTCATAGTAAGGTGAGAGTGTTTCTCACAAAAATGGATGCATTTGTTTTTTATTTTCTCATTTTTTTTCCTTCTTTGAATGGTATCATTTTTTTTTTGTGCTTCCATCCAAAGTTTTCTCTTTTTTAGTAGGGACTTTCAACCCATGCATTTTTTCAATTTACAAAGATTTTATGGGTGCGATATTACAAGATTCTCCTTATTATTTTCACGATAATTTCTTCCTTTTACCATAAAATCTCAAGATCTTTTTTCCACTTTATTTTCTTCTAAAAATTCTTAAAAAAAATAATAGTGGATTCTTCTTTTATAGTATTAATTATTATAACAATTTTCTATATCTTTGTTTCAGCCTGAGCTAAGCATGGGCGTTTGTCGCTAGTATATAATAATAGCAAAACATAAGGCTCGATAATAGCAACCACAATCTTTTCAAATTTAAAAAAAAAAAAAAAAAAAAAACAGCTGCTTAATTTGTAATTTTGCATTACAAAAAGCGTGAAAAATAGATTTTAAATAAAATATTTATAATAATATTAAAAAATAAAAAAATGCCTCATTTAGGATTTTGCATCATGCTTCAAATTATCTTAAGCCGGCCATCAAACATGTATCTATCCAACTCATTCCACCTTGAAGTTAGAAAGACAGTCAAAAATCATATAAATAATAATGCGGCATCACAATCACAATTCACAAGGAAGTTAAGTTTTTGTGATGCGATGAAAAAAAAAAAAGGCTGAATTGCTCAAATAAAATTAGAGTCTTTCTCTTTTTGCAATTGTAATAAATCCAAATCCAAATCTAAATCCTATATAAAAGACCTCTAGGGGCCTTTGTTGCTGCAAGTTTAACCCCCTTTTTGGGAAGGGGGGGAGAGATGGGGGGAGGGAAAAAATGGGGGGAAGTGGGGGAAAATGGTTTTGAAGGGGTGTTTGGGAACAGAGGGGGAGGGAAAATGGGAGGGAGGCGGAGGGGGGGGGGAAATTTGGGTAGAGAAAAATTTCCCCCCAAAAATGGTGGGAAAATGGGGAGAGGAGGGGGGAAAAGGAGAAAATTACCAAATTGCCCTTTATGTGTAAATAAAATTTTAAAATTTTTACAAAAGTAAGGGCAAAACGGTAATTTTCTCCTTATCTCACAAACAAACAAAACCCTACTTTTTCACTTTTCTTCCCCCCACTTTTTTGACTTCCCAAACAAGAGGAGGGAAAAAACTCCAACCCCCTCCCCTTCATTTTCCAACTGCCTTCGAGCCGAGCGGGGTAAAATAAAAAACTCCACACCCTCCACGCCCATTATTTACAGAAAAGTCAGAAACTGCAGCATCGAAGCTCTTCATCGCCTTGCTGACGAAAAGTACTGGTATAAGCTGTAGCCTTTTGCATATCTCTATGAGATATATCTCATAGAAAATGGAGGTAGATATATATATATGTGTTGAATGTAGTTAGAGGATTCGGATAGTTTGTATGGACATAGCATGCATCAGCCACACTATTATTTGATTCACGGCCACAATACAATACATATATGATATTTTCCAATCATGAAAAGTAAGGAGGGTATCCACAGCGCAGCCGTCTTCCATGCCAAAATAAGATCCCAAGATAGAGTCTTTATTTGAAGTATGGATGATATTGTGGCAATACATTCTCCTTCCTTGTTCCATGTAAATGTAAAGATAAGATCCCATGATGGGATGGGTTCTTTGTTTGATTTATGGATGATATAATATGGCAATACAATCGATCTCCTTCCTTGTTCCATGTCAACGTAAGATCCCAAGATGGAGTCTTTGCTTTTTGTGGCAATACAATGTCCTTGAATTAAGATATCCGGGATGCCTGTGATCTTTGCATGCGAGGAGACCTTTTTGGACTCTTTTATAGTTTCCCTTTGTTTGAGTCTCCTCAGAATTCGCCATCGAAATTAGGGTTTTTCTCCCGACCTTTTTTCTTCTTCTTCTTCTTTTTTTTTTTTTTTTTTTTTTTTTTTGACTATTGAAACTCGGATGTAAATCGGGACAATTGAGGCTTTTCGTTTGGAAATCGTGTAGAGGTTTGGTTTGCAGAAATTTGGGACTGGGGAAATTTTTTGTTCTTGAATTAGGGCACGGTTTGCTGTGTTTTCTACACATTGGTTTGCAGAAATTAAGTGTTTTTATTTTATTAATCTGTTTCAGAAGAAGATGGTTGCGAGGCCACAGAAGACGACGAGCGATAATACTAGGTATTATGAGATGCTTGGGGTCTCGAAGACAGCTTCGCAATATGAGCTGCGCTCAGGTTTCATCAAACAAGTCATGAAGGACCGTCCGATTCCCGGAAAAGATAACCCTAGGGTAACATTTCTCTAAACGCATGTATTCCTTCCCTTTTGTTTGCATCAGATCATAGATGACTGCATGATCCAAGATCCCGAAAAGATATCGTGGTGTATCTATTATCTCATGTAAATCCTTTTTGTTTGCATCATATGGCTGCATATTAAAGATCTGTGCTTCTCATATGGAACTAGGCTAATTGAATTTTAACCTGAATTGCAAATTTATTATCTTTTCTTAATCTCTGTAGTTTCTTGGTTTTATCCCTTCTAATTTCTAGGGTAGGCATACATGGCCGCAGTTTCTATCTCAGCTTATTCAATTGTTTGTCTTGTTGAGTTAAATTTATGGAATTTGTGGTTTTACTTTTTTAGTTATGGGATCTTCTGATTTGTTTGATTCAATTATGGCAAGGGCTCCTAGATATATTACTTTTTCTTAGGATATGTATTGAGATACTGGTGAGAGTTGTCACCACAGTTGGTCAATGTTCATGGTTGCAATCACTAGGTTGCGGGGAAAACTAAAAAACATATGTCAAATTCAGACTTTAGTCTCTAATTAAAATTGGAAAACTAAATTAAAGGGGAATTCTTAGAAAGATAATTATTCTAATATAGATATTCCAGCACAAAAGACTTGTGGCCTTATTGGTCTTATTGACTTTGTGCACACAGCTGGGCTGTGGACATAGGCATGGGCCAGGAGTCTTGGGGAGCATGAGTGCTTCTTTTAAACCTCGAGGCATTTCTTTCAAACCTTATTGGTCTTATTTGTTGAAAATGTTCTATATTTTGGGTTCAAAGGAGTTTAGGGAAGGGACATAGTAGCCAAACTCAAACCGCTCCTAGGGCCGCTCCGTGGCTATTTTTCGCCCTTGGAAATTTTTATGTATTTGTAGGAAATACACAAGTTAATGGGTGTTAAAATTCGTAGGACTGGCAATATTAACTTTTATGTTTTTGCGCATAGAATCGTGTGAGATATCTAACTTAGTAATCTTTACAAGAGGAGTCCTGTCACCCGTGTGATGTTTTAAACTAGTATTTTTGGAACTTGTGAATTTATGTAAAGGAATAGAAGAGTGATAACGCTGCTCTATTTTTTATGTATATAATTCCCACATAATTATCTTTATAAGTGGGGTGGCATAATGGCCATCTTAATCAGCAGGACCTATCATTTTAAGTCTCCCTATGGGTGCACTATGGTGTGCCTACCCTCTCATGCCTAACTGTTGTTGGAACCTCATTTAGTGTTTAACAGTTTGTATTACAAACAATGATCTAAGGTTTTATTATTATTATTAATATTATTGTTGTTGTTGGTAACAACAATTTTCATTCAAAAAAACTTACAAACAGAAAAAGCACCCAAAAAAGAATGATAGGGGAAGAAATAGGTATAAGACCATTATACCTACACCAAAAAATGGAACAAAGACAAAGGTGGCCAAAGAGATTATATAATTTAAAGCAACAAACAGAAGGGATGTATCCACTCCTTGCTTGGCTAACGAATTGGCAAAGCCAGTAGCTGATCACCCAACATGATGAAACTCCACAAAAATAGCAAAGGACAACACCCTAATCTCATTAAAAAACTGAAATCTCCAAGGGGGCTTTGCCAAAGAGTAAATCCAGGAAATGGCGTTCCTAGAGTCGCTTTCCAGCACTAAGTTGGAATGGAAAGAGGTTGCAAAAATCCGAAGCACTGTTAAAATAGCCAACATCCCTGCCTCATTAAACTCCAAGCAACTCTTATGCTTAGAAATCAAAGGGAGAACAATTCAATCAGTACTGCGAAGCACCCCACGTATGCCGACTGGACCTGGTTTACCCCTAGCTACTCCATCTACATGAAACTTCAAGATTCCTTGACTTGAAGGAACTTAAGGCCCCATTTGGCATTGTTTCTACCTTGTTCCTAATTTTGTGCTCAGACCGGGTTGTTTTGAGACCAGGTTGTGCTGAGACCAATCCGTGCAGAACTTGTTTGGCAACATTATATTAATTTGTTCCATTGAGAACATGCTATGCGGAACTTGTTTGGTGACAACATAACAATTTTATTCAAAGAAACAAAAGTAAGAAAATCATGTTCCTCAACAACATTGACCTTAAATCTAATATGAATATTAATAAATTCATGTTAAATATTAAGAAGATATTAATAAATTCATCTTGATTATGAAGAATACGACACATGAGGTTTGCATTCAATGTGTTAATGGCTAACATCGGACAGTATTAGTGTATGGGTGAGATAAGGCTTCCACTTCAACTTGCTGATTTAATGTTCACTGACGAAAATGTGCATGAGCTTGATTTCAACAGGAACCCATTGCCAAACCCCTCAATCAGTTCATGCTTTTCAAGTTGTTGTATGTTTAATTTTGTTCAATGAACCATCAGAATTGCATCTCATCCGACAACAACCCTTTCTCATACTAGAGATCTTGCAAGACAAAACCCACGATCCAAGGGTATGATTTTTGTTCAATTGAGTCATTAGAAAGGGGCAACTCATCCTCCAGCAACCCTTTCTCATAGAGATTCTGCAACAGGAACCCATACGAGAGATCCTACAACCAGGAACCCATGTTCCAACATGGGCTTCTCATCCTTCAACAACCCTTTCTCATACTAGATATCCTGCAACGTGAAACCATTCTGCATTTTGGAACCCATACGAGAGATCGAGCAATAGGGAACTCATGATCCAACATGGATATGGTTTTTGTTCTTGTTGCTTCTTATCCTGTAAACAACCTTTCTCATACTAGAGTTCCTTTAATCAATGAATCATTAAAAAGGGCTGCTGCAATTGGACATTAGAGATAGAGAGAGAGGTGCAAGTAAGGGAGAAAGATGGGACATACAAGAGATGCTACACGTCAGAGCATTTGGAGAGGATGAAGATCGTAGTTCGGAATGACTTATATCGAGTTAAGAATAAGGCAAAAGACTTGGAGACGCAATATTGCCAGCAGGTTGTTCCAAAAAAAAAAACCGAAAATTTATCGTTTTGGGTTTCTTACTCTGGCTGGACTGGATTTTAGGGATCGTTCCAGAGGATTCAATATGTGGAACGGTATTTAATACTTGCCAAACACGTTCTCTATAGCCTTTTCTCGCTGGAACATGGAAACACCCAATTGAAACAATGCCAAACAGGGCCTAAGACACCAAAAGCTTGTGTTCTTAGCCGCACTATAAAGACAGGCATCCTAATTATGGAAGTCCCCATCAACCCTTAAGCTATCAAAGTCGTCCTTACTGGAAACCCACTTAGATATACGCACCACACCATGTGCACACTACCTCCTCTACTAAATTTATAGTGTCAAAACAAATGATCAGTCCACCCCCCCCCCCCCCCCCCCCCGACACAGACACACACACCAAAAAAAAAAACAAGGTGCTTCCACTCTAAGTGGAACCAGGCCTGCCCAAACGAGAGAACTCAAAGGCATAGCACCCCTCAAGAAAGATTTTTCAGAGAACTCTCCTGACACAACTTCCATATTTGAGCATGTGCCTCTCCACTGCAAATGTAGATGTTAGAGAGAATACTCAATAAACACGTGTTCCGAGTTCCAATTCCTCACATTGATGCAAACTCCTCCTAAGGACACTCCCCAGGACACAAAACCCCCCACCTATGTAATTCTCTTTTACTGAAGACATTTTATCAACCATGACCTTGAAAACCCTTGGAAAAACAAGAACAAAAAAAAAAAAAAAAAAAAGAGAGAGAGAGAAAGGACCCCCACCCAACCAATCATGAACCCAAAAGGGGGCTCTACTCTCCCATCCCTCCCTTTAACTTATCCCCTAATTAAACACCCCCACCCACACACAAAACAACCAATGGATGATCATTTCCCAACTCCCAAAATGTTACCCCAAAAGCTTGACGCGTGATCGATGCATAGGGGCTCTAACCCCCACCCAACCAATCATGAACCCAAAAACAGACCTAATTAAAACTCATCGAGAAAACCCCCCCACCCCACCAAACCCAAAACAGAGCGCGCCCCTAATTAGCAACCACCCCCCCCACAAACAACCACAATGGACGATCATTTGTCAACTCTCAAAATGTTAGCCCAAAAGCTCGACACCAGATTGATGCCTAGGGACTCTAAACTCTACAAGCAACTGAAATTCCGTATTGCTAAGAATCTTGAAGGAGCCTCGGTCAGTAGACTCAATACGACAAAGGTAGCATACTGATCTTGCAACTAAACTCTAAGCTACTGGCCAAACACCCCACTCCCACGATCATGCTATTGGCTATTTTGTTCTTTAACTCAGAAGCCAACTCAAAGCACCGTAAAATTCGCTTCAGAATCAAGGTTTCCTCCAAGCATGCCGAATTAAATAGGATAGTATCATCAACGAATTGAAGATGGTAATAGCCAAATCACCTATACCAACCCCCAAGCCCCTTAAGGAGACCACAATCTTTAGCTTTCAAGAGAAGTGCACTCAAAGCTTCTACCATCAATTTGAATAAAAAGGGAGAGAATGGATCCCCTTGCCTAAGCCCCCGAGATGACTAGAACAACCTTGGGAGAGCCATTGACCAAAATTGAAAAAGAAGCCAAAGAAATACACTTTTCCATATCAAATTTGAAAATAACACCCACTTTCTTGAACTGCTTCTTAGAGTCAAACAAGTTATTGGCAATGAGAATTCCATCAAGAATCTATCTCTTATGCACACAGCCATGGGCCTCCCAGACTTGGGCCTCTAATGATAGGAAGAGTGACCTTTTGTTTGTTTCCTAGAACTTTCACAAGTAGCTTATACACACTCTCCACCAAGCTAATGGGCCTGTATTCCCAAAGCGCTACGTGATTAGGGGTTGTTTGGGTAATTCACTTGTTGAGTGAAGTGAAGAGGATGGTCAAGCCAAGAGAGAATAAAACTAGAGGGGGTCAAATCAAAATGTGCTAAATGACCTGGCTTTTTGTCATTTATTGGCTTGAGAAGTTATCTTTTTTACTTTTTTTTTTTGTAAAAATGTAGAGGGCCTTTTGTCATTTAGTGGAATGAGAGAATTGCTTTTTGACTTTAAAAAAAAAAAAAGAGGTGATTTTTGAAATTTGGTACCTTTTTATATGACCCCTCTTCTTTTTATGTATCTTAACTTGGGCATTCACTTCAATTCACTCTACAAGTGGTTTACCCAAACAACCCCGGGACTTAAAGCCGGAAAGGCAGCGTCAATCTCCTTACTTAGCCTGCCCCTTTGATGAAACTCAAATAACATCTCACAAAAATCTTTCTACAAAACATCCCAAGCCGCCCGAATAAAAGAGAAAAGCCACAATCTTGCAGAGCCACACTAATTTCCTCTTCAAACTCCCTCTCCAACCATACCTTTAAGGCTATCTTGAATGGAAGGAAAGCGAATACCTCCAAAGAAGGCATAGGATAGGGATCCAAAGAGTACATCTTCTCAAAGAATCTAGCTATCTCCTCCTTGACCTCTTAAGGATGAGTAGTGAAACTATCTCCCTCCAAACTCTGCTAACAAAATTAATCCTCTTCCTGGCATTCGCCATCTGATGAAATAATTATCTCCTCCTTTCAACCATTAAGCTTCTGATTTATGCCTCCATGAGACCTCCATCCTATGCAATTTTTGAAGCACCCTGATAGAATCGTCCATGGCCAATCTCTCCTCTTGACTCAATTCTGACTCTTCCTCAATCAAATCCCACACTTCTAGATTCTTAAAAGTCGAATCTCTTGCGACTTCAGTTTTCCCAAATGCTTTTATGTTCCATGTCTCGATTTTGATTTTAAGCCTCTGAAGTTTCTTGACAACCTGGAAGTTTGCAACACCATGAACCTCCACTTGATCTCAGCAACCCCGAACCTGAGGCAAAAACTCCTTTTCCATGAGCCAACAATTCTTGAATCTAAAAGCTCTTGGTCCCCAATTCACACCCTCTGAGTAATGGGTCTGTGGTTTAACAAACTCCTAGGCAAAGATGTCTGAATAACACCCACAAAGTGCTCCTCCCACTCCTTGGAGATGAGAAAGCCATCTATCCTGCTCATTGCAATTCTCTCTTAATTGTTCGACCACATAAATTTTGATCCTATCAAAGGCAGATCCATAAACTCATTTTCATTAATGTAGTCAGAGAACCTCTCCTTACTTCAAGACAATAGTCTACTCCCACTTTTTCATGAGGAATTCAACCATGTTGAAAGATAGGCTATCCCAAAATACAATTCTATCAGCTTCCTCTTTTGGCCCATAGATACTCCCATAGATATTCCACCCACCTAAAGGAACCCACTCCCATCCACGCGTCCTAGATCTCCACACACTGAAAATAACAGTTTCAATATTGGCACTAGTTTTAGTTTCCTGAAATAGCAATAAATCCACCTTATTAACCAATCTCCAATCTCCAACCTACCCAACCTTATAATGTTTCAACTGATTCTAATCATATAGAAACCCAACCAGAAAACTCCCAATATGTTCAATACACCTCAGTCCATGAACCAACCCTCCCTTCTTGATCCGCAGCTGTCCAGCTGCCTGTCTTACCCCTAGCCCCTCTTCTTGCCATTTTAGGGTGTTGCAGGTTGGAGTGGAAAGGGTAACTGAATAATAAGTCCCTATGCTAACAGGATACAATAGGCAACTTATTGTGTCATATTCTATCCAATGCTCTAACTTTTGTGTTTAAAATCTGTGTAAGTGCCATATCCATGGCGTGTCCCTGCCATATCTGGGCATCTGGGCATCATAGGTCAGTCCTCACTTTGTCATTGTGACATCTGATGCTTAAAAGATGACCATTTACTAAAAACATGACCAACTTTATGGTAATACCTTCTTTTTTTTAATGGACCTTTATGGTTATACCTTTTTAACCAAAAATGTGTGGATCATCCACTATTGCTGCATCACTTTCTTGATGCGCCCACCGTGCTCCCGAAGGCATTGTGGACCAGCATGGACACATTATTGGGTTGTGGATGATCACATCTCTATGGTTGGGCCTGAACGCCCCTACGTTTTTATGGTGGTCACCTTGTCCTAAATTAAACATGTTGCTATGGTTGGCCCAACCTTTGACTAGTTCTCATAAGTAAAATTCATGGACTCTGCTTTCATTCCATTATTATTTTTAATGGGTGAGACACATCCACAAATACAATATTTTCTTGAAATTTGGATGTTTCTAAGAGTTCTGCATAGCACCTTGGAGTCTCACCATCAGACAATTGCTTTGCCCTTGCTATGATAGTTGTTTGAATGCAACTTTTCTTAGTTAAATCCAATACATTAGTCTCCGCAAATTATGAATTCATTTGAACTTCTAATTGTCTCCTTGATGCTTGACATCCAATTTCATAATGTTGTGACTCAGCTAAACCTTGAAATATGCCTATAATTCACCATTACATGTTTCTTGGTGGTTCTTGTTCATTTGATTTTAGTTGTCTTCCAATTGCACTGTATGTTTCAGTTTGGCTTGTCAGTTTCATTTTGTTATGTTGAAATGTTTGGTTCTAGCAGGGTTCACCCCTTGCGATTGTATAGAGGCCTTAAAGCAAGTGATTACAAGTATCTTTATACCTTCATGATTATTTCTTCTTTTTTTTAACATTTTTACTATTTTTATTTCGTTTCCATTGCAAATTCTCTTCACAGAACACTTAAAATGTTCAAAACGCTGGAATGTTCCACTTTAAAGTAAGACTGGAACGGCCTCCAAAACGAAATTAACAACTATAATTCCAGTTGCTACTGAATGTATAGGTTCCCTTTAGGTTTCATACTGCTTTTGTTGGTATCAAAAGTACAACTTCCTACTAAGTTGAATTGAGTTGTTTGTATCACAGTTTGATGAGTTATTTATGGTTCATGCGGTTTTGAGTGATCCTGCAAAGCGTAATATATATGATCAGTATGGAGAGGATGCGCTCAAGGAAAGAATGGGTGGAGGCCGTGGACACCATCACCCATTCCATGTCTTCCAGTCCACCTTCTATGAAGGAAATGCCTTTGGAGGTAAAGCTTCAACCAACTATGAGCTGCAATTTAGTAAACTTCTGGTTGCTTGGTAGTGTTTCATTTGCTGCTATTCTTCGCCATCCCTACTGCGCTGGCCCTTTTGTAAAGAGCTGATCCATCTATTATGCTACATTGGATCTCTCCTTGAAATGCGGGCTTTCTATTACTGAAAGTTTTTGTGTTTTTAGTAAACTGGGCAGGAAGTGGAAGCAGTCAAGGCCAGAGGCAACGAATGGGAGAGGATGTCATTCTTCCTTTACAGGTATCTCTAGAGGAACTGTACAATGGTACATTGAAAAAGCTCTCATTCTCCAGAAATGTCATCTGCTCCAAATGCAAGGGGTGAGCCATTCTATACTGATCACTCTAATGATTAGGTTTTCTTGATGCGTTGAGTGCTAACTTCTTAAGATTGCAGCAAGGGATCAAAATCTAGCGCTCCGATGGCATGTGCTGGCTGCCAAGGCTCTGGAATGAAGGCCTCAATATGTCACCTTGGGCATCCCATGATTCAGAAGATCCATCGTCTTTGCAAAGAGTGCAGGGGAACTGGGGTGGCCATCAGTGATAGAGACTGGTGCCTGCATTGCAAAGGTGAGAAGACTGTCCAGGAGAAGAAAGTGTTTGAAATTGTAGTAGAGAAGGGAATGCTGAATGGCCAGAAGATAACTTTCCCTGGAGAAGTTGATGAGGTGGTAATGTTTCTTTTTTCAAATTTTCTTGCATGTTTGCTATGCACTTGTTGGAGCTACTATCGAGGACTTTCTATGTTCTCGTACTAAGTATGTAGTGGAAACTACTTGCAGCCTGATACGGTCACTGGAGATATTGTTTTTGTCCTACAACAAAAGGAACATGCCAAGTTCAAGAGAAACGGGGATGATCTTTTTGTAGGGCATACCGTGTCACTGACTGAGGCGCTCTGTGGCTTCCAATTTGTACTGACCCATCTTGATAATCGGCAATTGCTGATCAAATCCAATCCTGGTGAAGTCTTGATGCCTGGTAAGCTTATTTCAATTCCTTGATTCTTCTCATGTCTTCCAGTTTACTTGTTGCTTTACATTGACTATAGCACCTTGGATTTTAAAGACTTCATACAGTTGTCTGATGATTCCCTTACGTGTGTTCTCAGATCAATTCATGGCAATAAATGGTGGCGGCATGCCAATGTACCAGCGGCCTTTCATGAGGGGGAAGCTCTACATTCACTTCACAGTTGATTTCCCCCGCTCACTCACTTTAGACCAGTGCAAGGCCTTGGAGACTGTCCTGCCTCCAAGGACATCAGTCCAGCTTCAGGACCAGCTGAAGGACATGGTGCTAGGTGAGTGTGAAGAGACTACACTGTATAGGGTCAATGTTGAGGAGATCCGGATGAAACAGGCTCGGCAGTCACGGGAGGCCTATGATGAAGAAGGATATGCATGGTGGTGCCCAGAGGGTAGAGCGTGCCCAGCATTGAGAGAGCTCATCAACCATTCCTAGTCATTGATCAAACTTCTTAAAATCATTATTGGATATGCATGCATGAGGATTTATTTGACTGTTTTGAGTCTGATCATGTGCGCTAGTCAATCTTTCCAGTAAGGCTGTCAATCGGGTCCTTTGACGAGGGGGCCCAGCCCGATTCGGCCCGCAAAAGCCTGCAAAGTGAGGGCTTTTCTTTTTGTCCTAAAGCCCGAGGGTAGGGTAGGGCCCAATTTTGAAAAGCCCGCAATCTTGAGGGCTAAGCTAAGGCTTAACTTAGCCAACCTGAGGGGGCCCGGCCCGGCCCTTTGTCTATTAATATATAAAACAAATTATATGTATAATATAAAATATATATGTATATATAGAAAGAGAGATTTATAAAAAAATATATAAAGAACTCTAATTAGCAATTAATGATAGAGACTTAATATTTTGTCAAGCAATAATAACCAAGGCTTAAAAGGAATTTTAATGGATATCCTCATAGATCACAATATTGTCATCTATATTTAATTTTATGTTATCATTTGAATGATTTATTTGATTCTATGTTTGCCTAACACGGACATATTCTTCAATAAAAAGGAATTTCAAGTTGTCATTCATCATATTGATTTTCACAAATGTAAACTATTGAAGGTTGAGAGTTTAGATAGATAGATTATTAACATTAACATTATATTATCATTAAGTGAGGTTGAGTTTCAACCACTAACTATTGATCGATGCCAATTTCTTTCTATACCCTTTTATGACTATTGTTATTTCATTCATGTGGATCTTACATCTAGAGTTAAAAGTTTGTGACTCATGAATCAAATCATCTTTGTCATTCATCTTCGGTATTCAAAGTTTAATTGTTTTGTTATAAAATCCAAGGGTGATTTTTTGAAGAATTACAAGTTAGGTTTAATGCTAACTCAAGAGTGGTCTAATGTTTATTTGCACTACATATATAAATAATTTATTTGGAATAAATCTAATGCCTATTTGAAGTAAATCTTATTGAATCAGACACGACTTGCCAAACATGTTCTCATGGTTCACATTATTGTTTTATAAAAATATATAGAACATGAATACTAAAAAAGGCAACAACCAGCTAAAATTCAACTGCGACAATCTTAATAATAGCCTGAAAACAAATAAAACCGAAAACATTATTTAAACTACTAAGACTGAAAACAAACAAAACCATGCACATTATTTAAATTATGTAATTACTGCTAGTGTGTTAAGGTATTTAATAGTGTATTTTCTAGTTTCATGTCACAATATTATCACATTACCTTATTTCATTTAATACTAACTAATATCTTTATAAAATAATGAAGGTCTATTTATGGGTAAGAGTCATTAAAAAAAAAAAAAAAAAAAAACAGCCTATTCAAATCATCCTGGCCCTTGATTTGTAGTGCTCTTTTAATAATGGATTTCTTAAAGATTCAAACTAACCGTGGATATAGGTATGATGAGAATGACAATGGGCCTAGTGCCAAATCATGGGAGGATGAGCGTTTGAATGGGCTTGCACTTTTCAAGGTGGGACCATGGGTCTAGTGTTTCGCACCCATCCAGATAGACCATGCACCGTTGGATCTATTGTGCAATTTGTTTTGGAGAGTGGAAACTTGTCGGCCATTGATTAAGTGGTTAGAATGATCATCTTAGATCATCTTAGCCTCTGTCACCGTACACAGGTAGACAGCAGGGAATTCTTTCAATCCCCCAATCCCATCTCCAAGCGGGCTCACAGATGGGCCCCACAGGCGTGAGCAAGCAAAGGAGAGAAGGCCCTTTTTTAAATTGAATTTTTTTATGTGATCTATAGGTTCATGGTGATTGGCGACCATCATAAAGATATTGGTGTCAACCTAGAGCGACCCGCCGAGGAACCAATCGCTGAGGGAGACAATTTTTAGGATTTTATTACTTTAAAGCAAAAAAAAAAATTCCCAGTATTGTATATTGCATCATGATTTCTCAGGATATGCTTGTTTCTACTGAAGGACAAGTCCGCTCAAACTAACGCTTGGCTACAGCTCGGGCCCATGCACCTTTATCACCCCAAACAAGACAAATGGCACATGATATACATGATAGAAGCATTCCATCAGATGGGCCCACATTGTCTGGGTGGGTCCAGCATCATGTGGGCTATATTACGTGAAAGGCGGAGGATGGTTATACAGATTTGAACAGCAATCCACATCATCGTGAAAAAATAAAATAAAATAAAATAAAACAGAGGGTCACATGGTCCATTTGCCATTTGCCGAGCCAGTGCACATGCATACAAGGAGGGTCCACTTGAGCAAGTCCGGTTGGAATCTCATGTTTATAATAGCCCTGGGAATATAAGGTGTTCGTCGTGGCAATTCCAATTCCAATCACAATGTGGCAGGTTTGAGTTAGCTTACTTTTCAAAAGTCAGAAGTACAGAATCTTGTTGAAAAAAATGGGAATTTTCTCTACCATGACTTGGTTAAAGTCATGCTGCTAGAAAAACCAAAGTAAACAAGATCATGGAGCATTAAGAATATCAAGCCTTACATGTACAGTTTCTCTAAAAAATGCATGATTGCTAACTACTCAAGAAACAAGACAGGACAATAGAAACTAAAAAGTTTATAGAAATTTAAAAAAATAAAATAAAATAAAAGGAACTGGCCTTAAGAATTCGGCATATATGCACTTCAACAAGTAATCACAACCTCATTAACTGTAAGGGAAGTCACTCGCCTGTTGTTGCCGGTTTGATACATGCACAACAAGATGCTTTCTTTTTGCTTTGGCTGCTTCTATCACCAGAAGCTTTCTTTTTACTTTGGCTGCTTTTATCACCATAGAGATAGTCCCTCAGTAGAACTTTTGATTTCCTTTCGACCACCATGGTTCCTGTGCTTTTATGTTGCTCCTCAACTTTCAGCAAGATAAACTGGATTCTCTGCAATTCCAACTCCAGTCTCCCAATCTTTTCTGATGATTTTCGTGCCTGTTCCAAAAGTTGCTGCTTTCGCACATTCCCCATTCCCCCCACGGACTCCTCAGTCTGGCTAGCAGAAGCAGAACCATCTTCAGCAGTCTTTGTTAGTTTCCTGTTAACATCAACTAACTGCAGGATGGCTTCCTCTACTTCTTTTAGCTGCCTGTTCACATTATCAAATTCGACACCTGCAGGCCGGTTGCTCTTGCCGGATTTCTCTGTCTTCTTCTTCAGTTCTTTCACGCCTGTTTGAAGATTCATCAACCTACTGGCGTCGGAAGCAAGCCTTTCTACAATTCCCACATTCTCTTCTCGGTGGGGTTCTCTAGCTTTACTGGATACCTCGGGGTTGTAGACTTCCAGCTCCTTCTCAGGCTGCGACTCAGAAGACAGATACTCACTCTTATCCTCAGCTACTGCTTCTACATCTTTATTGGCCCTATCTGATGCCAGCAACTTCCTTGTTGGTTTGAAGTTGAAATTCTCTTCTGCTGTTTCCCACAATTCAAGCATTCCATCCTCTGCATCAGCATTTTGTCTACAACCCATCCCATATGAACTGTTTCCATGGGATGAAGAATCTGAGATGTGATCAAGCTGAATATCTTTCATCGTGAGCCCATGCTTCAATTGAGATGCTTCTGCATCATTTCTTTGCAGCTCAAGGTCTTCACAAGGTCCCACTATTTCTGGCAATAGAATAATGACATCCTTTTTTGTCTCAGTATCTTCTGGCATTGATTTGCTTTTTAATTTTAGCTCTTTGATCTCTTCCATAACAACCTCCAGCTTGGCCTTGGCATTAGAGCTTTCCAGCATTGCAAGCCTCAGCGTTTCCAACATTACCTTCTCCACAGCTTGAACCTTTGTGAGTAACTCATGCAATTCTGAAACTCCAGCTGCTTCTGCGACGCTGTGATCTTCACTCGGTTCTGGACAGCTCATTTCAATTTGATGAGCCATTTCTACAGAAGCATCCTGAAAAAAAATTGAGTAATGATGGGATTATTGCAAAAGCATAAGAGACAAGACTGTGGCCAACCTGATCACAATATCACTACCAAGCCATAGCTCTAATATCATAAAGAATCTCAGAGGCACTGCATTTGTGATAAAATCATCGTCACCTTTTAATAACAAAACTTCTCAATTTATACCAGAGAAGAGGAACCACAAGAGAAGGATTCAAAGACCTAAAATTAGGGTTGTAAACGGTTGATTCCGGTCCGGGTCCATAGTGGACCCGGAACCGGAACCGTTAAGGAGAAGGTGGAACCGGATCCGGATCCGGAACCGTTAAGGAGAAGGTGGAATCGGATCCGGATCCGGAACCGTTTCGAAACTGGTTTCTTGGCTCCGGAACCGGAACCAAAACCATATGTGGGACGGGTCTGGATCCAGGTCCGGGTTTAGGTAGAGAATGATATTAAAACAATATTATTTTTAGGAGAAATTTTCAAAAATTGAGGTAATATATCGGGTCTCGGGTCCATGGGTGCTAACCAAGGTGGAACCGGACCCGGACCCATTTACTTATTGGGGCTTAAATAAGGACCCAGACCCGGTTTTTAACAGGTCGGAACCTCCGGGTAATCGAAGAATCGGGCATCCATTTACATCCCTACCTAAAATTTAACCAATAACCAATCTAATCTTATCTCTAAGAACATAATCGGTTGTCTCTTAACATTTCCAGTATTACCTTCTCCACTGTTTGAACCTTTGTGTCTGATTCATGCAATTTTGAAACTCCAGCCACTGCGGGGTTGCTGTGATCTTCACTTGGTTCTTGACTGCCCATTTCAATTTGATTAGCCACTTCCATAGAAGCATCCTGGAAAGAAAAATAAAGTAAGTACGTCAAGAATTCTACTTAACAGTAACAAGAGCATTCACACAGGTTCTAGTATTCAATATGCAAGGGGGCCTTTTGCATTGACAACCCAAATTGTCCATCTGGAAAGATCCACCATGGATAGGCATGCTGCAAAGAACTCCCCATCCTACAACTGTAGCCATCTGAGCATTCACATGCAACCAGACAGCCGAAAGAAAACATACCCAAAAGTCGATTCAACTGCAAATATCTGGTGACCTGATGATTGGCATTATAATACTATATCCATGGACCAGTTTCGAAATGCATGGTTTGAATGAAAATGCTCGCAAAGAGGGGCCATCCATTGTAGATTACCATTAATTTATTTAGTAACTGCTTATTACAAACCAATACGATTGTTGAATCATTTTGAATTGATTAGGTGGCTGACCAAGCTAATGTTGGCATATTATGGGCATGGCATAGCCTAGGATCGTTGGGTGCATTAACCCAGTAGATGCAATAAGAATTATAGTACAGAAGTTTGTTGCTAATAACTCAATACTGATAATTAGAGCAAAGCACAAAAATATACATCCACTGACAAGATGGTACCTGCAAGTCTTCATTACCAGTTACTAGAATTTTTGTTGGAGAAAGGGCAAGCAATTCCAGAGATGACACACTCTCCTTTAATGATAATATGAGAGGTAAATATGCAGCTGTTTCAGATTTGAGTCCTATATTGTCTCCTTCCAACACACTGACTTGTTTCTTCAGATCCTCAACCTCTGACCTTATCAAACCCCTTTCATTCTCAAACCTCTGTTTTTCAATTATGGCGATCTCTTGCAGGTTCTTGCATGCTGCAATCAGCTCCAAAGACTTTGCCTCAAATAGTGATGCGCAGAAAACAGAGACTTGAAGGTCTTCATATAATGCCACAACCTGTGTCTCCAAGAGCTCAGCCTCATTAATTTTCTTTAAAAGCTCAGATTCCAAATGCTCTTCTCGGTTCATGTGTTTCTCAACTTCTCTGTGTAATTCGGCATTCTCTCTCTCCCAGAGCTCAACCTTATTCGTTTTCTTTTGAAGCTCACATTCCAAATGCTCTTCCAGGGTCCTGCCTTCCTCAATCTCTTTACGTAATTCAGCATTCTCGCTCTGTGTGGCTTCCAGCTTGTGACCTACTTCCAACAACGTCACTTCCTTGTGGCTCAAAAGATTCTTTCCAATCTCAATTTGATGGTTTAACTGATCATTTATGTTTCTGACCATGTTCAGTTCATCTTCTAAAATCAATGAACGAGTTTTGTACTCTTCCAACTCCTCAATTGACTCCTTGAGATGTAAATTTTCCATCTCTACTATTCTCATATTTTCAACCATTTCTCTGATCCCATTCTCAAGGTTGCTGTTGAACTGACAGAGACAATTGAAATCATCATCAAGTGCTTTTAACACCACAGCTTTCTCAGCACTAATGCTCTCAAAAATCAATGACAGGTTAGCCTGAGTCATTGCGTCTCCCAGGACACCTTCATTTTCCTCTTGTAGAATGAGATTTTCCTCCTTTAAATCTCCAACTCTCCTTATCAAAGATGCATTTCCTTCCAGCAACTTGTAATTTTCATTTTGTAGCATCAGGTAAGCCTCTCTCAAATTTGAAATCTGCCCCTGCTGATTCTCCATTTCATTCCTTAGTGCTTCCTCTCTGTAGATACCAGCTTCCTCTGCCAGTATTAACTGGTTGTTTTTCTCAAGGAGTTCGTGATTCTCAGCATGAAGCACTGAAAACTCCTTATTCCTGAGTTCCAACTGCCTCTCGAGAGTGTAGTTTTCTGCTTTCAGGTCATTTGCATCTAGTCTCAGTTTCTCCAGAAGAGTATCTTTGATGGATTTTTCAAAAATGAGGAGTTGGTTTTCATCTTCAACTTCCAAAATATTACTCTTCATGCCTTTAATTCTTTCTAAAATATGTGGCAAACATACTTGCTCTCCAATTCTATCCAGGCACCCATGATCCGAAGAAATATCAAGCACTTCCAACACCTGATGAATCACCATTTTCAGGTTGTTGCATTGCTCCAATAAGGAATTCACTTTTTCCCGTTGCTGAAAACTTTCCTTCTCTAATTCCAAAATCACAGTCTTCGCTCGTGAAGATGCATCCACATACTTCTGGCATTCTACAGATAGAAATATGTTCCTTTCTTTGATATCATGCACACAACTCCATAAGACAAAGATCTCTATCTCGGAAATGATGACTTTTTCTCGTTCATCTTCCAAGTCTTTATTCCTCCATTGAGCTTCTTTTTGCAGGAGATGCAACCGGTTCTCCAAAGTAGCACACTCGGTCTTGATTTTTGCATGTTCTTGCCTTCCTTGGTTCAAGAAAACTTGTAACTCGTCAACATATTTAAGAGTTAATTCCCTATCCTTCACCAAAACCAAGTGTTTATTTTCTAACTCGCTGTGCCTTTTCTCCAGATCTTTCATACTCTGCCTATAACTTTCAACCTGAGCAAGCAGATCATTCTTTTCAGTAAGAAGGCTGTCATTTCCATCCTGGAGAGACTGGCAGCATTCTTCCAAGTCATTTGACTTTTCCCTCAATCCTTCTAGTTCGACATTCTTGTAGGCAATAGAATTCTCCAAAAGAGCATTCATCTCTGACAGCTTCTCTGTATTCAGTGTAATGCACTCCACCTGAGAGAGCAAGGCATCCTTCTCAGTGACGATGTCAGACTTTTCTTCCTGGAGAGACTGAAAGGATTCTTCCAACGTCTTTAACTCAGCTTCCAACCCTCGGAACTTGGCAGTTGTTTCTGACAAAGAAATTTCCAAAAGAATGTTCTTTTCAGAAAGCTTCTCCATGATCTCCAACTTCTGCAAAAGGAATAACTTCTCATCATCACTTTTCTGGCGGATCTCTTTCAGCTCCAAGTTCTCATCCTGGATAGAGTGGAAGGACTCCTCTACTGTCTTTAAGGTTGCTCTCAACCCTTGTAACTCAGCACTTGCATCTGACAGAGAGCTTTCCAAGATCATGTTCTTCTCCAAAACCTTCTCCATACTTTCCAACTTCTCCTGAAGAACTAGTTTCTCATCATCACTTTTTTGGCAAACCTCTTTCAGCTTCAAGTTCTCATCCTGGAGAGACTGGTAGGAATCTGCCAATGTCTTTATAGTTGCTTCCATCATGTCTAACTCAACTCTTGTATCTGACAAAGATTTCTCCACGAGTATCTTCTTCTTCTCCAACTTCTCCAACTTCTCCAGAAGGACTTGTTTCTCGTCACTGTTTTTCTGGCAAATCTCCTTCAGCTCTAAGTTCTCATCCTGGACAAACTGGTAAGATCCTTCTAATGTATTTATGGTTTCTCTCAACCGCTGCAACTCGATACTTTTATCAGACAAAGACCTTTCCAAGACCATGTTCTTCTCTGAAAGCTTGTCCATGTTTTCCAACTTGTCGGAAAGAGCAGCTTTTTCATCATCATTTTTCTGGCAAATCTCTTTCAGCCCCAAATTCTCATTCCTGAGAGATTGGTAAGATTCTTCTGATGTCTTGAGCGTTTCTCTCAACCCTTGTAAGCTGTCGTTTGCATCTGATAAAGACCTTTCCAAGGACATGTTCTTCTCTGAAAGCTTCTCCATATCTTCCAACTTCTCCAAAAGAGCTACTTTTTGGTAATCATTTTTCTGGCAAATACCTTTCAGCTTGAAGTTCTCTTCTTGCAAATCCTTCACAGATGACTGAAGGCATGTTGAATATAAGCTCACCGTCTCTACTTGCTCAACTGCATCTTGGCATCTCCTGTTTAATTCATCTTTTTCCTCTTTCAGAAAAGAGAGGTCTTCCAGAAGTGAATTCTTTTGCTGGATAGCGAGCCCAGCCTCCTTTTCGAGCTTTCTTATCTTCTCTTTCAAACTTGAGATTTCATCTTGCAGATTGTTTATTAACACAGCAGAAGACAAGTTCTGGTCATTTAAGATATGGTTTTCCTCTTTGATCTGCAGAACCTCATCCTCTAAACCCTGCCTTATCAATTCTGAGTCCTTCAACATCTGGAACCCTTTTTGAAGTTCCAATCTCAAAGCTGTCTTTTCTTCTTCAGATTGAGAATGTGAATGCTGCAAAGACTGTAGTGCCACTTCAGCTTCCACCCGCTGCAGGTGTTCATCCTGTATGCAGATACTCAGTTTCTTCAATTCCTTGTGTTCGCATGTAAGCTCTTGTTGCATGTTTGTCTTCAGTAACAAAGTATCCACCTCTGACCGCAGTGATTGATTTTCCCTATCCAACAGAAGACATTGCTCTTTTGCTCCATGTAGATTCATGGCTCCCATCAGAATCTCATCTTTAAGCTTCCTGACCTCTTCTTGTCGATGAGAAATTTCAGCCTCCAGATTAGACAACCTTTCCAGGCACTGTTGGTACCGAAGACGAGCAACCTCCTCTTCTGCTTGTAATTGAGACAAGGCTCGACGTAGGCTTTCAGCTTCATCTTCAGCTTTACCAACACGCTCAGACTCCAATGCTGACTGTGTTTTGAGATCCTGGTTCTCAATCAATAATCGAGAAACTTCATCTTGCAGGGCTCTTGTTTTGTCATCAGTGTCTTCTTTATCTACCACCTCAAGTTTTAGGTGGTCTCTAGATCCTTCTTGTGCCATGTCTTCCTCATGAAATTTCAAGCCTTTCCTGACTGCAAGCATTGCACGATCTGCCGCTTCAAATGTGAACATCTCATTAAGCTGTTTCAGCCCTTTCTTTCTTGTCATGACATCACTATCTTCATCGTTCACTCCAGTCCTTTTTACTGCCTCAATATGTGATGACAGCAGCCCCACAGCATCATTTTGCAATTCATCAGGTAGCTCTAACAAACCACGTATAGAATGTGGCATTTCAGGTGTATGTGGATCCGTCTCCGTCAATGATGAGCTAGGGGACTCCTCAGCCGGTAGAAATGGAATTTGATTAGGAAATGCTTCTGCCATAGTCCGATGTGCCTGACGAAGCTCTACTGTGGCATGATCATATCTTTCTGCTAAAGCACGGTAGGCTCGATAAAAATCCTCAACCATTTTCATAAGCTCAGGACGTTTCTTGTAGAACATCTCTGCCCTCCTCGCAAAGGAATCCGCATCTTCTTCTAGAAGCTTGATCATTGTTTTGACCTTGACATCCATATCTGTTCATGTAACAACAGTACATGTGCTCAGGTATCATATAAACATATCTATTTCATAACATCAAATAAAACTGTGGCCTGATAGAGATGGTGAGATATCATGTATAATGTAATTTAGGAACTACAATTACATTTAGTAAAAATCACGAGAGGAAAAAAATTTGTGGCCTTGACCCAGGATGCCAAAAGATATCTTAGATCCTAGAGACTCAACAAAGGAAAAGCACAGCCTAACTTGCAAAAGGTCACCAGCCAACATTATAAGGACATTGCACCTAATTATAATACAATGTAGAGAACTAGTTTCTTTTAATGGACGGAAGAAACTACAGAAGATGGAAGCCACGGTGAAAAACAAAAGACCACTAAGTAAAACTACTTAACTAGAACAAAAGAAATCTACCATTCACCGTCGACATTTGCAAGTTGGTACATTATAAACTTGTAGGTCTCACCCATTAGACATGTTTGTTATTTACCTTAAATTTTTACTTATGCTTGGGCACTAAGAATGTGCCTGGCTGAAAAGATAAAAAAAAAAAAAATGAAGGATAGGATTCGCATCTTTGTCCTGTCATACAAATTAGGTTCAAAAGTTTTCTCAATAAGGCATGCAACAAAACAGATGCAAAGGCAGGGTTGTGGAGACAAGGGGGAGCTGAATGGACCCTCAGAATTACCAATGTAATGTGAGATGAGATTAACATTGAAATTCAAATGAGAGGATGCACAGATTGAGAAATCAACTGAACTTATTCTTCTGTGTTACAGATCATTCTCAAAATCCCCACTGTGAATGCAATGCAATAAAAATATATCTAATTGGATGATTGGAGCCAAATAAGCCGATCAATCTTTCCATCTCTGTTGTTGTTTTGGATAATTTTTCTATTAACTGTCAATGATGGGTTGTCCTGTTCAAAACACTTTCACAGTATTGAAATTCCATGATGGAATTTTGATGGAATTTATCAGGCAATGGCCTTGAGCACCAAACCATGTTCTCCAACCGTACGACCTCTGAGGTGCAATAGGGAACTTCTCTTTTAGTGCCAAAAAGATGGGCTGGCCTCATGAATTTAAAAGACGAGCTAAACTCCTATTAAACACATGCACAGAGATGCACCCCTATGAACATAATTCTTCATCTTATTGGTAAGTGGCCATATTCTTCTATCATAATAAACAAATAAAGAAAAAATACTGCGAAATGAAAAGGCCATGAATAGCTAATTAAAAAGAAATTTCCAACAATATTATAGAAATTTCCAAACACAACTTTATACTTAACGTTGACCCATGTAAGATCACCTTAATTCACCACATTCTCTCGGAATTTGTAAATGTGAAAACTCTTAACAATGAACCAAGTTTCTGATTCGAAGAATCCTATAAATGAAAACCTAAAAATCAGGTTGTTTGTAGATGTCACTGGCCACATGCCATACGTGATCAACAATAACTCTTGGCATAAGGAATACAGAGTTTTTCAGCAGGAGGATATATTTTGGAATGTCCTTGATGGAACCCCCCATATGTATGTATTTGAGGCATATATTTTATCTTAATTATTCATGGAAACAGCAATGAAAAAATAGGCTGTCTGGATACAACTAAAACCTAAAAAAGCAGATGTTATGTGTTCAGTTTTTCAGAACAAGTTTTTTACTTCAAGGCATCAGAGTCACGAGATTACGCTCATAAATGTCTTCCCATTCTTGGTAGGACATTCCCTCCATTATGAAGGGTGGGTTGCGACTTGCAAGTTTAAAATTGTAGACTGTGCTTGTACTCCCAACAAGGAGTCACATTGCCACTTGGGCAGATCATCAAAAAAGAAAAAGAAAAGATTGCCTTCGTAAATGAAAATAATAAACACTAAATTAAAGGTTTAAGCCAAGATTTTCAGCTTTTCTTGTTTCATGAGGAGCTATGCAAATCAGATAGCTGCAAAATGATCCTTCTGTTTATGAGATACGAGTTTGTCCTTGGCTTAGGCTAAATGTCACAACCTATGATGCCCAAACACGGCATGGATACGGCAGGGATACGCCGTGGACATGGCAAGGACACGGATTTTACACATAAAAAGTGAAGTATCGGATATGATACAACACGACACGATACGTTACCCACTTTGAAGTATCCGTGCATCATACGTCACAACCACGAGGTTGTGGTTTGAGCCATATATATTGAGTACAAATGTGTGGTGCTCACATGAAAAATAGGAGTCAAGCCATGTGGTGTGTGTTATATTCTCTTTTATTTTTTGGAGCACATTGAAGTTCCTCAGATACATCAATCATGGGACCTTTCTCCTACAGGGAGAATGCCTTATTGTGTCACTGATGCCATTAGTCTCATATTACTTTCAGTATTTGTATAAGTTAGGTTGCAAATCTGTCTTGGAGAAATCTATTATCTTATTCATAAGTTATGAATTTAAAGTGATTTTTCCTTTTTTTTAATTATTTTCCCTGCGGTTGCAGCGCTATTGAGACATGGAAAAAAAAAAAAAGTCCCAAGATCGGCCTACTTATTTTTTGGGTAGAAGAAGATCATCCTACTTGCTATTTTAATGCAGTTTAGTATTGCCTTCATCGTACCATCCATTTCCGACGACTTGCTACATCACAATTTAAGACTCAGCATGTTTTTCTTTTAAGACACATTAATGGTATCACTCTTCTCCTAGCCTTATAGCTCCCATGCTTGATGCTTTTCTAGACTTTGAATCCATGGAAAATCATCTGTAATTTTTAATTTGTAATTTGAATAATCCCCCTGAACAAAATTCAACCAATTTGTGTGATCAAACACTGGCTTTTTTTGCGTCATAACTAGTCACATCTGAGTGCAGCCAGCACCATGGATATATTCCTGTTCCTGGGGTGTGGCTTTTTAAAGGGAGACCATTTCATGATGTTCCTAAAATCACTTAAACTAAAATCAGCTTTTCTCATTTCAATGTATTCTTTAGTTCCATGGTTTTAATCATTAGCTTCAAGTATGGTTCATCCAGTCCAACAAGAGCCTCTAAAGCTAAATTTGAGATATCTAACATTCCACCATGAAAAAAATCAGTATGGACCTCTTTAATCTTAAAAGCACAAAACGTGCTAGCTTGAACTCTACAACAAAGGAAAGAAACCCATCTGTAGAAGATCCAACACAATGCAATTCTTCAAACATATGGCAGCCAAACTGAAGCCAGGAACAGGAAATTCATACCTGTAAGATTCTCCTGAAGCCATTTTGAATTCTTGGGGCTGATATGACTGTCCCACAACCACGAATACAACCGTCGCGATTCAGCATGTAACAAGGTCGCCATGAGTCCAAACAAGAAAACCAACACGATCTGCTCTGTTCTTTAAAATATCTGATCCTTGTTCAAGTAATGGATCCAAGTAAATCCATTGAACCACAGAAACTACCAATTTGATTTTAAAAGGAGATTTCCAAGCATTTTATCCTTCACACTCACAACTTGCAAAATACCTGTTTAATGGCATCAACAAAACACTGATCAGAAGGTTAAAAAACCAAGAAAACAGAATGTTTTCTCAAATCTCAATAGCATCAAATCTACTTGTTCAAACATACCTCAAAAGCAAAACATCAAAGACAAAGATGGAGTTCCACACTACCAAACCAAAAGATCCAACACCTGATCAACAACACCCAAGTCCAAAAAGTCAAGAATCACATAGAGAAATCAAGATATTGCAGCTTTTCACTGTTGGAATGGATTAAAAACTCCCTGATCTTGCAACCCAAGAAATAAAAAGAAAAAAAAAAACAGCCAATTTCCTAGCTTTTCAGAGTACCAAATTCACCTGATGACAACACCCACATGCAGAGAAAAATAAATAAACAATGTACATGAATCAAAAAACAAGCTTTCTACTAACAAAGTGAGAGAGAAAAAAAAAATCTAAACATCTTCAATACCCAGCAATCTAAAGCCTTATAATCCTAGACAGAACCCACCACCATTGGATAGAAACATCATAAAAAGTGATTCTCTTTTCTTAGTTGGATTCTGACAAAGAACTTACACAATAAAGAAAAGGCAAAGGTGGGGCTTAAAAGCAGCTGTAACAAACGATCACCAGCTGCATTTCTCTTTCTCTTCATTCCATTTTGTTACCCTGTTACCCCTCTCTCTCTCTCTCTCTCTCTCTCTCAAAACTGGCAATAGAAGAAAGGATTGAAGGGAAAGGAGGCAAAAAGAGCAAGTTTTAAAAATTAGAGTCCTGCGTTACAGAGACTCTGCTTCCTAGCATTACGTCGGTTTAACTGGGAGCAGTTGTGCACAGATCCGGGCCATCATGTGGTGGGTCCCACCATCACATGATGTTTTGAAGTCTTCTTATTGGAAGATCTCATCCATCCGTTTTTCTTGTCCTTTTCTGCCAAAAGACTTGAACACTTTTGGTAGATTTTGGGTCATCAATGGAGATGCCCATCACATCAACGGTCCGGATTCTATTGGCCATGCACGTGATGTGTGTGGAAGATCAAAAACAGTAGATTAGTGGAAGCTTTCTATTCCAAGCAGACATGACAGCAAGACGGCCGATGCAACTACCAGTTTGATGATTGCATCTTTTCATCCGTGATCTTGACCGTACATGCATTTACCCCATCTTGTTACGCATGTGAGTTACTAATTATTACAGCTGTCAATGGGCTGGGTCGGACCCGACCCATTACCCGACTAAAGCTTGGTAACAAATACTAACAATTATGCAAATTTGAAGTATAATATCTAATAAAGTAAAATATGTTTTATTTTGGTAAGGAAAAGTAATTTGAAATGAGATGAAAAGTCAATAAGTAGTAAACTAACAAATTGACTTATATTTTATATAATATTTTTTTTTCATGACTGATAAAGTAATGCCAAAATCTTTCATGCAATAATCTTTTGGCTGATAGGACTTTATTTGTCGTAATGATCAGTCAAATATGAGTAAAGTAAAATTTTCAATGATTGTAATTATTTTCTCATGAATCTCGCCTTCAACCATTGAAGGTTGGGTGTCTATGTGTAGAGACCTAAGGGTCTTGGGTCAGGGCTTTGGGGGCCTGCGACATGATAGATCCAACTCAGATGGGGATGTAAAAACAATGTTCATATTATGCTTAATAATAATATATGGAGATATTTAAGTTATGATTAGTGAACTGACCCGGAACCGACAGGACATCAACTTCGACTTTGACTCAGATCTCGGGCTTAAGTAAAGATCAAGTTGAAATCAGAAGAGATCATGGTCTAACTTTAATAAAGTTGTAAAAAAAAAAAAAATTTGTAGAAATTATTTAAAATTAAATTCTAACACTAACTTCTGTTTATTTTATTTTTTATATTCTATCATTGAAAAAATAATTATTTTCGCAATATATTCTCAATATTATCCTGTGAGAATTCTCAATTCCAATCAGGGCCTCAACACTAGGGGTGCTCATGGGTGGGGTCCACCCTGAGCCTAGACCTCCCTGGGCTAGGTCTGGATGCTGTTTGGGGCCCATGAGCTGGATCTGGGTCCAATACTTAAGCAGGACAGGTTTGGGCCTCCGTAAGCTTAAGGCCGATTCTGACCCAACATATAAGCACGTAATTGCATACATAAGCAAATGGATGGTCCTCGGCCTGACTGTTAGGTCCATGAGCTGTATTCTGGGCTCAATATAAAGCCCAATAACTAAAAGGAGCAGGCTTGAACAAGCTTCCACCCAAACCAACCCGGCCCATAAACACCCCTACTAGGGACCTAAGTGAGTGCTATCTATCCATCAAAAGGATGATTGGGGTGTGTGGTCTTGTATCTTTGTATTCAAGGAAAAGTTGGTAATGCTTAAATCAGAAGAATACTGAGTTACCAACCAGCAGTTGGAACCTGCAAGTCCAAACAACACTCGAATGTGTTTCTTTCTCGGGTTCCAGCAATGGAGGGGCCAGGAACATAAACATAGACTAGTCAACGGAACTGCCAAACCAAAACAAATTAAATCAGATTAAGTCTTTTCCCACTAGGTGGGATCGGATATATGGATTTGACGACGCCAATCAAATCTATTTATGGCCATGTCCTCCATTAGAAAATTTAGATGGCTCGAGTAAAACAATAAAAAAAAAATGGAAAATTTAGAAAATAAAACAATCCGCCAATAAAAAAAAAAAAACAATCCAAAATTTAGAAAATTTTGCTGTTTGTTAGGAGTAAAAATAGAGGCCCATTGTAGGTAGTGAATACTGATGAAACTTTATAATGGCGCTAATTGGGATGGATGTGAAGGTAACACTACAAAATTTAGAAAATTTTGCTGTTTGTTAGGAGTCAAAATAGAGGCCTTTATCATGGCGCTAATTGGGATGGATGTGAAGGTCTCATGGAACAAAGGTCTCAATTGAAATTATTATTGTTGGATATAGATGGCTTGAGTCTAAGGGGCATTTGTTTGGAGGAGTTTCTCACGTAAATTTTGGAAATTTCTGACAAGCAATTTCAGTGATTGTCCTCTAGACATTTGAAATATACCTTGTTTGATGAGTGACATTCTAAGATTTTAGTTGTGGATTGCTTGATCATTTGAGAATCCCCTACAACTGAATTCTTAGATATCCTATAAACAAATAGGATGGTAGACAATGACATAATAGACTTGGGCAATTTCAGTCTGATGGTGAGTATAACTTTCATTGGGATCAATAAAACACCAACATGTTGAGTGGACAACAAATGGGACACACAAGAATATCACACATGCAGTCCACTGGGCAGTGTCATTTCTTGAAATTTGCATATGGCTTTTTTTTCCTTGAAAAGAAGGAAAGAAACACTTCTGTCACTTTCGTTTCTTTTTTTCTTTTCATTTTGGAGTGTGGAGCTCAGCTTTCATGGAGGAAAACCACTGATGTAGATCTCTCCCATTTGATAGATGAGGGGGACCAAAATTATTTCTTGGTTATGAGTCATATTCATGGATGGATTTATTTCCATGATCCAATTGAATGATAAATAACACTCCATTGAAAGTGATGTTAGGGCTCGTTAAATTAAAAAGAAGCTCAGATCCAACTGCTTTCCTCCATGAAAGCTATGCCCCACAGCCCAAACAAATCAAAAAACTGAGAAAGGGATAATTCATCTGAGAGAGAGAGAGAGAGAGAATCTTTCCATTTAGATTTTGATATCATAAGATTAGATCAACTATTAAAGATTAGCTCACCTAAAAGCTGGTTCATACCACTCCATAGGAATCACATTATAGTGCCCACCTAGATGAATGTGAAACAGGAAAATTTAGGAGATTGAAAGGTTTTATAATGAATCAGAGATACCTCAAAAATCAGGCCAACCAGATTATTATACACAGATGTTTGAGGCCCTATACATCAATAAGCATTGAGCACACTTGATAAAAATGGCATTCGAATTTTCAATCAAATGGTAGATAATAGTCAGACGAGTGCAATTTAGAGAGGAGATTAAGTGCAAGAGGGATAAGCTAATCATAAATGGGCTCAGGTGGAGCCCATAAGCTAGTTCTCATTTATTACAATAACCCATTAATATGAGAATTCTCTATCCATTCACGACCTTTTAGCTTACACACAAATTCACAGTCAAATGAACTCCAACATAGGATTATTGAAAGAAGTGAGGGGTGAATGAGATTACATAGCGATTTAGGTTGGACCTTGACTGGCTTAGAATTAAATTAGTAGGATTCATTTGGTGGTCATTTTTTTAATATTCACTTTGATTCTTCATTTAAGATTAGACTATATTATGTATCTCATTTAGGTAATAATCCTATCTAACCATTTCTCATGTGAAGATTCCCCAATATTTTGTTAGTTTTTGAAATCTGATTTCATAAGAGTAGGTTATGAACTGTTAGTCTTATCTCATTAGGTGATAATCATGTCAAAATCTCTAAAGCGATATCCTAGCTATAAGTTATTTTTGTCTGTATTTTGTAGTCCAAACGATAAAGCTAAACAGACAATAGCTAATATTATCTTCTAATTTGAAAGGGTGGTGATTCAGCCAGCCATCAAATCAATACTCTCAAGTCACAAAGACTGTCAAAAACTTTCTACCCGCAAAGTAAGGTCACAAAACATGATGGTGGGACCATCTTTCTACCTTTATTTTTATGACCCATTATATGTAATGCTAAGGAGTGGGCTCCATCCGATGGGAAGTATTCAAAAGTATTCATACTGTCTCTACTAACATCTCAAGGCTTTGATAGGCAATTAGCTAAAGAAATTTAAAATGGTATCGGAACCGCACGACTTCAAATCCCAGAAGGAACGACTCGACATCGAAAAAAATATGTGCCGCCAAAAGTGCGTCGACTGAATTTCCTCTACTAACGCCTTGAGGTTTTAGTGACTGAATACGCCTCGAGGTTTTGGTATGAATGGTTACGTTAAAAAATTTAAGATGTAAGCCATCTTTTAAATGGTCAAAATTTCTCCCCACAACCGGCCTGAACCCTAACCCCACACCTTCTCATTCTTACAATGCCGACTGTGACAATGTAGACATTCAACAAGAAAAAATCCCCCCTACTAAATCCCAGTTTCATGTGTGGTTTCTGATTGTTCGAGCTATTGCAACAAAATGGATGGCCAAAATAATTTTGTCTTAGAACAAATGTTAGCAATCAAGTTGATTGTCATAATTTGATGGTGAATAAAAACTGGAAAACTGATGGGACTATTTTAAATAGATGCATTATGTAAAGGCCATCCTTTCACTGGATGGAACCATTTTAATGTCTACATTCATGGCATGTGGCCAATGGGACATTACCCTTTTATGCATGGGATAGGAAATTGGGTTTTACATATTTTAATTTTACAAAGGCAAGTATTATACATGTAAAACTCATACTATGTTTGTCAAAATCACCATTTTTATATAAGTAAATGAGTACATCACTATTCTTGTATGAGTAAATGAGTGCATTCAATAATTTTAGATGTATAGAACTCATTTCCATATGTAATATTTACACATTTAAAACCTATTTTTCTATTCCAAGCATAAAAAGCAAATGACCTAGAAAATTTCTAACAATAAGGTACATTCTCTATTAAAGAAAAACCTAAAAGGCATGAGTACAAATTCTCTAAACGAGAGAAGCATAACTCCACCAGAAATTGAGCCACCTTGCATATAGAATATTAGGATGTGCAAAATTTTAAGTCAATTAGAGTCAGCCCCACCATAAGATTGAGCAGGTCAAGTTCAAATTAGATTAAAATTTAGTGATATCTCTTTTAAGGAGAGAGTGTACATTTTGAGCAACTCGGCTTTTCAATAGATGGTGGGAATAGAGATTAGTGAGACACTCAATGAGAACAATGGGTTGCCGAGTTGTTTGGGAACCCTGCTTCTTACCTTAGTATCCAAAGATCAAACCCTAGGTACCTATGGAAGCAGGTGTTATGTCTCTAGGACGGAGTCTCTTACCGCATGAGTAGGTTTTATCTCCTAGGGATGAGGCCTCTTCTAATGGGTCTCGTTGGCTTCTTACCTGGGTTAAAAGTTCGGCCTTTCAGATGATAATGATATTTGGCCCACCTATAATCTTCAAAGAACCTTCTAATCCCAACCTGTCCCAGCGAACAGGGACAGAGCCAAGTAGAGTCTAGGAGGGGCAATTGCTCTTATATTTTTGCCCCTTCTCAACTTTCTTTCTTTCTTGTTTGCTCCTCATGAATTTTTATTTGTCCTCTCGTTAAATAGTCATACTTCAAACACATTAGGGCAATTTGGTCGATTGGAGAGCAATTTGGTCTTTTGCTTTCGTCCAAAAACAACTCATCAATGACTTCCTTATTTTAACCACAAACCCATAGTTGTGTTTGCTTCTCCTTCTTCCTTTTTTTCTTTATTTATTCACCATTTATTAAGTTCATAATCCATATCCTCTCAAGTTTAATTAGCACTGATAATCAAAAGATTTTGAACACTTGCCTATTTAAGTCGTGATCCTATTGAGTTTTTAGAAGTTATTCAAATTTAGATTAAATTAGATCAAATCTAATTAGTAAGTAAGAAGTTTCATGTGACTATAATAAAATATTTAAGATTTTAACAACTAATGGGCCAAAGATTAAGAATTTTTGTGAACATCATCAACCCCATATTTTGTTTTCATGAGTTTAGTTTATGTTTTTCTAACTGTATCATGTGCCCACAAGCCTTTAGCACAGTCTTTTAACTTTTTTTAAAGGAAGTACTTAAAGCATTCTTCTTCACCAAATGTAAGTGACCCCTCCAGGCTCCATGGGTGGGCAGTTTGTTTATAATTCAATTCTAGTAGAGCAGTTGAGTGGCATTTAGTGAGTGTAATCAAATAAAGCAACCCCCCAAAGGCATGGCTGGGTTCACTTTGACAGTGGTTTGAAGGGTGGTTGATCACCTCTTAAACGAGTCATTAAAAAGGTCTAAATAAGATTACCACTTTATCTATCTATTGTTGTCCCACTAACCAGGGTCCTTATGAATTTTAAATTAGTTGTCTATAAAAAAAAAAATAAGAAAGAAACTTTAAATCCTGCAAAGATGGTGGAAAGCTCAAACATTTCATATTGTCAGCCCAAGGCCTCCCACCAATTTTTCCTCTCATTTTTTCTTTTTCACCCTTCACCGTCTTTTAACAGTTTAAGGCTTTTTTTCCCGTAAAAATCTCAAAAAAAAAAAAAAAAAATATTACGTAATTGTTTTCAATAATGTGATTAACAAGATAAAAGTACCACACAACTTAAAACATGAACTTAAATTGAAAGGCTACCAACAACCCTTAAATCAGGTATGGGGACGTTTGTTTAGCATTAGGGGCTTGTGGGTGGAGGAGCCAACAGAACCCACCAACATCTCATATTAATATCCACACAAGAATTGTATCTTGGTGCCTGACCAGCAATCCTTACACTCAGCTTTTTAATCAATAAGAATTGTATCATTAGCCTTTAATTAGGATTACTCAAGCGAAGCATCCAAATGGGGGTAAAATTTTCTCAACCTGCTTTATTTACAGCTCTTAAGCTCATTATAACTATGGGTATATCCAGAACCTTTTATAACAAAGTTCCTTCACGTGACACTTAAAAAAGTACAGTATCCCTTTAAATAAAAAATTCTTGTCCAAAGATTTTCAAAACCTTCTCAAGTTCAATGACTATATATTGAAGTAAATCAAGATTCACCATGGAAGGAAACTAGAGAAAGACTTACTGCTATGATCTTTTAAATACACTAATGGTACCCATCCAAATTTATCTCTTTTTTTTATGACGAGATCCAAATTCATCACACTTAGATTGTTCATATGTTTTACATATTAATTTTTTGATAGGGTGTTGCACACTTCAACCACAGTATAACATGGAGACAGTATTAATTTGGTATCTCTACTCTTTTTTTTATAGATCCATCTAAAATAGAGCCATTAAAAAAAGAGCCATAAAAAAAAGAGGCTAGAATAAAAAAAACGCGTTTGGTAACGCATGAATCTATTTTAAAGACCTCGCCTCTATATTTTAAGACTCAAAAGCTCTATTTCTCATCTGCCCACTTTTGGAGCATTTGGATTTTAGAGGATTTGCCTCTAAATGTCTAAACTGGACAGAGTCTAGAATCTTGTGCCAAACGCTCTAATTGTTCAAACCTCTGTCTGATTTAGACATTTAGAGAAATAGAGGCTTGAAATATAGATGCCAAACATGGAGGGGCTTGTTTGGTATCTCTACTCTTTTTTTTATAGATCCATCTAAAATAGAGCCATTAAAAAAAGAGCCATAAAAAAAAGAGGCTAGAATAAAAAAAAAACGCGTTTGGTAACGCATAAATCTATTTTAAGGACCTCGCCTCTATATTTTAAGACTCAAAAGCTCTATTTCTCATCTGCCCACTTTTGGAGTATTTGGATTTTAGAGGATTTGCCTCTAAATGTCTAAACTGGACAGAGTCTAGAATCTTGTGCCAAACGCTCTAATTGTTCAAACCTCTGTCTGATTTAGACATTTAGAGAAATAGAGGCTTGAAATAGAGATGCCAAACATGCACTTAGTCCATCTAAATTAAGAATTAATATAGCTTATGGAATGGAATTGTCCTACATGGTAAGAAATCTCGGCTATTTGATGAGGTAGAATTTTTCTGACTCGTTATTCCATGTTTAGTTAACTTGATCCTCAAAAAGTTTATGAATCTAAAGCATGCTTTATTAACTCTAACTCTTTGTTATTATATCATTGGAATCAATTTGAAGACAATATGATGCGGTGATGAAACCAATTTGCTTGTTTGTCTCAATTTCCCATCATTGAGGATCATTGCTTCCATACTTCATACCAATTACTCAGCCAAACAGGCTATTTAAAGATCTCAGTGATCAAATGATCATACAACTATGGAAAGTAGGACTAAGGCTGTCACACTGACACACAACACACAGATGGGAGCACTGTCTCCTATTTGGGCCCACTGAGATGCATCATGATCATGGAAGTGTATTAGATAGAAAAATTCATATGAGGCCTACATATATGCAAAATCTTGAATCCATAAGATCATCCTAACCTTTTGATCCGGCCCTAAAATTTAATAGCTTAAATGTATTATTTTATCATGAATTCAATCCAACCATGAAGAAAAGTTGGATAAGTGTCAAACTTAGACTTGTGACTATTCATGAGGTAGTATGTATGAAAAGACTGGATTGACTCAACATGGCCCCCATGATAAAAAAAAAAAAAAGTCGAAAAAAAAGGGGCATTTTTAAGAATTTCACATATATATATATAACCGTGATTTCTATCATCTCCATATGAGCACAAAAGTTTAATGGTCAATAGTCCATTTGGATTGATATATAGTCGATCCAACGGTCCAGTAAATTCGGATTTGACTAAAAGTTGGTGGACATATACAATTTAGAGGGGTCATATATTTGGTCCATTTAGATGGACCAAAGATGGGCCCCACAAATATGAGCTTACGAGATTTTATCCTGAGCTTGAGCTTAGGAGAGCCTTGCGTGCGCTATATATATATATATATATATATAGAGAGAGAGAGAGAGAGAGCAGGAACTGACCCGCCCGACTGGACTCTAACCATTAACAGCAGCAGAAACAATAGCCCACTTTCAGTTACCAAAATTCATGATATCCACAATTGAAAGTAAGATCATACCTGGGCAAGTTCTGGCTAATAATTGAGATTCCCTGTTGATTCAAGGTTTGGTGTGTCTTCCTTAATCATAAGCCTGGGCAACTTTCACAAAATTTCCACTATTATTGCAACTTGCAAGATGTTACTGATTATCTTAATTCGAACTTATGCTTTTAAGGAATTTATAATATATTTCCAAATTATTTATTATTTATTTTTGCTATTTTATTTTTACAATAATATCCAAAAAACTTTTTAAAAAAAGAAGACCCAAAAGTTCTAAGTCTCTCTTCCAGCAGTATTCTGGAGATGAAACTTTCCCAACAAAAGTTTTTACAGTGCATGCAAATAGACATGCTGAGTAGAGATGTTCATGAGCTGGCTGAGTCAGAATGATGGTCACAACCCAAATCACTGTTGGCTGTATTTCAACACAGATTACAGGCCTGTGAGGTTAGGGTTAATCTTCTGAGATGCCAACTAAGTGGGGGTGGCCTGGGTCAGAAATACGTAAATAGATGGCTGATGGGCTGGGTCTTGCTTGTCTCTACCCATGGGCTGAATCCATGCCTAAGGCCCAAAAATATAGTAGGGTGCTTGGAAAACCATTGACCCAGCCCAGCCCATACACCAAGCAACTAAACTTGTTAAAAATGCCCACCATCCATGACTTTATTTTCTTTTTCCTTTTTTTTTTTTTTTTTTTTTTGAATGATGATAGATGATAACATGGACCCAAATTTTAACCTATAACAAATACTTCTACATTATATTACAACAGATCTGTATATGAGAAATATACAACACAAAACATACTTCATCAGAGTTGGCAACACACTCAAACGACCCATACACTCATACAATCATCAGAGTTGGAGACGCACTACAATGAAAATGAGAGAGAGAGAGAGAGAGAGAGAGAGAGATGCACCCAAACTACGATACAGCTTAAACATTAATTTTAAGAGTAAAGCTGGGAGAAGAAATTATTGGAACTTCCTCAGAAAATTGTTCCTTCCATGATGTGGGGTGAGAGATGGGAAGGGAGGAATAGATTGCAGCACAGAGTCCCCAACGCCCCGTCGGCCAGAGGATGAACCAAAGTTGTTGTGTGGAGGTGAGACCCTTTTCCTGTTAGGGGAGGAAGTCTTCACCGCATTGATAGGTGAGCAATCACCTCTTAGAATCTCAGGGGTCTCATCTTCTGGAACATTCTGATGATGCTTCTCAAACTGTGGTTTAGGGTGAAGAGAGTCAAAGTCTCTGACCATTTGGCTGGTATTTTCAAGGCAAGGGGATGATGCCACAGCAAGCGGCTCAAAACTGAACTAGTTTGAATACAAGGACAGGAAAATAGAAAGCACAAGTCAGTGCAAATATTGCAGTTTAACAGATAGATAGCCAGGAAATGCTTTAAAACATAATAACAAGGGTAATATTTAGGTGAGAATTAGTTCTCACATATTATATGATAACTTTTTTATGAGACCCAATTATGGGCCCCATTTGGGGATGGGACAGGTGGGGATGGAAAGATCTATGTGAGAACACCCCAAGTATCAAATTTGACCCCAAACTCATGCCCCTAACCCCTTCATCCGTGGCCCACAAATTTAATGGCTTCATATTCAAAAAACCTTCGATCCAACGGTTCAGTCAAGCTATATGTGCATCGCACTATGAAATATGAGAAGAAATTTACTTAAAATAATGGGCACTCAATTACTAAACCTGCAATTCCTAAAAGAATGTGTAAAAGGTAAAGCCCCTGAATATTGTATTTCTTCCTCCTGATATTCGATCATCAGTAATTCATTTTGGCCATCATTCTCAGCAGGTTCTGATTCTTCCCCTTCCTGTTCTTCTATTCCTTTTGGAGCAGACCCTGCAATTAAAAAATGCATAAATAAATAATAATAATAAAGGAAGGAACAACTGAAACATACCAACATACTGCATTCACCACAACTTGATAATAATAAATAATAAGGCACTCATGTACAAGTTCACAAAAAATAAAGCCAAAAGGAGGAAATGAATGATGTCTGACCACAAAATATAGAAACCTTGCTCAAGTTTTAAGTTAGTACCATTGGAGCTCACGGTCAAGCAATCAAAAACATCAATATGATGCACCCCACCATGGATGGATCATGCACCAAAAATGCCCCAAATGGAAGAGTCCTTGTCTTTTTTTTATTTTTTGGTTAGTAGCATGACTCCAGACTGCAACCCCATGGTTGCCATGAGCTTTCATCAGTCCTTACCTTAAATTAGTGTTCAGGTTCAACAGAAACTACAGCACTCGTCAACAATTAACAGAAGAAAAAGATGCCAGAGGCAGGAGCAGCTAGGATCTTAAATCTAGGTGACTGTTACCAACTATGCCATATGTGGTGGTGCTGCTGGTGCATCATTTTCTGTGAATCTTATTAAGACGCAATGGATACACACTGATATATTGAAAACCAAAGGGCTGTTTGTTTACATAGAAAACAAAAAGAAATTTATGGTTAAGTGTGTTGTGCGTGCGTGTGTTTTGGGTGTTTGGAAGGGAGGGTTGGGGGTTATGAGAGAGAAGGGGAACGAGTGGAAATGTGGAATGAAGGATATGAGGTGAGGGGTGAAGGATATAAGGTAGTGATGTAGATGGACCTTGACTTGCCTAAAATTTGAACTACTAGGGTGATAGCTGGGTTTTCATTTCACATCTTCCCTTGTTTCCATAGAAGGAAAGGTTATTTGATGCTCCTTTTTGGATATTCACCTTTGATATTCATTTTTAACCACTTTGGGCATAAATTCCTATGTAATCTATGCAAACAAACAGGCCCCAAGAGTAGTGTGTTGCTAACTTTCAAGCATCTTAAAAGAGGGTTTTTTTTTTTTTTTTGGGTAAAAAATGCTAAATAGGATGTTGATAAAAAGACAAAGCATCATATCAAGAACCTTTGGAAAAGAACAGTGTAATAAATTATACAAGCTTTGCAAGTGAAGGAATCAATAACAACTTCCCCAGCATTTATTTCTAAGAAAATGGCATGGCCAGAGCATTGTTCTGAAAAATCAAAATCATATCGCAATTTGAAGGATTCAATCAAAACTAAATCATGATCGTATCATGAATTATAGGATCTTTTTTTTCTGCAAAAAGTAATAAAAATAGTCGCTATCCATAATCCATCCATAGCAACATCGATACAATGACAAGACTATGATACAATCATATGAACTTATGAAGAACAACATTACATTATCAATATATCATATACTGTGTATGTGAGAATAGTTAAATATGTTTAAGATTGCAACGTTACAAGGGAAAATAAACTAACTCTAGTTTCTGTTCTCTTGAAATCCTAAAAAAAATAAAAATCAAGTCATTAATTTTCCACACTTAGGAGATGTCACATCAAGTAAAATTGTGATTCATGGAAAAAATACTAAAAAAAGTAGAATTTAGACAAAACTCAACTTAGAGTCGAAAAGCTCTAATTGCACGCCTATTCCTTTTCCTCTCCAAAACCTCTCCAGAATCCCGTAAATTCTTGTGTTCAGAGGTTTCCTTGATCATTAGGTACCTCTTAAATCCAAATAAATGGCCTAAATTGTGTAATTCAAGAATAAAAATACTAAGTCGGACTTGTACCCAAATCTTAAGATTTATCTATAATGGAATTCATCATATGGATATAAATCTTTTTCCATCACACGGATCATACAATGACCAAATCATAGGATTGTAGCAACAATGTTACCAAGAGAACAAATCATACATCAATTGAGCCCTTGAAGTATGTAATTGCTGGCTGGAAGAAGAAATAATAGTGGAAAGCTCTAGTGATGAATTGTACATCAAGTGAGCACTTCAAGCATGTTGAGTACTGCCAGCTGGAAGAAAAATTTTGGGTGGAGAGCTGCAAAAGCAGCATGCACACACACCTCATTAATCAATCACCACCGATGGCTAGGGATGTAAAGGGCCAAATTCAATGTCTAATCCAATCCAAGGTGCATCTGGATCCATCAAAGTATCCAAGCTTGGATCCAAATCTAAAATTTAGGATGTAAATGTGCCTTGATCCAACACGGTTACAAGTCTGCTGGAGGGCCTGGACATGGATCTAAATCTGACCGGAATGACTTGGATCCACATTCGTTGTCAAAATCCCTTGACGGATTCAGGCTCTAAATTGGCCCCCATTTGAACCTAATTGGATGGTTCAAAATCACAGTTGCAGTCAACCCTGCAAAACGATGTCACCGTTTGAGTTGCAGCCTATCGCGAAGTGAACTTTTTTCTACCCCAAAAATTCAGATTATTGGAAAATGCTAGAAAATAATATTCTTTTTCATTAGCACGTGTGAACCAAAATATCCGTCCCTCTAAGTCATAACATCTTGTATTGTTATTCTATTAGAAATTATTCAAAAATTGTTTGGATTTAATGTCAGTAAAAAATACATGTAAATTTCATATTAAAAATCAAATAAAATGAAAATCAAACAAATGTTGTTAACCAATATTATTTAATAATATGAAGTCTCAGTCCACAAATCTCTTAAACTGTAAAAAGAAATGGAAGACAACTTATAAGGGTTGTGGCCAATGTTTTTTAAAATACCAATCGAATTGATCAATATTTTAGCTATATCTCAGCGACACAGTTCCAAAAAAAATTCGCCACAAAATATCATCATGATATGGGCCAATGGTGGTATGTATTGGCCATTGCCAGCATCAGCCAATGCATATTGGTCTCGGCCAATAATTTAAACTAAGCCCAATAAGGCCCTATTGGACCACAACAAGCACATTTATTTTCTGACTGTCTAAAACAACTTCATTGAGAGAGAGAGAGAGAGAGAGAGAGAGAGTCTCTCTCCCTTAGAGGTCGTTTGTTTGAATATGTAAATGTTACATATGTGTAAATTTATGCACACTTACGTTTGACTATGCTCATTTAGGCATCATATGCGTAAATGAGGTTTGAAAATGGTATGTAAATGAGGCCACTTTCATATCAAAATTTTCACACCTACAAGTGGGAAACAGTTACACATTTCCCGGACTAAGAAGGCATAAGTACAAAGTCCACCTAAGACAAGTTGCAATGTCAAATCCCTTTACCACAAGTGGGTCTCAAATTTTTAAAACAAACGCGTGTTGGGAAGTCCCACATCCCACATCGTCTAATTAATAGGCTTGACATATCTTAATATACCTGTATGGGACTTCCACCTATGAGCTTAAGCTTTTGGGTTGGTACATGGTTTATTACAACGCGTTCAATTTTTTTCTTGACCAATTAAACCCCAAAAGGTTTAGTTTCACTTCGTGCAAAATTGCCAAAGGTTAGGTCTGTCTCCAATCTGGAAACAAACCACCCCCACCCCAACCCCCCCCCCCCCCCCCCCCCCCGGCTTTGGCAGAACCACACTGGGTGATGGCCTTTTAGATGTTGAGATATATGAAGACTTTACATATGCAATCCGAACAGTTCAACAGTTACTCATGTGGAAATGGTGCTTCCAAACAAACATTGTATTGTGTTTCACATGTGTAAATTTTACAAATGTAGATCCCATTTTCATATCCCAACAACCCCTTAGGTTTCATTTGTATTCTTTTTTTTAGGGCCTTCAATTAAGTAACAGCTAAAGAGGGGACCTTTCTTATAGGTTTCTCTTTCTTTTGGGCATTGTCCCGTGGGAGTGATTTTCTAAGCTGTGGCCAAGGAATTTGCATTAGCACTTCTTTCTTGCTTGAGTATCATCTATGGAACAAAGACAAAAATCAAGGAAAATGAGCAAGAAAGAGAGAAGATGAGGAGAAGAGGTTGTGTCCTACTGTCCTCCCTTGTTGGGATTTTGGAGAAAATCCTTCCCTATAATGAAGCTTGAAATGATTAGAACAGATGAAAAGGAGATCTCAAGCGATAACAGGATAAATAATCTACTCAATCAAATCACTCTAATGATAATGTCTTCTGCCATGGAGATCATGTAGGGTCTCTAAAACAGTATTCCACTAGACCTACCGTACGGCTTTGTAATCGTTACCATATCACAAAAGCATCATAACATTGTGGGCTAACACCATATGGTCACTAAGTGATCGAAAGGAAAAAAAAAAAAAGAAAGTGGTTGTTAAAAGGTAATCCATAACAGAATAAGTCTAAGTAGAAGATTATGCTGGATTTTGGCTTCTCCAGGCTTCAAGGAGGGGTGAAGAAGGTGGGTTTTGGCAACGCAACCTTTGATTTCGAAATCAAGTGATTTTTTTCATGAGAGGATGAAGGTGGGGTTTTTTTTATTTTATTTTTTTTCAGTTGATAACATGAGTTGAACTTGCAACCTCATAATTACGGAGATGAGTTGCCAAAGTGGAGGTTTTTAGAGTGGTAATTTCGAAATCACCATTCTAGGTTTTCTTAATCACGATAAACGTGTCTAAAATGAAAATTGCATATGTGAATCCCAATAGATGGGCATTATTTTTGGGTACTTTCTTCGCTAAATGAGGCCATTTTGCTCATGTTTTGATGGGCTCAAGCTTTAAACAGAATGTGTTGTCTAAGGAACGTTTTTGGCACTTGGTGGTGGGGTGGGGTGGGGGAGGAGATTGGGGCACGGCGCGGCACACAGAGAGAGAGAGCAGATAGACACAAGGGTTTTCTTCTAGGTCACATAAACTCCAAATGATAATTTCTAAATGATACATTGAGGCCATTTCAATGGTGGAAGTTAAGGGGCACCTACAGTTTCGGGAGATTCGTGGGCATCAACAGGATTAGAGTGTTTGGTGCTTGAAAGTTTAATTTTGGTGGTGGATTAGTGGTGCATCAGGTTTTGGCTGCTTAGGCATAATGTCAATACAAAAGGATGCATAGAAATAACAGTTTGAATATTACTACTCATGACAGTGAAAATCAGTCACTTGTGGATGTTACAAACATGGGCCATTCACTGTAGACCATGCAAGATTAACAGTCCGGATCACCATGCAGCAATATGCCAATGATAAACAACGGGATAGAACAACCTTCCATGAGGCATTTTAAGTGTTTCTCTTCAACGGAACCAAAAAAAATCCAATAATAATGTAGCATCAAAACCATGAACAGGATAGGAACGGAATATAAATGATACTCACTGTCACTGCCGTTCGTACCAAATTTATTCTTGCACCCTTCACATCTGCAATCGCTAGAGCAGCCAACACCACCCTATAAAGACAAATAACCACATTGAAATCAGATCTTACACAACATATGGAACAAATTAAGATCAGTGAATGTGTAAAACCTGAAAGCATTCACAGTATTTCTTGAGACAACTCGACTTCTTGCAGTTGCATCCCTTTTTATGCCGGGCAGAAGCCGGAGTCTTGTTGCTTTCTACCTGTAAGAGTGAAAATTTAAACACTTGATGCCTACACTGAACAGGCTAAAAAACAAAGTTTGACCCTTTCCTACCCCAGTGTTCACAACAGACTCAGAGCTTCTAATGACTTTTGGTGCAAACGCAAGTGGGTTCCGTGATTCTATCTGTTTACGTGTTGCCAGAACAGTATCTTCATGTACAGGCTTGTTAAAGCAATCTTGACATAAACAAGGCTCAACGCAGTAGACTCCCGCAGCAAAGCATTCACAATAACTGCATTAAAATTTTAGAAAACAAAAAATATATAAATAAGGCCACAATTCAGGAAGAGAATCATACTTAAATTTACATAATTATAAAGCTCAATCTAAGTTAATTTTTAATTATCACTTCAAGTGGAAAAGGTCAACAGAAAAATGCAACTTGCGTGTGTGCTGATAAGTGTGTAAGAAAACTAGAATAGCAAAAACGAAAATCACAACTTTTTTTATTTCAGAAGAGACTGACATAAATGTAAGATACTTACAGCTTCAAACATTTTGACTTCTTACAATTACAGCGCTTACAACTCTCACTTTCTCCAGCACTTTCTAACCGGCGCCTGCATAGAAAACAAGACGAGAAAATTAAATAGTATAATCAGGGAAGAAACAAAATACTCCCAACAACCAAAGGTTATAATAGTGCATGCCTCTTTTTCTTAGGGCTATTTGGACTGAACTCTTCACCGCCTCCAAATTCAGGCACCTGGAAAACATCTTGCACACCCTGTGCTTCTTTCATGACCTGACTTGACTCTCCTTCAATGGAAATCATAGCCAAGGATTTATCAAGAGGTTGCTGCACACCAGTTAAGGAATGAAATGAACCAACAGGCTTTGGCATGCTGATCAATCGTCTTCCAGAAGATAGAGTCTCATGCTTGGCCACTCCACTGCCCTTTGAGGTAGTTGCAAGAGCATTCAAGTGCAAGCCAATCCCAGGCAGTTTGCGTGGTGATGAACCTGTTCCTGTCATATGAGAGGCTGACTGTTTATCATCAGCAACAGATTTTCCATCACATTGAAGCTTGTTCGAATGTCTACGTTTTGGATCATCCTCCAAACTTTTCTTATGAACACCTCCCACCTCAAAAACTAGACAACGTCGTCGCATTCCACGCTGCTGCTGAGAAAGAACCTAAGCACAAATGGATTCAACTATTTTAATGAAAATTGTTTTCTATACAGACAGAGGCAACAGCACAAAGAGCACTGCAAGTAAAATGTAAAAAGCTTTTTTACCAATCAAGCATGAACCATGACAAGGAGCGATAAAGATGTCAAATAAATCGAGTCATTTGCATATTCTAGTGATATTCCCATGAATGCTCATAATAAATCATAGCTCTGCTACTGATTTGCCATATTTTGATTCATGCAGCAACATCAAGAACATAGAGATTTCCCCATTGAAAGTATGCTAAATTAATAAACCAATCAATAAAAAATGAAGGGCAGGATGGTTGAAGTACAAACTTGCTTCTGGGGCACTTTGTGATCAGCAGATACCCACCAAGATTGAAGAAAAAAATTTACAAGACAGCAAATTAAACCAGCCATGACGTATGGAACAAAATGTTCGCCAATCGAGAATTAACACATGCACAAAATGAGTGTAGCAGAGATGAGAGTGTTGAGAATTGAGATGGATGTGTGGTAAAACTAGCAACGATAGAATATAAAAAAATGTTTGTAGCAAAGTTCCATATCCTAATATAGTGGGTCTCAACTAGTATAACAGCTCTTCTTGGGACAATGACCAAATACCATTCTTGATGCCATGTAACTAGTTGTTTTCTTCTTCTTTAAAAATTTCATTGTTACCAAATTAATGTACTGATAAAGTAGTCAATGGTGTGCAGACAACACAATCAAGAAAGAAAAAATTAGAACCTTCAAGTAAATAACCATATGGCCTTGGTTGGATGGATGGGAAGTAGAAACAATAATTTTCATTATCTTGTTCACATGCTGATACTTCTTAGTGACTAGTTATCAGAATGCCTCATTGTATTACTTGACAGCAAGAAACTGAGGATTAACTTAAACAGGTTATATTCTTTCCAATGGAAAAGTGGAGATGTACATGGACTAAGAGATACAGTGTGGGCACCTCAAGATTTATTCTCTCATTGACGAAGCAGGGTAATAATAGGGTACAGTTAAATCGAAATAAATTGTTTAAATTATTCTCACAAATAGGGATGGCTTTGTTTAGCAATGCAGCAATTCAAAATCATTCAAGAATCAAAAGCTTGGTCAAAAACGTAGTAGAAAAACCTATGTTGTATGAAGCAAAGGGGATAGATCAAATCCATGGGAGACCTAATCATCAAAATGAAGGATCCTTAATCATCAAAATTCTAAAGTTTTGAAGGATCCTCATCCTCCCAAGAAGACCTAATCATCAAAATGAAATTCAGTGTTGCCTCTTGGGTCTCTATTCTCCCAGGCTTTCGGGACTCATCCCTTGATGCTCTATGTTACAACTGGAGGGAAATCATTTTGCCTTGATCTAGCTTTTTTTTCCTTTGTCTGAGGCCTTTTGCCTCTTTTTTGGGTGGTGGCTGTTTTTCTGGGATCCTCCCCAGCCGCTTCTCAGTATAGCCCTTTTATTCTGTAAAGCTTTTGATTAATACAAGTTACCATTTCAAAAAAAAAAAAAAATTCTAAACAGTTTAAAAAATGGTATCTCACGGAATACAATAATAAACATGCCCAACAAGTAAAAGTTGTTTTGTATTTGATGAAATTAAGAATTTAACTTGCGCACTAGCTTTTCTCTGATAGTGACTTTATGTTCCCACTGGGATGAAAAGAAAGTGAAGTGAAGAAGTTTGAAGTCTCCAGTAAGAGAATGTGAATCTCATCAAGTGTCAATATATGCTTAACTATGATAGCCAGAAAGTACAGAAGTCACAAACCTCCATGTTAGTAACTGTAGGTGGTGAAATATTTTAAAGAACACAAGCAATAGTTTTGAAAATAAAGCACAAAATTAATCAAGGATCATATAAAAAATTTAGGTCATCATAAATTCCTAGTTACTAGAGACACAATTACATGCAGAAGAACTAAGGTGTTTCATAGAAAAAATATATATCTTTAAACAGTCTTAAGAGTGAAATTTACCTTGCAACCAAGTGAAACATAGTCTCTGGCTTCCCCATCCATTTTCTCATGTGGGTCTCTAGTCCCTTGCTCACACTGATGAGAACTTAGAAGTATCTCTGGAGTATGATCTGTTTCATTCAGCTCTCCAACTTCACCTGGGTGATGACTTCCTGGATCTTGTATGGCATGGTTTTGAAAACCAAGAGGCTGTGTTTCCTGAGAATCATCAATATTATCCTCTGGGGATCTTAAAATAGAAGATGCAAACGAATTAGGATCACTATCAACCAACTTCTGGTCTTGCTCCCTGCAATCAACTTCAGGTCGTGCTTCCTGAGAACTGTCAATTTTGTCCTCTGGGGGCCTTGAAAGAAGAGAAAGAAAGGAATTAGCATTGCTACCACTATCAGCGAACTCATTATCTTGCACCCTACAAGCATCTGATTCAGTGGATCCAACAAGATTCAAGAGATCATTAGTAGCGGCATCAGAAATTAGATTCTCCCAGTCACATCCTACTCTCTCTTCTTCAGCTTGCTCAAGCCGACAAGTCCCTTTAGATTCTACTTTGGTTTCCAATGTACTGCGATTTTCTTCTGGGCCCTCTGTAAGACATTGAACGAGTGATGCTGGAGTTGCAGAAATTGATGCTTCGTTGCCCATCTTAGCATCATTGCAAGATGTATCATTCTTTCTGGAACTACCACAATCATATTTCAAGGTCTGACACAACTTAATAGCTAGCTTCTTACGCTCAGTAGGCGGGACAACATTGAACTCCTCTATAGAAGCTCCCACATTGCATTGTTCATGCACGTCAGCTGAGCGATTGGGTAGGAGAGCAGAAAGTGACACCCCACTAGATGCCTTCCTTTCATCCCCCACTTCAGGCGAAAAATCAGGCTTTGACAAATCAACAAACTGATACCTGGGGGAAAAGCCATAAAACATTTAATGAAATAAGCTGGCATGAAACATGGTTTAAAGAAATACATAAAAAGGACAAGATCACCTACTTTCTCAGGTATTTAGATTCTTTCTGGGTACTTATGTGCGGAGAAGTGAACACAGCCGGAATGGAAGAAAAATTAAGTGATTGGAACGACTGTGTAATATGCACGGACTTAACCGGCTCGATAGGGGACAAGTTGCTGATATAGTTGAAGACAGGAGATTCCTGCAAGCAAAAAAGATGTTTTTTTTCTCAGAGAGCTATCTTCAAAACACAAGGAAAATAGGAAACAGTAACTTGGGCTCTTGGGGGGGGACCAGATTTCTGAAATGTAATAAAAACCCATCCAGCATCCATCAACTAGAACCTATATCAATGCATAGATTTAGATACAGTGGTGCATGGATATAAAACATAACAGTGATAGCACTAGACTATAAACAAAATCAAAATCCATTCTCCAATATGATTACTATGTAATCACCAAACATTGACCAAAAGACATCAACAAAATGTAAATGACTCAGAATTGAGCATATGACACGCAATAGAGAGATCAGTTGTGAGGCTAAAATGATAGTCAGTGTCAAAAACGTAGTATAATTAAAAATAAAAAATAAAAAATAAAAAAAGGGGGCCATCTTAAAGCGAATCCAAAACCCATAACATCAGACGATGCAGATCAAGGAATATTGGGGCAGGGCAACATAAACAAAAGCATGCAAATCAGCTAAACTGCAGAAATGGCAGAGAAGATAACCTCCATAACAATAAAATAGCAAAAGATGTGTTAAATAAGATCCAAAAACAAAGCCCTAGTCACTCAACCAGATCAGATGAAGAAGATCGGGTCGAAGTAGAAGAAAAATAGCTCCTTCTCGATAGAAGAACGAATGAATCCATAAGAAAAATCAAAGCATCTCAAATCACAACAAAAATGCCAATGACCTCAAGAAATCCAAACAAAATTGCTCAAGCGAACCCTTGATTACACAAAAATAATAATAATAATAATAATAATAATAAACAGCACAAGAATCACATTCAGATAAGATGAAATCGAAAGCCCTAACCGATCCGGGCCATGTGACATTAGAAAAAGAAAAGGGTTAGAAGCCTAGAAGTGGAAATGGGGAGCATCAGAAGCACCTCGACAGTGGAGATTGGCTTCTCGATGTGGTTTCTGTCAGGGGTGTCCATGTCGCTGAGAGAAGACGATGGATCCATCCCACCTCCTATGTCTTTTTGCTTCTTTTTGGTCTTCTGACGATGTTGTTGGATTAGAGGAGAGCAGGAGGCAGGGAGGAAGCGGGAAGGCGAGGGTTTTTCACATTTTGAAGAGCATGGTCCTACCGCCCATGACCCTTTTTCTAAAACATTGAGAAAGAGCATTCATTCAGACAGTAAAATTTACGTGAAGTCACTTCACATTTTCGGATGCTCAGGAAACTACTTTTACTTTGCCTTGCTTATTTACATATAACCACTCATCTTCTTTTTTTTTTCCTTTTTTTTTCTCTTAAGATTTTACCGGAAAATTCTTGCTATACGGACATTGCACGAAAATGTTCTCCATAGATGGGGCCTTACGAAATGGTTCCTTTATCCAACGCCAGCGTCACTCTATCTATGACTACAGCGATGCTAGCGTCGCTCCTCCTGTCAATTATTTCCTTTCTCTTCTTCCTCCTCTTCTTTTTCCCCCAGTTGCTGCACCGACCTGTACTGCACTCCACCCTCGCTCACCTCCATCACACACGCGCGCGCGCGCACACCCAAGCCCCTTCTTCCCCTCCTTTCTTTTTCTTTCTTTCCGTTCTTCTTCCTCCCTTGCCTCCCTCCACAGCACCCGCATACACCTTCCATTGCCCGCACCCACATCACTGCCCATCTCATGCCCCCCACCTTCTTCTTCCCTTCTTTTCTTTTTCTTTCTTTCTTTCTTCTACTCCTCCCTCTCACAGCCCCTGCCTTCACCACTGCACACCCCCCACCTTCTTCTTCCCCTCTTTTCTTTTTCTTTCTTTCTCTTCTTCCTCCTTCTCTTCCTCCCCACTTGTGCCATCACCCTACGTCACTGCTCATCTCACCTATGCACACCACCAGCACGCCCCCCACCTTCTTCATCCCCTCTTCTTCCTCATCCTCTTTCGCTTCCTTCCCCCACCGCTACACTCTCCCTGCACACGTTGCACCCTCTCTATTCTCTTCCACCATATGCATCTCTCCATATTACAATCGGAATCTGCATTCAAGCATCACCCGTACCTTGATCGCCTTCTGAAAGATTTGTCAGAGACGAGTGACGCTAGCGTCGCTCTAGTCAAAGTAAGAAAAAAAAAAAAACGAAAATGAGATGACAGAACCCTTTCGTAAGACCCCAACCATGGGAAACATTTTCATACAATGTCAGTATATCGGGAATTTCCCGATAAATTCCTCTTTCTTTTTTCTTAAATTAACCTTCTAGTGAAGAGTGGCACTTTGAGTCTGTTTGGTAATTTATTATTGAAATAAAAGTGTTTTAACCATCAAATCAAGTGAAAATAAAATATAAGTGGGTTAGGATGTAATAGATTGGTAGGAAATCTTTTTTACTTTTTTTTTTTTTTTTTTGTCATTTAATGGAGAAAGAAGATTGTTTTTTGATTTTTTTTTTTATAAACGAAATAATTCTAAAGATGTGTGCTTTTGATGTAACCATTTATCTGAAAATTTAAGGTTTTATATTACATTTGTTAGCCTAGTAAATTGTCAAAGGGGACAGTTTAGTCTTGTAGAACATGTATAAGTACCTTATTATGTGGGGCTGATGAAATTCAAGGGTCCCACCTTTGATCACTATTCGGATGCGACTCCTATAGAGTACATGAGTAGGAAAATATTTTGGTATTTATACATGTGATCACCTATATTTTCCTTGCAAAATAGAAACAAAAAAAAAAAAGAAAAGAGAGGCTTAAAAAGAAAAAAAGTCATTTTTTATCGGCTTTTATAATTTATATTAAAAACACTCTAAAATAGCAAGCAAAGTCGGTGATTTATCGTTTTTTAAGTTAAAATTGTAGGGACTTTTACGTATGAAATATGCAAATGGAATATACATTTATAAAGTTTGCATGTGTCGATATTGTTGTTGTTTGGAAGCACCATTCTCACCCGGGCAAAAGTTGTGCGGTTAGGATTATGCATGTGAAATCTTTGTGTGTCTCAATTTTTATTGGTGTTTAAGATATGAGGCTAAGTATTTCATGGTTTAGCAAGTGATAAAACATTTGAACGATTCAAATTAAAAATTCAAGGGCCCATGGGAGTTGCAGCAGTTAAAAAAGCGGTGAATGGATTTAAAATCATATCTTATAGCACATTTTCTTAACAAAAGAGACATATAATCATTTCACAACTTTCCTTTTTCTGTATGAAAATGGTCTCCTTTACCCATCTCATCTACGCATGTGATGTATAAGCGAGTGAAAATAAAGCGCGTTTTTTGGCTGTTTTGACCAACAATAAAAGGCACATTTAAACCTATATTGCTTTTTATTACAAATCATATTACAAATCATTTTTTTTTCAAGGGTATGATTTTGGGCCCAGGTGCTACACAGTGTTCGGAGACTTTAAGAGAAAACACCCATCCTAATTGAGCCCACTATGATGCCTGATAATCATGGAAGTCATTTTGATTGAAAGATCTATATGAGGCTTACCTATATACAAAATCTCGAGTCCATAAGATCATCCTAATCTTTTGATTCACGACTTTGAGATTTAATGATTTACAGGCATCATTTTATCATAATTTCAATCAAATGGTGATGAAATGTCAAACTTGGACTCGTGACTTTTTATTGGGGGCAGTGTGTGTGAAAATACTTATTGATTCAACATGGGCACGGTGATAAAATAAAATATAGGAGTGGAAAAGGGGTTTTTTTTTTTTTTTTTAAATCTTCACACACACGTGCACATATATATAAAATATAGGGGAGTTATTAGGTGCGCCACGTGCACATCTTGCGTGATAGGGGTGGGGCCCACTTGATGGTCCATCTGAATGGATTTCACACGCTCCCATTGAATTTCACATGGGGCCTGCCTTTGCACCCATCCGATGTACTGTAGACCGCTGGATCAATTGTACACCCATCAAAATAGACAGTACGCCGTTAAACTTTTAGGGCCTTGATGAAAATGATAAGAGTCGGGGATGTGACTGATTTTTTTTTATAGAGATGAAGGGTCAAGGAAGATCTTTCGATCTCTCCAGTCCCAGTTCTGGGTGGGCCCCACGTTGAGGCGCACGTATTGATCTAGTGCACAAGCAGTACTGTATATGGGAAATATTCAAGTGATAACAAGTTCTCATCGTTCTTTCATATGAGTTATTGGTGGAGCCTACCTAACAATCAATCCAAACCGTGCACAAATAGGGAATCCCTCGATAGTTACTAATTTGAGGTTTGACACTCATCCAAATGGACTAGACTATTTGATGGAGGGTATAATATTTTTTAATATGAAGCCATTGAACTAGTGGCCCACTGAAGGGGTTAGGGGCATAGGATTGTGGTCAAACTTGATACTTTGGGTGTTCTCACATAGATATATCCATCCCCCCTTGTCATATCTTTATATGGGGCCCCACAAATGAGCCCCATAAAAAGTTATCAGAGTGACTCCGTAAAAACAATTCTCACTAAAACAAAGCCCTATTATACTATATTAAAGAGAAGACTTTTGGATTTTATTTTGGCCGTCTTTCAATTTTATTAACATTTATCTCATACAAACCACCTTTGAAACTACCACTCACATCTCCCACTACATCTCCACTTTTGAAATCTCATATGCCTCCCTTTCTATCAAAATCTCCATCATTTCCTTTCTTATCAAATTCTTTTCTTTCATTTTTATCCCATTAGCTCCTGTAATGCCTAAACAAGTACTTTCATGATAACCTTTTATTCTTATATTTTCCTTCTACAATTTATGGATGCTTTTCTAATGCATAAATGCTAACCATACCTGTGCTGATCATGGATTATTATGCTAGTATAAATATATATATATATATATATATATTATAAGAGGGTACCAACAAGGAGTGTTGTGGATGATTTATCCACACCGACTCCAAGTGGCCCCACAAGTGGGCCCATACGTACTATTTGTGGGTGGTTCCTTGATAAGTTGATGACAATTGCCCATTTGAAAGTCCTTTCAAATATTTTGTACCCATGTATAAGATATAACCTTCATATTTTTATTTTGCCTTTTTCAAACAAGATTCAATTGTTTTACAGTTAAATCGAATACATATAAATTCACGGCGAGTTATTAACAGGTGATGGGTGAATGTGCGCTATAAGGTGGAGGTGGAGATGTAAATGCAGAGTCTATTTATCTAATTGGAATAAGAGTTTAAAAAATATATGACCACGGTATAAAGAAATTTACTTTATTTTGTTTGGATGAAATATCTGAGATGAGAGTAAAAAACATGATATAATTACTTTACTTCATCATTTTTTGGATGAAAAAAAGGGGAGAGTAAATTTTCACATGATGTAAAGTTTACCTTTAACCACACTTGTTTTCACATGTTTATTTTATTTTATTTTTATTTTTTAACTCTCCCCAGGTGCAATATAACCTGGGGAGAAATATAATATTGTTTTATGATGTGTTTTTTATGCTCTAATCCCTTTTTCTTTCCTCTATTTTAGTGATCTTGCCCATGCTTTCCTTTTTACTCTCCCTCTCATGTAAATGATGGGACATGCCTAGCTGGTTTGGTCAGTTATGGCTGGATATTCATCTACCTCTTGTTCGTGTCTATTAAAAGAAAGACTATGTATGATATATTTATATATATATATATATATATATATTTGTATGGATATTCACCTGTGCTTGTTTGTTTTTAATCATTTAAAAACATACGATACAGTGATATTTACAGTACAATATAATTAAAGATTCATCTTCTTCAATATGATATTATAGAAGCCTTCATTCATTTCCCTAGCAAGTGAGATTTACAATATAATATAATCAATACCTAATCTACAATTAGGGATTGCAAGGGGCCGAGTTTGGTATGGATTGGTGTCTTAAGTTAATCTCATCCAAATCTAACTCATGGTGGATATAGGAATGTAAATGAGTCCCCGATCCTCCGATTATCCGTAGGTTTCGACCCGTTAAAAACTGGGCATGAGTCCTTATTTAGGTCCCGATAAGTAAATAAGTTTGGGTCCGGTTCCACCTTTGTTCGAACCCCTGGACCCTAGACCCGACATGTTACCTTAATTTTTGAAAATCTCTCATAAAAATCATATTTTTTTAATATCATTCTCTACTTAAATCAGGATCCAGATCCAGACCCGTCTCATATATGGTTTTGGTTCCAGTTCTGAAGCCAAAAAATTAATTTCGAAATTGATTCCGAGTCCGAATTTGGTTCCACCTTTTCTTTAACGGTTCCCATTCCGGATCCCCCAAGGACCCAGATCGGAATCAACCCGTTTACAAATTACAACACTATGATGCATAGTTAAGTCCAATTTAAAGGTTGCTAATTTTTAATTTTGTAATTAAAACCCTGATCCTGTCTAAAATCCTATCCAACTATCGTCCCCATCTATCCACGTCATCACCAAATCACCAATCCACTGCGTTTTGTATTCCTTATTTCCTTCCAAGTTCCGAGAGCATTTTAAAACCTCACTCCACAGTCTCTTCTCAGCTGCAGAAGTGCAACAGAAAGAAAAAGGATTTATAAAGATGTCGTTAATGGCGTCGATAATCCGCCGGAAGATCTTTCCAGAAAATCTAGGGCAGAACCATCTGTTCATCGGCACAAGAACCCTCTGCTACTCATCTTTATCATCACCAGATAAGACAGAGGGGAATCGAACCAGGAGTATAGAGAAGATCCTGATCGCCAATAGAGGAGAAATCGCTTGCAGAATCATGAGAACATCGAAGAGGCTCGGGATTCGAACGGTCGCGGTTTATAGCGATGCGGATGAAGGCGGTCTTCACGTCAAATCCGCAGATGAAGCCGTCCGTATTGGCCCTCCTCCTGCTCGATCCAGCTATCTCAATGCGTCTGCCATCATTCAAGCTGCTCATCGAACGGGTGCTCAGGTGATGATCTCTTGCTGTCAGTTTCTGTTCTTTAGATTTGTGTTGTGCGTGTGTGTGTGTGTGTGTCCCCCTAAACCATCACTGTCCCAGTTTGGTTTGATGTTTGATTAGAATGAAATTATATGATATGTATCTATTTAACATCAATAGATAGATAGACTTTGGTTGAGCTGACACTGCACACACCTTTGATCCATGTAATCAGACATAATTCGCTGCCTCCTTTGATTGTGATCATGCTAATGGAACCCAGGGGAGGTGGGTTGAAAAGGCAGGTGCTGTTAACATTACTTTTAGTTATACAATTTTTTTTTAAGACCAGTCTGATCATCTGCAAATTGCAGTAGAGGAATAAACTGCGAATTTTTTTTTTAAGTATATACAGTTTACCATTGTGTTACTTTTGTAGTTTGTTAATTGAGTTTATTTAGAGTCGGATCAGCCTTATTGTTTCTGTAGGAGAAAGCAGTAGCTCGGGTTTTAAGGCTTCTGGAAGGATGATACATATATATATATATATATATATATATATATATTACTGTGGTTATCTCTATTTTATTTTTTTTGGGACATATGTAGGCTATCCATCCTGGCTATGGTTTTATGTCAGAAAGTGCTGAATTTGCTCAACTATGTGAAGCTGAGGGGCTTACGTTTATTGGGCCACCAGCCTCTGCAATTCGAGACATGGGGGATAAGAGGTATGCCGCCGCAGTTTTACTCGTCTGTAATATAATTTCAAATCTACAAACTTTATACTAGGTCCTTACAATGTGATGGAACCATGACATGCGTCTTCACCCCCCCCCCCCCCCCCCCCCCCCCCCACACACACACACACACACACACACACACACACACATATTTGAAATAGCCAAGTCTGTTGTCTTCTGTTTCTCTTAGTGGATTTTTGTTATTATTTGATGTTTTATGTGTATGCTAGTGCATCAAAGAGAATTATGGAAGCAGCAGGGGTGCCGTTAGTTCCTGGATATCATGGCAACGAACAAGACATTGACTTTCTAAAGTTAGAGGCTGAGAAGATTGGCTACCCTATATTGATAAAGCCTACACATGGTGGTGGAGGAAAGGTGTGTTTTCCTCCAATTGGTCCAATAAGGCAATCAATATCTGTTCACATATGATTACCATGAGAAGAAATGTCAGTTATCCTACTGATTTGAAAGTGATCACTCCCTATAACATCTCTTAATCTGATATCCTATGATGCCCAAATAGGGATGGATGTGGTAGGGACAAGCCATGGATATGGCATGGACACAGATCATATGAGTTAAAAATGAAGTATCCAGTATGATACAGTATGATACGTTTCCTATTTTGAAGTTTATGGGTGTTACTAGTGAGGTGAAGTTCTTCATATACAGTTTAATCAGGCCATCACAATTGGCTTTCCCAGGCACATATTTTCATAATGGGTAGATGAAGTGTCCATTTTCATCAACATCACTTTTTTTTTTTTTTTGTGTGTGCGCGCGCGGTGCGTGTGTGTTTGATTAGTATTCATTGGACTAAAATTATTCTAGCTGCTGCACAGAAAAGGAATACTTAGTTATCGTTGCTTCTTTTGTTATAATGATTGTATAGAAGTAGGCTAGAAAAAAATGTCGGCATTGTTTAGGCTAAACATATTTCGTTTCCTTTTTTTTTTGTTTGTACTTTATTTGTATGGACCTTAATTTATATTTATATATAGGGTATGAGGATAGTGCATGGCCCTCAGGAGTTTGTTGAATCCATTTTGGGAGCTCAACGTGAAGCAAGTGCTTCTTTTGGCATTAGCACCATCTTGTTAGAGAAATACATTACTCAACCAAGGCATATTGAAGTGCAGGTACAATTCTTTCCATAACCAATCATGTTCAATGGTTTCCATTTTTTTCATTGGAATCACCAAACTTCACCATGTCAATTCTTTATGTCAATATGCATGATTTGGTCAATGTTGTTGATATGGTATCTGGGATTTATTCTGCCTGCTAGAATTAATTGTGGGATCTTTACTTATTCATTTTGGGTACAAATCAAGCAAGAGCTAGCTTATTACAATCGTGAGCATCAGCATGAAGGTTCTAGGTCCAAGTGATAATAATAGGGCTCTTTGCTATTGTTCTTGGGGAATGGAGAAGTTTTCTAGGGATCCCCATCCACCACCACTAGGGATGCAAATGGGCATCCGATTCTCCGATTATCCGGAGGTTCTGACCTGTAAAAAACCAGATTTGGAACCGTTTTAGGTTTTGATTCATAAAGGGGTCGGGGTCCAGAACCTAATTTAGGTTCAGATTGATAAATGGGTGCGGTTCCGGGTCCATACAGGATTTGACCGGTGGACCCGGAACCCGGCATATGAACATTTTTATGTTTAATCCTGGAGGTAGACTTGACGCACTGTTATAACTGTTATAAGTTGAATGATAGAAGTCATAATTGGTTTTGGAACTTGATCTTGGTCCTCTAGTTGTATCCGGTTCCGGGACCTCTTATCGGAATTAGGTCTGGAACCAACAAAATGGTTCCAATCCGGAGCTAGAATTGTCATTTAGAAATGGGTACTCGTCCGTATCTAGTATGGTTTGGGCTCGGAATCGACTCATTTGCATCCCTAACCACCACCTGCAATTCTGATCTCGGTGAATGGACATGGCCTCGTAGACAATAAAAGAAAAAGAAAAAAAAAAGGAGAAAAGGAACGAAGCGCTTATATAGCTGAGGAGAGCTTTGATCATATGCTTTGGAGTAAGGACATCCTAATATGTTCTTAAGGATCATCATGAATCTTGTTGTTAGATATTTCTTGCATCAGTATAATATTGAGAGCTTTTAAATATTTTTTGGTTTGCTTGGGGTATTATCTAGAAGATCTCGCCAACAAATTTATAAATATTTTAAGATACAAAATATATTGAAAAATATATAAATAATGAAAATTAATATTTGAGGCAAATGTAATTAAAATATCATGATATTCACATTTTTTGGATATTTTATAATTATCTTGATCGCTTGATGTAACCCAAGAGGGGTTGCAACTTGCAACAGATTGGGCCTTACATAATGGGCCAGATCAAGCCCAAGACCCATGGTCCAAGTTTCGGTCCATTGGGCCCAAGTCCCACGGTTGGCCTCTCACATTTGTACAAGGGCAAATGATCTCTCAATCTACTGTTTCTGTACCGCTGGTTGCTGTTTAGAAGGGTGTTTGTTACCTTGTTCTGTAGTACAGGTGTAAAGTACATCTGATGTCGGTCTCTCTTTCCCCCACCATTTAGGGTATGAGGAGAGTGGAGACGGCCTTGCATTGATTATTCTCATGACCTTTACCTCATTATTCTCTAGAAGGATTCTGAATCAAATGGAACGGTAATATATGCAGAATGATGTTTACAGTTACCATTAAAAAAGAATCGCAAAATGAACTATTATTTTTTCTCTATAAATTATGGTTCAAAAGTATGGAACTTACAGCATTGGCGGATTAAAGAAACTGATTTGGTGGCCATTGTGAAACATTGAGTATCAAAGCTGCTGGATGCAGGTATTCGGAGACAAACATGGCAATGTTCTTCATTTATATGAGAGGGATTGTAGTGTGCAAAGGAGGCACCAGAAAATAATTGAAGAAGCTCCAGCGGTAAAAATTATATTTTCTTTTCCTGATTGGACTTTCTTTTTGGGGGAACTAATATATTTATGTCAACTTTGATCACTGCAGCCCAATGTTCTTAACGAGTTCCGCTCTCATTTAGGTGAAGCTGCAGTGTCTGCAGCTAAGGTGTGTGCTTTCAGATTCCGTTTTTGAATATTCTTGATAAAAGGTATCAGCAAATCTTTAGTAACTGCCATACTATCGGCCACTAAGCATTTGGAGATTTGCTATATTTGTGAATTTTTTCTTGATTTGTCAATTGCATTTTTTCCTTTTTCCTTTTTCCTTTTTCCTTTTTCTTTTGTATTCTTCATTCCCAAATATTTCAAAATGATTGCAAGTTCTGTCTCGGCAAAAAGTCATTTAAGCCAAATAGAATAAAGCATTGCACAACTTAGAATGATTGGTTAATTGTAAAGAAGTACATGAAATATTTGTTATACCAAATCATTTGCTTAGTCACCAAATACAACAACTGATATTAACAGGGGTTGGGATACTAAAAGTGATCTCAGATTTATGGCAAAATAGCTTACATTATGCAGTCTAGGGGTTCTAACTTCTAATGGGATGGGATACATTGCTATTTATTCAACCTGGGTTTTTTTTTTTTGATGACATGGGTATCCCTGAGGTTTTTGACCCAACAGGACTAATCCCCCGGGTGACACCTGAAGAAGAAGACCTTTTTTCTTTCTTCTTTCCTTTTCTTTTTTATTTTTTTTCCACACAATAGCTTCCCACATTCATTTCTCATTCTGGTGACTGTGAACTAAGATTCTCATTCTGGTGACTGTGAACTAAGGGTCATGGTGATACACATTTAACCATTGTTCATAAACAACACATGCAATGTCATTTTGTAGAACTTTTCGATGGACGTAATTATTTAGAACTTTAGCAAAGCTATATTGATGTATGTGCTTGAATTGAGAAAATTGTGGTTTATTGGCACCAGGAAAGGAGCTTAATAATTGACTTCGCTCTTCTAATTTGGATTTTCATATGAGGATGTTGCTTCTGCTTTCTCATCTTCTTCAGTGTCCTACTTAATTTTGTTTAAAACTGTCATTTTTTGAGAAAGAATCAAATTATGATTTTGTCAATAAGAGATGTTCTAGATGGTGCTGTTTCCAACAAGTGGATTTTGTTTGGATTTTACGTAGCTACTTTGTTACTTAAGATCCTTATGATTTCCTTCTGACTGTATTTTCACTGATTTGATAGCATATTTTGATATTGACTATCTGAGAAGGCAGTTGCTTATCACAATGCTGGCACCGTGGAATTTATAGTGGATACATTGTCTGGTCAATTTTACTTCATGGAGATGAACACCCGTCTTCAGGTGCTAAATTTATTTATTTATTTTTACACTCTGTATCTAATAGTAATGGTTATGAGACTTCTGTCTTCTGAGCAGAGTCTCATTTATCAAGCAATGGTTCATTGCCCTCAATATTAATTACTTATGGTTTATATACATGACGATGGTGATGACTGAGAATATAAACAATCATTTTAGGTCGAGCATCCTGTAACTGAGATGATTGTTGGCCAAGATCTTGTTGAGTGGCAGATCCGTGTAGCAAATGGAGAACCACTTCCCTTGACACAGTCAGAGGTCCCTTTATCAGGTAGTTTCTATTTGTGGAGTGCCATCTCAAATAGGATGTATGTTACACAAAGTATGGTGCAGAGCACGTTGTGGCTGACATTTCTAGCAAAAGAGCTTCCCACAATCTCAAGTGTTTTAACTACAATAGTAATTGAAAAAAAAAAAAAAAAAAAAAAAAGATAGTGCAGAGTTTTCCTACAAATCTCGTGTTGTGGATTTACATGACAGTGGCACCTAAATTTAATTAATCAATATGTACTACTATGTTGATATAATAGCACTAGAGAGTATCAACTATCAACAATGAACAACATTCTGTTTGCAGCAATGTTCCACAGAAACCTCACTCTTTAACCGTTTTAAAAAAGAAACCTAACTCTGCAACATGCCATTTAGGGTGTGGAAGTCATTACAGTAGCAGCATATGCTCAATTCCAGAAAGGTGGTTATAACAGGCACAGCCATGTGTTAAAGACTTCGAATGCATCGTATTTTTGTTTTATTTTATCAATCAAAGGATTGATTGGTATTTTAGTAGACATCAGGCCCTTTCCTATAAACTCATAAAATAGCTATTTTTTTTTAAAATAAAAAAACAATTAATTCAAATATAGAGGGTATACCCAGTCACAATTGTGGTACTGCAGTTTTCCCTTTCTTTCTTCCTGGAGTTCTACTACCATGTGGCTAAGGAATTACAACCACACACTTGTTTCAATCAATTCTCAAATACTGTCTGGTCTATTGTGATCATAACAACAATTTGGGGATTGTTTTGAAGCTTTGTAACAGAGGACAATCTTTTCCTACAAGCTATGTGGGATTTTTCGATTATTGCCTTTAAGTCAGGGGGCCCACTTTTGTGGATGGCCGGGATTGAAAATCCACATCATTTACTTGCGGGACATCCCACAGGTGAATAATTTCCTGGTAACAGGTTTAGGAAATATTCAAATATCATGAGATAAAATCTGCAACCTTATTGTGAAGGTCATTGAGTTTGAAATAATCTGACAGCCATAAAGATAGGCAGTTTCTATGTCAAACTAGGAAGTCGTCAATCAATTATATTAAGGGAGACACTAGTTAATAGTCCCACTTTAGTTCAATGGATTGTTCCAAAAAAAAAAAAAAAAAAAAGATAAAAGAAAAAAAATGTTCCCCCACTTCTCAATCCGTAGGGACAGGTGCATCCGAACTAAATTTACTTTGATGATCTCCTACAACTAAGGTGTGGCTATTTCACTTATAAGTTGCAAAGTTTAACCATTTTCTATATTAATGTTGTGTCTAGTTCTTTCATCTGTATTGCCAATATTTGCATTAATCAGGATTAAAGTTCACCGGTTCTGCATTTTGCTTTTTTGCCCGACTTTTGAGGACCTTTTTTAACTGTTATAAGCACACTAAATTTTTTCTCTCACTTTTAGCTATTTCATTAATCTAAAGTTGGAAGACTGTTTGAAACTTTGGTTCCTATGTAGGAATTTAGGAATTCTTTCCAATGCCTATAATGTAAACTAGCCCAGAATGTGAAGGAACACAAATGAGGCTAAGAATATATCTTTTTGACTGGAAATGCATCTTTATGCAATCCTACTTGTCTCCCAACTAAAATAGGAAGAAAAGAAAAATTTCTCCCATTCCAACCAGAAAACTGAATGTGATATGCATATATTCGTTTTAATTGTTTATACTCTAAACTATTTCAAGAAATTTGTTCAATCTCAAATATCCAAAGTGATTTTATGCTGCAAGTTCTTAGTGAGTAATAGGTCTCTTATCTGCAGTAGATCCTGTCCATTGTGGTCTCCATATCAACTGACTTTATATTGGACAAATTTATCCTTTTGTTTAATCTCAAAATTTTCTTTAGTGCATGTCTATGGATCATAATTTGTTTATATCTCTTCTATTGTGATGACAGGACATGCTTTTGAAGCTCGTATATATGCTGAAAATGTTCCGAAAGGATTTCTTCCAGCTGCTGGAGTTCTCCACTATTACCATCCGGTTCCTGGTTCTCCAACAGGTGATGCACACAAGTAGCAGAATTGTCAAAAATATATTTCATTAGCTATGCCCCTTTCTTTGTGCTATCTCTGATAGCTTATGTCATTTTGGATGCATAACATTGGACAGTGCGAGTTGAGACAGGAGTGGAAGAGGGAGACACTGTTAGTATGCATTATGATCCTATGATAGCGAAGCTTGTAGTATGGGGAGAAAATCGTGATGCAGCACTAGTTAAACTGAAAGACTGCCTACTAAAATTTCAGGTAAGTGTCACTTTGACTTTGTTGGAGGTATGCTTTCTTGTTCCAGTCATCCACAAACATTTATTGAATCTTAATCTCAGATGTTGGTCATCTGTCATAAATATTACTGTGCCTGGCAGGTTGCAGGCTTGCCAACAAACATCAGTTTTCTCCAAAAGCTTGCTAACCATTGGGCCTTTGAAAGTGGCCAAGTTGAGACACATTTTATTGAGCATTTCAAAAATGATCTTTTTGTTGATTCAACTGATGCAATAGCAGAAGAAACAAGCAATGCTGCCAAACTAGGTGCATCTTTAGCTGCTGCCTGTGTTTGTAGACAGGAGCAGCTCGCTTTGAAAGATAATTTCCATGGTAATCTCGACGAAGTCCTCCTTAAACAATTTTTTTTTATTTTTATTTTATTTTTTGAATGGCTACTATCGTTAAAACAAAATCTTGATGAAGTCTTTGGTTGTTTTCTTGTTAGATTGTTAAACATATTTATTCTTTCATGATCTTTATTTTTTTATTTTTGTTTTTGGCAAGTCTTATTTTATTTCCTGATTGCCTAATATGCACAGGTGGGGACTGCTTACACTCATTATGGTATGCACATCCACCTTTCAGAGTCCATCATTCTGCAAGGCGCACAATGGAACTTGAGTGGGATGTCGACTCCAATGGCATTGATTCAAAGCTTTTGAATCTCGTTGTGACCTACCAATCCAATGGAAACTATCTAATTGAGGTACTTGAGTTATATCAGATCGAATGCTGTTGTTTCTTCAGTTAACTTGAAAAGGATGTCGTAGCTTGTGAATTGTGATGATCCCTTCACGTGAATACAGAATTTCTCTTTCTACTTTGAGTTCCTAATATGTGTTAGGAGTTTTACCAGAGAAGTTGCTATTTTAGGTGCTAATGTTTTATCATGCGACTTAGAATTTGCAACTTACTGGATATTAGTACTAAAAAGAATCGGAAGCTTAGTTGCTCTACACAAAAAGTAGAACAGATCAGAACTTGGTGGTCTATTATTTACATTTTGGCTGTTTTGTTGTAGTTGTGTGCATATTTTCTCTTGTTTTCTGTATTTCAGTGGGGTTACAGAGTCAGTGGCCTCTTCCTTGTCATCTTTTCTTCCAGAATGCTGTCCTAATAAGCCAATGTTATGGGCCAGGACTTTATTGTCCCCTTGGGTCCTTAATCTATCCCTAAACCCAATGTTGTTTTCAACTAGTATGCTGACAATTCCAAATTAATCTTTCTACTGCAGCCTTAATGAAATCCAGGGTTTAGAGTTTAGGCAGTCTGTCAGAATGCTCTAAGCCATCAGATTAGGTTCTCATCCACATGGGGCATACTTGGGTCTAAATTCTACAGCTGTCACATGTCAATAGACATGTGGCTCGTGGATTAATGGCCAAGATCTTGCTTCTCATCCCTGGTCTAGTGCTCAAGCTATCTTATTTGGGTGAAAGTCCAAGAGAACTTTCTGTGTTTCTGTGTTAGATGGGCCTTAGATATAGGAGGGAAAAGTGTGGAGGATTCATCATGCAGCTATAGTTGATTCTGGTTAGCCTTTTAGCCTTCTTTGGCCATTCCTTTCATGCACTATATTTTCTTTGATATAGTTACCTGGTTGGCATTTCAAAAGAAAAAAAAAGGACAAGAAAAAAAGCATCTTATTTGGCACCGTGGTTCATGTCAAATCCAATGTTATCCCTAATGATAGATTTGGCAATGGCTTCAAGTGCCAGAAAACCAACGTCAAGGGTTCAGCCTATTTAAAAACAATGCTGGGTTTTATCTGACCTATAGTTTTGTGCCAACCTGAGTACATGCTGTCATATTTGTTTTTATCTTTCGAAAGATGAGTGGACGGTGCAGTGGCTGCTTTCTCAACTTCCAGTACCTTCATGAGCATGGATGTTTCTCTTATAATTGTTTGCTGTGAATCCATTCTTTTTATTCTTAATGTACTCTGTCAACAAACTTCTCCATGTTGCTCGTATTCATTTGTATATTATCTGATAGGTCTGCCTGTCAAATTATGTATTGTTTTCAGATAGGTGATAGTGATTCTCCTGCATTGGAAGTCAGAGTTGCACATTTAGGACACCATGACTTCAGAGTTGATGCTGACGGGCTGAGTTTGGATGTCAGTTTGGCACTTTATTCTAAGGTTGGATGAACCTATTTCGTTTCTGCTGACACACAGAGGACACACACATGTAGCTTGATTGGTAACACAGAGATATATTGATGAAGAAAGATTATAGCATGACAAAAGAGCCCTGGCATGTGAAGCCCACCTTTCATTAACTCAACCTCCTAATGCTCACTATCCCCTCTCAAAGTTGAGAAAAAAAAACTAGGGCTGTATTCGTTCCCACTCCCCCATTATCGGTATGAATCTAGTTGGCCGCCTTCAAGCTGGAACTCTTTTATCCTGAAAGAGTTCTGCTCTCCCCCCCTCTTGATACATACATACATACATACATACGTACATACATATATCTGTTATGTGTGGGTGTGGGTGTGCTTGCGTATGGAGAGTTCCCCTTCCCCATCCCTAGTGAGAGCCATTGGATCAATTGTCTCGTTCAACAATCCATGATCCCAACAGGTATAGAATGAGCCTCATCAAGCCATACATTTCCTGAGGATCTGCACATAATGATTCCTCGCCAGTTGGATTCTGGTCCTGACTTCATTTTGCCAACACATTATTTGTGCCTTTTATTGTATTTAACATCCTTGTCTGTACGGAGGCTGGAGGAAAATAATACATATCCTGTGGTATCATTGGGCCTTCTCCATCAAATAGAGTTTTGGAATTTCCCATCCATATGTGAACCACTGCTCATTTGATGTTAAGAATGCTCGGTTTTGTAGAGCGCTATGAACATCAACAAAGCCCCAGTCCCTAAGTTATTTCAGTAGACTGTGCATCTCTTTATATTGAGATAATGTCACCGGCTCTCTCTCTCTCTCTCTCTCATTTGACTTCCTGATTTACTTCCCCAGGATCATGTTAGGCACATACATATCTGGCATGGCAACAACCACCATCATTTCAGACAAACAATAATGCACAAACAATCTACTGATGATGCAACAGATCACAAACCTAGTTTTGAGATGGCATCCCATCCTAAGGGAAGTGTTGTGGCACCCATGGCTGGGCTAGTGGTTAAAGTTTTGGTGAATGATGGGCAAGCTGTGGAAGATGGACAGCCTGTCTTGGTCTTAGAAGCAATGAAGATGGAGGTTTGAAGGGCGTCTCTTTTGTGCATGCTTTTATTAGTTTATTACAATTGAGAAGGCTTTTTATTTTTCTTTTATTCTGTTTCAGCATGTCGTCAAGGCACCCTGCGCCGGTTATGTGCGGGACCTTCGAGTTGCTGCTGGCCAGCAAGTTCTTGACACCACTGTTCTCCTTAGTATTAAGGTATGCCTTGATGCCCCTTCTTTTTTTCCCCATATTATAAATATTTGTGGAATATACATACAGCCCTATATCTTTTCTATGCAAACAAGCACCTCTATTTTTGGTTTTTATATGCACCCACCTATACTGAATTCGTGTAGCCGACCCAATATAGTTGTGACAAGGCTTTAATGATGATGATGATATTCAACCACCTACACTCCCCAGACAATATCAGTCAGTTTTGAGTGGCAGTCAGACTTGTTTTTCCATTATGTTTGGATGAAATGAGCTATATTTTTTTAAAAGAGAAAAAAATACCCTTATCATGAACTAATTTCTAGTAAACAGTGTTTGACCCTACTTAGAACAATTCAAACTAAAATATCAAATTACATCTTGTCCCCGAACTGACTATAGTTATCATGGTACTTTCCCATAGTTTGGACTACTATAGTGTATTTTCAAGGCTAAACTAACCAAGGGCAAATTGTGGAGACTGTAGGTAGCTAAAAGACATTTTTTTTTCTCCTTTTAAGTGGTTTAATGAAAGCCGTTGGAACTTGTAAGTGGTCAAAGACCTTTTTCCGGCCTTTATCGTCTAGGGAGTAAAGGTGGTTGTTGGTAGACCTTTTTTCTTCCCCTTTTTTTTTAAAGAAGCTTTCACAATAGAAAATTGTATGATTACAGGCTTAGTCTCACGTTCAAATATGTGGGACCCATAATTTGGTGCTCTAGACCGTTTAAGACATCTATCTAGGAAGCCACATGTGGTGGATGGCCATGCCTTAAAAATATGGCTGAAAAAAGGGGGAAAAACACTGACCTCCTTGGTTGGAAGCATGATTAATAAAAAATCTTGTCCCATTAATTGACAACAACCAAGTCTCTGGTCAAAAGCAAGGATAAAAAAAAATATAAAAAAAAAAAAAAAAAAAAAAAAAAAAAAAAAAAAAAAAAAACAGTTACGGAGGGTGTATTTGCTGCCCCCAAAATGATATGTATTGGGCGATATATAGCGGTTGTTGCGATATACATCGGTTATTGGCAGGAACTTAAATAGAAAATTCGAAAATTATTCAAAAAACTAAAATATTAGAAAGTGTTAGATTTGAATGTTTGTTTTCATTAGTAACTAAAATAAATGAGTAACAGAGCCTTCATTGTCATATAGGTCCTCTATCGCTGTATTAATCTAATATAAGAACAATGATGTATTTGTTCACATGTATTCATGTTGCTTTCAGTTTGAGTCATATTTTGTTCTATGTATTTGGTTGTGGTCTAATCACGGCCCTATCCTTTTCTTTTAATATAATTCTCTGTTATTGATAAAAAAACAATTAAGGACCTAATAAAATGTTAATATTCAAAGATTATTATTTAGCATTTAGTATGTATATGGCACGTACATTATCAACCATCTACTACTATGAGTATATAATATGCAGTATACTAGTACTATGAGTATAGGTATGCAGTCTAGCAGTATTTAGAAACTACACTTATATCTAGGGATTTAACTATGGAACATATAAATTTAGGGAAAAATAACATATAAATTTAGGGAAAAAATACTAATGAAATGGTCTTTGTGTGCAAAGTTTTGAAAAAAAAAAAAAAATTCATATCCTTTTTGAAGAAACCCAAAAGTTCACGGATATTTATGGGAAAGATCCCAAAAAAAGGTGCTTGTAAATGGCATACATAATGCTTGTTTGAATGAATCTTTGCTTTAAACATGCATCATGAATAATTTTCAGATCATTCTTCCCCAAAAAAAGGACCTAAAAAGATTTGTTTAAATTCAGTTTTTTCTTGCCTCATTGGAAGTTCTCAAGCTACTGGTGCTGTATTGGCTTTGATTCTTTAACTTAAAATGTTTTTTGTCTTTTTATTTATTTTATTTAATAATAGGAAGACACACAACTCTCCTCATAATCTTTTTCCTTAAAAAAGAATGTAGCAAAGAGTCTTTTGGCTTAAAAACGGGTCACATACAATCGCGGTGTACTGGCCAATACACTTGGACATGCATGTGAACACCGACGAATTGCAAAAATCAGAGTGCTCCAGCCAATATGGATGATTCATCAGAAAATATTTTGATCCATGCCCAAAAGGAGATAGAGAAATGGCTTAAAATTGATGTAAAGAGGGTTGAATAAATGTCATTACCCAGTGTGGGTCCCGCCCACCAAAGCAAGGTCCTAAGAGGGTCTAGACTATAGACAAATTTAACCTTTGGCAATTTTTCACAAAGTGGTTGCTTGCAAGTCTCGAATCTGCATTATCACGCATGGCACCCGAGACTTTTACCATTGCACCAAAGCAATGACCCTGTAAAAAGGGTTGACTGTTGGTTGTAAAAAAGTTTGAATACTCGGTTCATTGTCTATCCTTGGGAGCACGGTTGAGTAAATGGTCCTCAATCCTAAAACTCTAGGACCCTGAACTTGGGGCTTGAGGATCTCCACAAAACCTTGGGTTGAGGATTATATAATTCCACACTCCCTCACATTTTCTTGACCATGAAATGTCTGGACGGGCATGCTATTTACTGCTTTAAAGTGTCTATGTACTTAATGGTGTTGCTTGCATACGTGTATGCACCTGCTTATCATATTTGATTATGTATTTCTCCATGCATTACGCATTTTTGTTGGTCCGTGGCTTTGTGTGCTCACACTTGTATGTACGTCTGCATTCCATGTGCTGTACTATGTACCTACCATTTGACAAATGAACACATTCCTTCTCTAGAAACTTTGGTCTAATCATTTTTACATAGAGGTGTGGTCCAAGACTGGTTGTATTTAAATCTTCCTGAAGAACCTACATTTGTTAGAAACCTTCTGCAAGGCTGCAACATTCATATGGTGGGTCACTGGTGGATATTGACAGTACACCTAGTGGGTCCTGTGGACATATGACAGGCAAAAATCACAATTTTTAATGACTTGTCATTTTCTCCATTGAACACTGTCAGAATCTACACCTGTTGTTTCAAGATCACTAATTGGATGGCTAAGATCACTCACTTAATGTGGATTTTTAGCTTGTGGTCCATGCATAGTAGGACCAACTAGGTGGATTGTTCCATCTTGTCTGCCATGCCTGTTTCTATGGGGCGTATATTTCTGTTTCTTCTTGATCTTCCTTCGCCTTACTAAACTTCACTAAAATGTCAGTAATATCCTGGAAATAATCTTGTATATAGTTTGAAATGATCACTCACTGTACAATGCGTTTGCAGTTTAACTATAGATTTTGATGATTAGACATATCCCCACGATTTGCCTGAGGGGTCATCTGGATGTGGAGAAAACAGGTGGGTAAGTTATCTGCAGTGCGAATTTGAACTCTTGGACAGTTTTCTCCCCCTTTTCTCATCCCAACAGACCCAAAATTCTGCGTATATCTGTATTTTCATGTGCTGTATATCTTTTTTTTTTTTTTTTTTTTAATATTTTAAATAAACATTAATGTGACTCAAACCCACAACCTTATGGTTGTGACACTGACTAACTTCCAACTTTTTTGTTTTTGGCTTTTTAAATGAACGGTGACGTGACTCAAACCCCAACCTTATAGGTGTCAACCCACAACCTTATGGTTGTGGCCAACTTCCAACTTTTTTGTTTTTGGTTTTTTAAATAAACAGTAACATGACTCGAACCCACAACCTTATGTTTGTGACACCGACCACCTTACAAGCTATTGTGTGCATTATATAATATAGTGCATGAATTTGTGTTTCTTCTATCATTTCTTCTTATTATTTTTTGAAAGCTAATACTTTTTAACCTGGCATTCTTTGGTCAGAATGACTAGCATGGTGATGGGCTGCCCCACTTACACCCCCATGATCAAATTTCACTCTGACTTCAACCTTCCGATTTATGACGATCTACCAAAATGGCCTGAGCTTGCGGTGGCAAGGCAAATAAATTGTTGGAACGGCTTCTAAAAATCATTGGCTTGGTTTTTTAGTACCAAGAAGATCATTGTCACTTTAAAAAAGAACTATTGTTGTTCCATCTCTTTCATTTCAAATGTATTGGGGGGAAGGGAAGGGTTATATTCTTCTGATAATAATATAAAGACTGGTAAAAGGTGATATGAAAATAACATGAGAGAGTTGCAGAGGGAAGGAGTGTTTTGATGATGTTTCTCCACGAGATGTTTTGCATGTGACCCAATGGGGATCTTGCTTTGGATACTTGATAGTTCTATCAAGAGCTTGCTACCGGAGGGCAACAAGAAGTTGGATGCCATGGTTAACATTCAAAATATGTATTTTCAAAATGGTAGGATAGCTAGGGCATGGGCCTTAGATTGAAGCTTTAATAGTTTGGACTGCGACTGAGTTCGGGGGTGAAATGTAGGTGGGCTGGGCTAGCCTGACCTGACCTGATGACCTCAGCCTGGCCTTAGCTGCCCCCATTGATTTCTGCGTGTGCCATGCATACCAGAAAATTGCTAATATTGTACTCTTCTTGGTCAGGGAGGCTTTTGGTCCTGGGAGTTTTGGGCATACCTTGTTAGTCCCACTAAGATCTTTTGTTAGGTTACTCATTACTATGATCATTTTGGTTTCTAAAATGCTTGATGATTTGAACCTTCCCTTGTACCAGAAGGTAGCGCCTATAAATGCTTCGATGGATGGCATAGAGTTTCCTAATTATGCTCGTACGGGGGGGATGGTTGAAATAGAAAGTATATAAATGGTTCCCTTTAAAGGGTTAAGCTTAGGTCTGGCCTCGAGGCCTGCAAGCATGGTTTCACATGTGGTTTGAGTTTTCTGTATTTTTAGGAATTCTGATGTGGGCTGCAATCATGATACATATCAACAAATCCACTACTTTTTTTCAAAAAAAAAAAAAAAAAGAGTAAAAAATTCACCATTTTGGTGTGAATCTAGAAGCGGTAAAAATTGTTCATGGGCTGTAGCTTAGTTAGGTGGGGGCATGGGTGTGTGAGTAGAGTACTTTTGAGTTTGTATCCCCAATATAGAAGAAAAAAAAGGCAAAAAGAGCGGCTAAAAAAATCTGGAAAACGTTATAGACAATTTAAAAATTGAAATATCTAAGAATTTGCACCTTTTAAAAATTAGCTATCCCTTGGGTGCATGTCATTAATTACACTATATGTCAATCCTTGCACTATTATAAGATGCTGTTTTAGTCTAAACAAGATATTTGTGAGACCCATATGGTGCAACGACAATAAGGCCCAACTGGGTGCCTGACAATGAAAGGTTTAGCGTGGATTTGAGGTTAGTCAGTATCAGTCCAATCAGACAATTGTAGCGTTTGATTTAGCTTCTTAGAGTTTAATAGCTACATACGGTGTAAGGTTTTTGTGATAAAGTCTGATGGTGACTAATGCCGGAACCAATGTCATTGCTTATTTTAAAGGGATACATGGATTTGTCAAGGGATAGGATTATCGTAGGTGGGTTCATGCATGTGAAAAAAAAAAAAAAAAACAGATTCGGGCCAGCCGGGTTATAGATTTTCTTCATACTAATTGGATTAATTACATGCATATTAAGGGCATATTTGTTTGCATTAGAATGGTAGTTAAAAATGGAGTTCAAAGGTGAATTTCCAAAAACGAGCATCGAATAACAATTTCTTTTTATTCCATTTCCTTAAAAAGAAAATGCTATGTGATGTTTATTTTTAAAAATAAAAATAAGACGATATTTGATTTTTTTTGTTGGGAAATTCACCTTTAACCCTCATTTTTAATAGTCCTAGGTTTTAAATTCCTATGTAACTTAATGCAAACAAACGCGGCCTAAGTATCTACAATTAAATATATTACTTTATAACTAAATGGGTCTCAGTTTGGGCATGGATCTAGCGCTATAATCGAGTACAGGTCTGGGCACAGTCGAAAGTGCTTTTGGACATTTGGTCCTACAGTCATTTTCCGCGAAATGTTAGAAATGCCGAGTAGAGCTGATTCTTGAAAGATGTCTCATGGGAAAATGCCTCTTTCTTTGTTTGGTAAAGTGGACCACATCAACAAACCACTTGCTTTAGAAATGTTATTGCAGTCCAGCTCTGTGGGGCCATTGGGCTCTTTAATTAGTGTAGACCGTTTCACACTCTCATCCCCCTTGACCTGGCACAATTCCCAAATGTATTCTCATCAAACCTTCATTTATCTACTGCTGCTGGATTGATCTCAAAGACATCCATAGTTTAAAAAGGGACCTTTCGCTAATTATTTCTAAATTCCTATGGTGGACTGGAGGCCTTACAAGTCCTATATGAGGGACCTTTCGCTAATTATCTCATTAAATTAAAGGCTATGATGATCAGTCAGGGTTGATTTTTTTTTTATTAACATTTCTCCACAAGGAGACCTTTCTATGTACAACATGATCAATTACAAGAAGGCATCTATATGGGCCCCATTAGCTGGAGTGCATATTACACATGCCCTATTTAAACTCAGTCGTCAATCCATACGAAATTGAACAAAGAGGTGGTTTAGCACTAGCGGTTGGTCCAATATTGACTCAACCCATGCGCGACCCAAATTGCAAATGGGTAAACCAAAACCTGATCCCCAACATAAATGAAAGTTGAGCATTGCCCTACTTGAAATCCTTAGTGGGTTTCAAACATTGACCAAGGCCAAATCAAGCGCACGCCAAGTGCACACCTCTCTGTGGGGGCCCATTGGGGATGGGGACCTTGGATGGAAAGGTATCGATAGCCCTTACCTTTCTATAGAGTTTGAGGCCCATCGGATCATCCTAATCACTTGATCTATGACCGCAAATTCCATGATTTATATTAAAAAAAGAATCAGTCGATCTAACGGTCCAATCCATTCAAATCGACACAAACTCATCAAATCCAGCGTAATTCATGGGGTCCCACTTGGTGGCCCGCTCAGATTGGTGAAGGTGGGCCCCACCATTTGCACTTGGCACAAGTGATCAGTGACCTCTAGTGTTTAGCGTTTAGGCTCTCTCTGCTGCTATGTTCACTAATTAAAACAAATTGAGAAATGATCCCATGCTGCTTTCAGCACTATCCCATTCCCATCCCGTGGCACCTACAATTCTGATTTGTTAGATCCAAATGGCTAAAATCACTCCATTTACCCCATTAGAGACTCCTAAATTTGACTCAATCAAATTTATATACATCATAATACATATCTTACTCCAATCAACAGTCTCTATCGCCCTAATTGAAGCGAAACAAAGACACTGCCCAACTCATTTGAGTCGTTTATTAGACCACCCCCAATACTGAGCATATAGCACTGGATCTCTCTCAACTAAAACAACTTTCTCAGTTTGTGGGTGGGCCCCACAGATTTAATGACCCCAATACACATACACTAATGGTATCAACTGCCTGATATAACATTTAAATTGGGCGGTCATCATCAACTTCAATCTAGTGGGCCATGGCCCACAAAAACCTCCACGTGGCATGGAATTCTTTCTCTCTCTTCTTCGTTTCGGTTTGGGGTGCCAACACAACACAACACAACAAACAGATGCAATTTAAAATCTGGCTTCTTCCTTGCGTGGAGGGAAAGATCAAAACTATAACTACCTAATCACTGATTCCCCTCTCTCACCAAATCTCCTCCTTCCGCTTCTCCTTCTCCTCCTTCTTTTCTCCCTCTCAAAAACCCTAAAACCTCTCTCTCTTCTTCCAAAACCCTAACCCTAATAGCTTTGCAGCAATGCCGGTGAAGCGCTCCCGAATTCTCCGGTCATCGAGCCAAGGCGAGCTCAGCGTCTTCGACCGCCCGCCCTCTCCCACCGCCTTCCTCGACATCCCCAAACGGTCGCAGCCGGCGGCCAAAGCCCACAGGACTTCAGCCGCCGTCGCCAAGTCCGCTCCCTCCTCCCCCGGACTGGTCCGAGCAGCTCCCAACAACATCTTGGCACTGGCATCGCCTGATCGCAAGACGGAGGTGGAAATTGACGGAAGGATCGGAGGGTTTCTTGAGGTTTGCTTCTTATGCAAGAAGAGACTGGGCGCCAGTGATAATGTCTACATGTATCGGTATGGTTTCTTGAATTTCTGTTGATGATTCTCTCTCTCTCTCTCTTCTTGATTTTGTTGGGTTTTTGTCTTTTTGTTGATGTAGCAGTAGCACACCAATGTTGTTTTTGAAACAGATGAAAAGAAATAATTTGGGAGATTTCAATTGTTGTGGTGTTTGAAATTTGTTTTAGTAGTTCAAGGGGGTGACTGCAAATGGTGAAAGCATAAAATAGAGGAGTTTTAGAACTCTGAGAATGCATAGGTTTTCCATTTCCCTTGTTGAAATAATCTTTGTTGGTCACATAGACTGAAACAAACATACTCTTTTTAATTAGTCTGCTTGATATCTTCTCTGTGAAATACAAGCTTCCATTGAGAATGCAACGGCACTCATCATCATCAAAGCCTTGTCCTAACTATGTTGGAGTCGGCTACATGAATTCTGTTTTTTCATTTCGATCTATCCTAAGCCAAATTCTTGGATAGGTTGCACAAAATGCAGCAACACTACTTGCTAAAAAAAATCTTAGACTAAAATTCCGTCGAACTTATTTATGGAAGTATGAAAGAAAGCATACAATGTAATGTTATGGTTTTAAGCCTTAAAAAAGCATTGAAACACAGATATTTGGATTGGGCCATGATGGGCTTCACAAGGTGGTCCATATGTAATGGTGACAATGGAAGGGAAGTCCCCATCCAACGAAAATCGGGTATCGCAGATACATGTATTTGAATCTGGGAGAAATTAGGATCCGAACCTGGATCCATACATATAGTATCACAAAGTTTTCAGGTCTGGATATAGATCCATGTGTATTCCCATCTTAGGATCTGGATTCAGAATTGGGACTGCATTTCTTTATTAAAGAAGATACATTAAGATCAACGAGTAGCCTACTCAGACCAAGATCAACATGCCTGAACTGCACCACCCACATGCCTGAATTGACACTCATCTAACCTGTACTCACTCTTGGATTGTATTCCAAGAGGGAAAAAGAAAAAAAAAGTTAAAAGTCTGTCAAATTTGAGGCCATTAAACCAAGGGATATATATTACACTAGTGATATGATTTGGCTCGTAATAAGAAGGGATACATATAGGCTTTGAAGAAGATGATGGTATACTAATCGTGTTGTGAGCTTGGGACACAAGATTTTTGTCGGGCCATTTGGTGGTGTCATACATGTATTGGATGAAACATCTATAGGTTATTCATATCTTCTATTGCCTAAGTTGCAGTAATATGGGTATATGTGTCAATATCCAACATCGGTGTTAGGTGTCTGATTTGGAAAATCCAAGACATAGAATTCATGGATTTGGATTTCGGTAAGGTAAATTTATATAAATTCTTATTCTTAACTAAAAAAAATAATGTGAAAAATAACACATCAAAATTAGTATACAGATCTTACTCTGAATAATCAATCAATGATCATATAAATATCTTTTTTAAGTTCCTAAAAGTGAAATGGCATAATAATATTTTATCTATGATGTAAAGACTAGCACTAGCATAATCTGTGAAGAATCCATGCAAGTTGCGTCATAATCTATTACCAATTCAGGCATTGTGATGGTGTTCATGTTATCAATCTCATCATAAAGAAGTTAGTTTTGTACGTTTAAACTTAGATATATATTTCATTCATGTGTCAAGATTAGAAAATGTGGATTCCAATTCTTTCATTGAAGATTAGAGGGTCCCTACTTATGGATCTCTTCCCTCTTTCTTAGCTCTGTTTTCATTATTGTTTCTATTGGACCTTTCCTATTTTGTTAGTTTTGATAGTATTTCATTTGTTATTTAGTAGTATAAAATTTGTAATGACTAATGAGGGCCAAAAAAATTTAGGACTGCCATCTGTTGTAATTTGTTGTGCAGAAGAGTAAGAAAAAGGAAGAAAAGCTCATGTTGATGATGTATAAAGAAATCAGATATAAATTTGATAATCAGTTTAGTGTTTATTTTGGATCATTTGGAAACTTATTATATTCTTGTTAGTTATTTTTTTATTGGATGTTAGTTTTGTATTTTGAGCATGTTCTGAACTTCTGTTACATTACACTTGATAATGCAGTTCTGTACATGCATTTTGTTCCCCTGAATGCCGAGATAGGCAGATTGCCAGGGATGAGGAGAAAGCTGCGGGGAATTCAACTAAGATGGACTTGGCTGTGCATCCTTGGGGTATAAATGTTAATGGGCAAACTGGTGCACGATCTGGAAATGGTGCAGCTTTCTAGTTGCATATTCTACAAGTTGATATAGCACTGCTACGGATTTTTTTGCGTTAGCTTGCACTTGTCTATAGTAAGGGGATTACATACATATTTTGTTTGACTGCTGCTAATATGTCACTGGCTCTTGTACAGTTGATTTTCTTTTCCTTGGATATCATTACTGCAACACTGGAAGGGATTTTATTGGATGTTCTTAATAGTTCTGCTTAGCATTAAATGAAGCAATATTCCATGCTTAAGGACCTAAATATCTGTATGCTTGATGTGGCGTGGTTGATATGATAGTGATGATATTGTGATGTGGTTGATATGATAGTGATGGTAGTGTGATTGCATTTGTAGGTCACACATCCTGGTAAAAGTTTGTTATTAAAGCTATTAGTTACGAACACCCCCCTAACATCTGGACTGAACTATTTACATTCTTAGATGTGTTTGCCTTTTATTTTCATAGTTCCGATTACATGCGTAGTTTAGGAGGGACATAATGTCAAATATAGAGGATTAAAAAAAAAAAAAAAAAGCTGTTGTAAATGGTTATAGCTCCTTTATTAATATTTTTAGGTCAAATTTGCTTAGTGTACTCAGATCTACAGGACTAAAAACAGTTATGTTGAACATAAAAGTGGAACACTGGCAATATGATTGAAGCTCTGCAGAAGCTTTGGTGGGGGTGCATTATGACCAAAGCTTTGTTTACTCTCAAAACATCTCCGCTAATAATACAGAGCTGTAGCGAGGTTTGGATTCAGATACTAAATACATGGATCAAAATCCAAAATTAGTATCTGAATCCTGTGTTTTTATCTGGATCTGGATCTCTCCCACTTCTAAAATTTAGGCTCTTGACATTTCAATAGTAACTATACAGCCTTAGCCCTAGCCAGGTTCTCTCCATTAATATCATCAATATTTTGCCACTCTACACAGTGGCGGAACTATGAGTTTCTTGTGGTGGGAGTTAAACCATGGTTGACTGATGTAACTGCTTTGCTTTTCCATTAACAACGACAGAAAAGAAAATTTATTATCGATGGTCGATCGCCCCATCCCTAGTTTTTTTTTTACTTGAAAGTAAATTGTATATTAAAGCAAAACAGGATTACAACTTACAAGTGCTGAAGGAGAAAAACCCCCAAAAGAATGCCATATACGAAGGTACAGCTACCCATTAAAAAAGAAAAGAAAAGAGTAGCTAGATTAGCTGAAACAGAGCAGTGAATCCAGAGTCTGAAGGCAAAAGACAAACTTTTTTTTTTTTTGTTTTTTGGTAATCAAAAGACAAGCTACTTGAACGTGTGCTTGAGCCAAATAAAAAGAAGGAAGACAGCCTTGAAAAATCAGGAAGTTCCTCTGCTTCCAAACCATATCAACAGTAATGAGGAAAACTGTGCTCTGTTACGGGGGGAAAAAACTCCTGATCCGATTCTTGATAAGAATAGCATCAAGAAAGTTAAACCCAAAGCCTACTTAGATAGCCTACTTGCCCCATCCCAGTCACTAGCCAACGTTTCATTTTCCTTTTTCTTGTGTTGTGCTTAAAGGAATGATTATTGAATTTTTCATCAATGATGAATGTAATTCTACAAAGAATGAAGTAGATCATGTTCATGAGTTTTTAGGGGTGGATGGCCTGACAATGAAGGGTTTTCAAATCATTATATGACCCATGACTTGCTTGCTGAGAGGGCAGGGCTGGACATTCATGGTGCATTATAGAGTGAGAATTTACAGGAAATTATCTTTTTTTAGTATGAAATGCGAAAAAAAAAAAAAGAAAAAGAAAAAGGATTTGCATCTTGGTTTTGTTAGAATGTTGTCAGAAAATTGTGTTGCGTTTGGATAATCAAAACTTATGGCATTCAAGCGACTGTTTGGATGTGATGGATTGATTTCTTTGGATGTTTCATTTATTTTGAGTATCTACTTTATCTGGATGCTAAATTTTTTTCCAAATTGGAGTATCAAATATCAATGCCAGTCTATGTTTGAATTGTTTTGTCATTGCATGCGCAAGTTGGGTAGGATCCAATCAGCAGGAACATTTTTTAGAATAAGCCCTATGCTATAGTAGTGGTTTACATTCAAGGCAGACTGATACCTTATGCCACTCCACCAACATGCAGGTTGGCAGTCACCACGCGGGGGATTAATCCCTATAGGTTATAGACCTCTGGGATACTCACGTCATTAAAAAAAAAGAAAAAATGTTGCTGGAATATGCATGCTGCGATGGCTAGTCGGCCAATTCATATTTTTAATGGTCAACTGAGAGAATGTTTTATTGAGAATTCAATGAAATAGGACATATAGTAATAGAAAGAGGGTACAATCGATCAATACATATGAATCAAACAAATAACAAAAAATCCCACTCTCATAACAAATGACTCGATTACAACTGAAAAATAAAAAGACAAATGACTCAATGAAAAATGACCCATCTAGAAATACTTCAAAAACATGATTCCCAAAGCCCCAAGTAGGAGAGATGGATGATACATGTTTGAAAGCGTAGAAGCTGAACTTGGGTTAAGAACTGGCCGCAGGCCTGGAACTGCCGGAGTAGGGGCTTTTGGTGGAGATGCTGCTGGTGGCAATACTGAAGTATCCGGCAATGGTGCTTCTGCTGGTGATCCTGATTGTGGGACCAACGGTGCTGAAAAGAAAATTGAAGTTTTTAGCCAAATAATTATGACCTTTTGATATTGCGCATGGGCTGGGTCTGACTAATCCAGCCCAGCCAGTTTATTTTATAGGCCGAGCTGAAGTTTAGGCCCAAAGGGTACTGATGATAAATGGGCTTATGCTTGGACTCTTTATGGGTTTCAACAAGAATCTCAAATGCCAGAGCCTGAGTCTGGCTAGTATTGTTGGGCCTTGCCCTTGCATTTGTTCTATGTTTACGCTCAGGCCATTCCTTGACCTACTTGTGCAATGGATCCAGCATAATGTGCACTGCAGAATGACCCAAGCAGTGTTCTATAAAGTTAAGTGAGACCCAACATCCCCAAAAGGAGTATAAGATAGCCATTTATGGATGAATTACCTGTGGGAGCAAGAGGAGTTGGTGCCCCAAATGTAGAAGGACCTGGATTGACATAAAACAGAGCATAATTTAGCTCATGACTATTAGATAAACCCGCTTTGTATCAAGTCCTAAATCAGATTGTTTTCTTTAATTCTGGATTACAGAGGTGTATATAGAGGGAAAGGAATTGGAAGTCTAGTAGTACCTGGAGCTGGAATAGGGGTTGCAGAGGCTGCAGCAAAGAGCAGATTCACCATTAGCAATTTAATCTAGTTTATCAAACGTAATAGAAACTGAAACTATCTCAAACACATCATTAAGCTGATTAGTATGCATCCATAACAAAATACTGCACTGGATTTTGGCATGTGTTTTAGGCTTGTGGGTTGAGACAGGCTTAATTTCCTGGCCCAATAGTTAACTAGGAAGGGACTAGGCCTATGTGTGCTTAAATGGAAATCCCAACCCAACATTTTTAGCATAAAAGGGGTGTATATTTTTGCAAATGGACTGGGCATTGGCCCACGTGTAATTCTCATGGAATGAATCTAGACCTCAATATAAGCCTCAACACTTAAGAAGCTGGGCTGGGCTGGGCTGGGCAATCTTCTATCAAGACCAACCCAATCCTCAAACACCCCTATAGTAACAATCACTATATAGAAGATACTAATTCTCACATTTGCACTGGAGGGGCACAGGGGCCATGCTACAGGCCCTTGGGAGGGAGACCGCAATTGTCCGGTTGATCGGAAGTTGGAAAGGGACATTCCCTGTCAATATGAGACAAGCACATTCAGTGCTGCTTTGGGTGACCGAGCTGAGCGCCGAGCAACAATCTTTGGTCGGAGAAGAAGCATTGCCAGTGCTTCCTGTAAGATAATTCAAGCAAGGAGTGAAGCTGCTGATCATCGAATTGGTGCATGCCGTCGTGATCTGACCGTAAACAGTCATGGTTAAGATCGGTAAGACGACTACAAAAGCCACTATTATGCGCAAAAGACCCTTAAAAACTCCCATGTCTGCTCCTAAATCTGATGTATTTGAAGGAGTTTATAGGAAGGGATTAAGGATATAAGTAGAGGTGTATGGGTTAGACAAGAGAATTGAGTAACTTGCAGGGGTAGAGTGTGTGATGGGGAGAGAGGGAGAAGGTGTTCATATATATAGACGTTACTGTCGTGAAGTGAATGGAGGGAAAATCAGGTAGAGTGGAAGTGGTTTTGGAGCTCAACTACTCCTAACTAATTTTTTCTTCTTCTTATGAAGTACGTATTCCTCGTTTTCAAATGATTACGCATGAATTAGGTCGGGTTGGCATGTTCTTTTCCTCTACATGCTGATGTTGTTGACCCTGATATGAGGAGTGCCCCAGGAAAAAAGTTTTCTAGCTTTGATAGTCAAGTAGGTTTAGAAGGATGAGGGGGGTATGATGTGGATTTAGGCGTTGTTGACCAAATAGCACTCTAATCAGATCATTTTTACTTTGACTCAATCCAAAAGTGAAACATAGTCAGATAAATGTCAAATAGGTATGTGTTTCAATTCACGGTAGATGTATTTAGATTGATTTGGTGCGATGGTAAAAGTCTTGCATGCTATGCGTAATAAGACAGGTTTGAGACCTGTGGGCACTTTGTATAAAATTGTCAAAGGTTAGGCCTATCTCCGGTCTGGACCTTTGCAGAACCCTGTTTTAGTGGGACTGTACTGGGTGATAACCCTTTTAGATGTATTTGGATTGATCACGAGTGGACTCCACCTTATGGACCTGTTTCCGGTCTACACTGATTTTTTAATTGATCATCGGTGGGCCAATCAAATGAATTTTACCAGATACAAGTCCTCTAGACTCAAATGAGTTTACTCAAACAACATGCTTTTGTATTTGCACCGCTTGATTTAGGGCTAGCAATTCTTGTCCCAACCCACTAACCAGAACCGAGGCCAGTTATTTAGGATTCAGGTTGACCTTTATTATTTATGGGCTGATTTTGGGCTTTACATTTCCAACCTAAAAAATAGATAGGTTGCACTCCAAGTCCATACTTGCTATTTGACAAGCCAATTTGACCCAAACTCAATCAACCTGAATCATTATGCTTTGACCTCTTTCAAGTTGATCCTTTCAAACTAACAGGTCGAATTTGGGTTCATTTCCAAACAGAATATATTAGATGAGTTGGATTCGGGTTGGATAATGCACCTTACCAAATATCAATCCGACCCAGATCCGGACAATATCCAACCTTGCTGGGGATGGTGACATGGTGTTGGCTCACCTACCCAACCTAGGAATTTTTGTCCAATCCGAAAGTGGCCCCAGGTGTAGGTGAATGGCCACATTCCTGTTGCCGTTTTTCAAATTGGGAGTTGCCCTAACAAGAATACTCGTGACTTACACATGTACCAATCAATCTAATCCAGACCGTTCAAATTTGGGACTAGGTGAAGGGCACACAACAAAGACTCCATCAATTGGATGATCATAGCCATCTGACTAATGATCTCAAAGCAGACAGTTTATATGGAAATGATCTACAATTCACAATGTCTTCTGCTTGTATATATTGGCGATCCATGTGGTAACAAATATGCTCCATCTTTGGCGGACCCCACAGCGTCTTTATCATGCATCCTTACCACATGATCTCTGTAACTTTTGCCATCTGACCATCGCCCAATATCATAGTTTATATATGTTAATAATCACATCATCTTATCAAGTTCTCTATTATTTAATACACCAATTAGCTTACCAAGAACCGTTAAGAGTAGTTGGCCACCCCACATTAATAATGGAATTCAGAAGGAAAAAAAACACATACTAACAGTTTTTACCATACACAACTAAAGATCTCTATAAATAGCATCCTTTCTTATCTGCAAACCATCAGTTGCTAGAAATCCCAAACTCAGCTCTTTCATCTCACATTTTGTGACATTTTCTGGTGACTGGGCTATCTGAATTCAAACATCAAATGGCTGTAAGGGGTTTAGAAATGGGCCTAGTCATGGTCCTTTTGACTGCACTTTGGGCTGGTGTCTCAGCTCAACTGAGTTGCACAACTGCAATAATTGGCTTGGCACCTTGCATGGGCTACATCACAGGGAACGCGTCGACCCCTTCATCGTCGTGCTGCTCCCAGCTCTCTAGTGTTGTCAGTAACCAGCCCCAGTGTTTGTGCTCAGTCCTCAATGGTGGCGGCTCATCATTTGGGATCAACCTCAACCAGACCCAAGCACTAGCCCTTCCTGGCGCCTGCAACGTCCAGACTCCGCCAGTGAGCCGCTGCAATGGTAAGGTCCATTTTCATGCTTTAGAAAGGATCAATAAGATGCACTGGGCCATGGGTTAGGATGTGGTGAACCCATTTTTAAGTGGGCCAGGAACTATTGTCTGCTCATTCCAGTCCATTCCTTGTTGACTTGACCCTGATCAGGATGGATTGGATCTAATTGAGGCCCAGTTTAGTTTTTAAACATTTCTGGTAAAGATTTGTAATAGTAGTAGTTGTTGTTGTTTTTAACATGTAACTTGGCTCATTTGTTGTGTGAACAGCTGCTGTTTCTCCTGTGGCTGCTCCAACTGGAACACCAGTTTCTCCAACCACACCTTCAAAACCAGCTGTGCCAACTGCAAGCACTCCTACTGCTCCATCCACACCAACAGTTTCAACGACTCCACCATCTAAGCCATCCACCACACCAAGCATAACTTCAGGTTGGTTATTTATTTATTTAAATTTACAACCTCTGACTCTGGAACTTATTACAGTATCTAGGTCTTGTGCCCTGGAGTAGGGAGGTCAATAGTCTGATTATTAGGAATGGCAATGGGTCGGGTTTGGTACGGGTTTGATTTTTATTAGAGGCTCAATCCGGATCCATCACATATGATCCTCCCCAGATCAAGATCTGGAGACAGATCTACCCATATAAGAATGGATGGAGACCTGGATACACTGACCATGGTTCCTTCCTGAACCATACCCACCAGATCAACCCCATTACGGTTAAACTTAGAAAGACCGGGCGATTGGTCTACTGGACTCAACCTAATTGCAGCTCCTAACATGGACTTTTTCTCTATATGAAATTAAATTGATGATTAATGTGTTTGTATATGTATGCAGGAGGTGGATCTAAGACAGTCCCATCAACAGGAGGTGCATCATCAGATGCAAGTTCTACAGCAAAGCCTCTTTCTCTTTCTGTTGTGCTCTCAATTCTCTTTGTTGGGTCCTATGCTTCATCAGCTCTTATTGGGTTTTGATGTGAAGTTGTATTTTGGTCACAGTTTGGAAGTTCCCACGTTTTGACTATATGTATGATTTGTTATTGTGTCATTTGTTTGAGACATTCATCTGATGTTTCTCTGGATTGGAGGATTCACATTGTGTTCTCCTTTTATTTCATTCAAAAAAGAAGATCCTTTGTTTTAGAAAAATAAATCAGAAGAAATATGAGTCTGTCTTTTTAACAATTAATGATAGGTGTTATGGCATCTAATGTATAAGGTTGTAGATGGACTTTGATTACATGCTTACATGGACTTGAACCAGGAAATTTGGGTATGGACCTCTTTTTTGGGGCCAATTCATAATCAGGTTCAGATCCACTTGGGTCAACACCTGAATACTCTTTGTTTACCATGTAATGACAAATATAATTTTACAAACTATATACCCAATTATATAATATAGCATACTGTACTTGTCGGCTCAGCTAATGGGGCCTATTTGGATGCATTTCTATTAGTGAGGACTAGATAGATGAAAAGGTGCTTTGCGGGTAAGGAGAAATTAGCCCTTAACTTAACAGCCTTAAAGCTTATTGGTCTTTTAAATAAAATTCTTTTTTTTTTTTTAAAATTCAATCCAACAGTAAGTAAATGTTTTTTATAAGGATAAAACTGGCCATAGTGGCAAATCATGGGAGGATAAGAGTGCCTAAGGAGGCGGGCTCAAGGCTCCTATAAATGATTACATAACAAAATATTCAAAATACATTTTGGGCAGACAGTTTGGGAATTGTAAAATGATGCATTCTAAAACCAATAAATTTGAAGGTCAAGGATAAAGGGGCTAGTTTGACTTAACGGAATTTAAATTTTGCAAATGCGTAGGTTTAATCCAGATCTTTTGATCCCCAACCTCTCCCATGATTGGCGTGGCCCCAGGTGAGCACACATGGGAGTCCACATGGAGGGAGGGTCAATGTTAGACATCCGCACCAGAGTAGGACCCTATATGTGTGCGCACAGGGTGTAGTGTGTTTCCTTCGAGAATCCGGATCCTGTGTTTGTTTCGCCCTATCCTAAACTAACACCTGTATAAAATATCATGCAAGCTATATCACCACTTTCAAAAAAGAAAATAAAGATATCAACAAGATTTTAAACGGGTGTCAATTTAGGATAGGGTAAAACAGTGCGAAACAAGGGATCCAGATTCTTCTTTCGACTAAGAGGCACCTCTCACATGTTGCATGAAAGGCCACTTTTTTGACACCACATGGGTCCCCATATTTAATCCAACCCCCTCAAACTCACTAAAACTATATGAACTTGCTCTCACCATAATTTTTGAAATTAATCTAAAAAATGTGCAACTTAATAAATGATTAAAAATAAAAGCCCTTAAGCCAATGGTTGTAATTATATACTAATATGATTTTTTCCCAAAATCAGATCCACAATGAGATTTTTCTAACATAATATCCTTCCATGATTGGGATGCATTCGAGTGTTCTCTAGTGGGCCTAGATTTTTACCTCTAATTAGGGATGTAAATGAGTCCCAAATTCTTCTATTACCCGAAGGTTTCAACCCGTTAAAAACCGCGTCTGGGTCTTCATTTAGGCCCCGATAATTAAATGGGTCCGGGCCACGGTTCCAGACACCCGTGGACCCGAAACCCGACATATTACCTCAATTTTTGAAAATCTCTCATAAAAATCATGTTTCTTTAATATCATTCTCTACCTAGATCCGGGCCCGGATCCAGACCCGTCCCTGGATCTAGACCTATCTCATATCTAGTTCTGGTTCAGGTCCGGATCCGATTTTACCTTCTCCTTAACGGTTACGGTTCTGGGTCCACCATAGACCTGGATCAGAACCTACCCATTTACAACCCTACCTCTAATGCAAGTACATAATGGTGGACTCAAGATTTTCATTTAGGTGGTGCGGGCAATTGTCAAGTTAAGAAGTTAAATAATAAAATAGGAATTTTTAAGGTACTCTTCAAGAAAGTTTTCAAATCTCGAGTGCGGTCGCATCCGCGTCATAACACCTAGGTTCACGGCATCCGCCCCTACAAGTACATATAGTATTAGTATAATATTTTGATTTATTATACTAATATAATATATATTTCAATTTGGGTTATGCTTAGAGACAAACGTGAGAGACAGTTGTTGTATATCCCATATGAGGGAATGTCAAACATTTGGAAGGTAGGGGATGGAAAGATATCAACTCTAGTAGATTATCCTAACCTCTTAATCAATGCCATAAAGTTTAATGGTTTTAAAATGTATTATTTTTTGCATTTCAATCGTACAGTGAGTAAAATATGGATGAGTACCAAATTTGAGCTAGTCGCAATTCATGGAGGGTTAGTGAGTGTAAGGGCGTCATATTAATCTAGAAAGGTCCCATGAAGGATCCTCAGAAGTTCTTATATGGTTGTCTGTCTCTTAGAGAGTTGTATATATATTTCATTTACCTATCAAGCCAAGCTCTAGCTCGAGCCCAATCAAGCTGGATTGGCTTTCTCACACCTCCAAGTTCCAAACCCACCACATTTGAGAGGGTTAGGAGGATTAGTCAAGTTGATGAAGTCCGAATTACTTGAGACAGGCTTCTAAGGCAATTAGATCAGCTCGACTCCCGCACGGCACTTGGTGCTGGGTCTTTGGTCACTCTGTTCAAACAACTCTATTCAAACAACATTTAGATGGAAAAAACTCTATTCAAACATCCACATCCCTGTCCTTGCATGATGGAGGTTGCACTTGTGATTAAAATACAAGTGCAGATGAAATGAGACCAATCCTCTCCAACTACAAGAATAATGATTAGAAAAATGAATGGTATTACAGCCACTTAAAAACTTGCCAAGACCACCAGTGTTGGTAATTTTCAGACATTTGCATAATAATGATTAGGAACCCTTTTTAAGGCTTCATTCCTAGAGTCCCATATTGGATAGTGTTAATCCCGAGGGTTAGCTCAGTTGGCCTAGGATCACGGTTTGCATCCGGAGGTTGTGGGTTCGAAACTGCACTATCATATTAGGGCTACAGGGGAATTTACCCGGCTTCTCTCTGGGCCTGGATGGATTAGTCCAGCCCAAAGAGTTGAAAACCCTCCGGTAGCAAAAATAAAATAAAATATATTGGATAGTGTTGAAAGGAAAATTAATTTTATATATATATATATATATATATATATATAAATTCCTTGACTGACCTTACTAAGTTAGCTTGCATGGACCCATGATTGTGGGCCTGTGGCTTGGATTATGCAATATGGGCTTTACGACAAATTGAAGAGCCCTTTATTTTTTGTGTTTTGTTGGGCTTGACCCTGGTAGCCCCATCTGTTATTGGGCTGGATCAATGTGCTTCTAAACTTAAGTAGAAATTATGTGTCTAATAGCACTTTGTGGCTATGAGTTGTTTCTAACCACCATGGTGGTGGTTCTCTGTCCCAAGGGATATACTCTTGCAAACTTGGCCAAGGGATATACTTTTGGAAGAGTTGTATTTCAAAACGTTTGGTCTCTCTTGGTCTTGGACAATATGGCGTTTCTTACTTTGCCAGCCCTAGATGTCACTTGGCTACCCATGAGCCCCTTTGGCTGGGTTAAAAAAAAAAAAAAAAAAAGACACTCTTCCAAGCAAAATCCCTCAGCATCACCCTCATACCCACATTCTTATGCCAGATTTAGAAGGCTTAGATGGTTTTTGAGGGCTCTAGACCATCTCAAGGGGTTGATGTTGGACCAAACCATACAAAGCCCCGCTTCTGGTTTGACGGATCCATCCAGCCAGTTGGGTCTGGCTTTTGAGACAGCGACGAAAAATGCAATATCAATTGACCCGGGAATTAAAAACGGCCTCTTACCATCAGTTCTTACCTAACTGCCCAGGTCTCAAAAGAGGGCTGGGATCCTAGTCCCCTAAGTGATATTATTGAGTCAAACCTGCAATTTTTAAATGCCAGGCCTGCGATGGGAAACTCCTAGACTTTGGTGGTTGGTCCACAGTCCTAATAGCGTTTGCTTTACCGTGTCTCACAAGACCATCAGAGCAAAATTTGTGTTTTTGGCTGTTGAACTAACCTCAAATAAACTAACCACCTTAATTTAGTCAAATCTTATTTGTCTATTGAGTCGGCCAGCCCCCAATCAACCACCCAAGAATCTAACCATGTTCCTATTTGTACCCATAGTCATCCTAGTAAGTTCTCTCTTTCCTTTCTTATTATAGTTGTTACATGTTTTACCAATGACTGGCTAACCGCACACCCGAAGTCCATTTGGAGTGAAATTTGGTCCAATCACAATATGACCAATCTCTCAGCAGCGGGCCCGGTTCTAATTTAAAAGAATTTTTATCAAGCACCAATGCAAGTGGTGGTGAATTTGAATTTGGGTTTTTCAAAGGTGGTTCAGACTGATGGATTTGTGAGGCTCGCATCTGAGGACTCGGTCTATTGAAGACATCATCATGCCTTAATCCTCATTCTTTTTTCCTGGTTAGGTTACATATTCTGTTATTAAACGAACCCAGTTATAGATCAAAACAGTTTCAAAGCATATTTTTTTATTATATTTCTAAGAAGATAAACATATTCTTTAGGTGATATGTTACCTATGCACCTTTCGAGTCAATAATTCAATATTCAACTTTAAACGACTTGATAACTATTTTAGCTGAGGTAATACCTGTCCTGGAGTAGGAGAAGTTGTTGAACAATACAATCCATATGGCCTTGTCTCCTCTTCACAAATGTTCTATAAATCAAATCAATCCAGCTCCAATGTTCTCAGCATCCCTTCCCCTTGGCAAAAGCCTCACCACAGCCATCTCATTTCTTGGCATTTCCGGCTACTGCATACCCCAGAGTCAAATGGCACACATGAGAATGGAGATAGGTCTTGTCATGGCTCTTGTGACCATGCTCTGGACAGGAGCTGCAGCTCAATCAAGTTGCACGACGGCCATCATTAGCCTGTCACCATGCCTGAGCTACATACAGGGGAATTCGTCGACTCCGTCATCTTCATGCTGCAGTCAACTTGCCAGCGTTGTTTCGTCCTCACCGCAGTGCCTATGCACTCTTCTCAATGGTGGCAGCTCATCTTTGGGGATGACCCTCAACCAAACTCAAGCTCTTGCCCTTCCTGGTGCTTGCAATGTCCAAACCCCACCAGCAAGCCAATGTAATGGTAAGCTCATGCAAGTTTCTGATCATCCTGTGTATGATTTACCAGCATGACAATTTATAAGGCTGCTACTTGTACTTTTTCAGGTGCTGGTGGACCAACAACTTCTGCAGCCGCAGATTCTCCGGCAGGAACACCCACAACAACTACATCAGGTAAATTGAGAAGCATAATATGATTGATCCAGTTACTAAATGGGTATCAATGAATTTAATTTCATTTCATTTCCACCACTATGACAATCTAAGTAACATAACAGACAAGGCAAAATTTTATAATAGTACAAACTTCCTATCAGTGACATCAATCTCGTTTCTAGATTTCACACCTGAGATTGGAGAATCACATCTTTTTCCTCTCCCTCACCACAGTAACCCATGCTCTACAAAGGTTTAGATTCCAAAGTATTAAACTTTTGAACAAAGTATTTAACTTTTGAAGACAGGCGTTTTCTGAGTGAAAAAAAAAATGTGGTGTTATATGGACCTAGTACATGTGACACATGTATGAGGATCACAACTGTTCATCAAATGGTACTCACTAGAGATGGGCATACCAAGACTCTCAAGTCTTTGTTGACTTTTCATTCACTATTCAATTATATCCTCAAAAGTTCTCCAATCAAATGATTAAGATTGTATGGTATGGATTGTCCATTTTTAAGGAAGGTTCTACTGCATGATACACCCAGGTCTTGAACAAAATCCTTCTGATTATTATAATCTTAATCCTAGACCCAATCTAGGGTCATTTTAAAATCCTTTTGACTGAAAAAGAAAAGGGGAATAATCAGGATTGTCAACATGGACAAAATCCTGACTGGAAAAGGACGAATGCCACTGGTGCGCTTAACAGTTAACACCATATTTCTTTGTAGAATTTCAATTTTCTTTTCTTCCCTTCTCATTATAAGAAATAATAAGATGAAAATTCCAAAAAAAAAAGAAAAAAAGAAATTCCTCCATGATTACTGGTCCGGTGATTAATAAATCCTATGTGAACACTATAAAATGCTCAGTTCTAATTTTAATGTGCTTATGATGCAGGGGGTGGCTCTAAAGCTGTTCCAACAACAGGTGGAAATTCATCAGATGGAAGTACCACTACATTGCCCATTTCTATCTTGTTCACCCTTCTCTTCATCGCAACATATGCTTCAACTCTCACCAGCTTCTGAGTTTGTGTCGGCTGGGCGTTGCATGATTATCTATCCTACTTAGATCAGTGTCGATGTATTCTTTTTTGTAGACCCCTTTAGAAGTTTTCTTTAGTATGAGTGTTGTATTATTTACAAGAGACCTTTGGATGGAGATTGGAAATAACAAATGGTCTCTCTCTCTCTCTCTCTCTCTCTCTCTCTCTCTCTCATTCATTTGAACAGGTGAGGCTGATTGTGGTGGTTTTGTGTGTGGGTGGGTGATTTTTTCTATATGAAGGTAATTTTAAATGAAAATAAATGAAAGATTGAGAGACATAACAAATATTCCTAAATCTATCTCTCCCTCTTTCCTTCTCTCATTTGAACAGGGGAGGCCAAGTAGGGGTACTATATGAAGATCATTTCAAATGAAAAGTATACTAAAGAACATCAATAAAGAATGGTATAAGATTATCACAGCTCAAATAACTTTCTAAAAATGCCTTTTCCTTTCTAGAAGTTCATCTGCACATATTTGCTTTGTTAGGGCTCTGCCTTTGCTGTCTTTTGTGGCATTTGTTTGGCACTTATGTGTAGTCTTTTGTAGCATGTCTGGCCCCTTGGCCCCAGTGTAGCTCTCTTACGCTGTAAATCTTGTTAAATATAATACAGACTTTCTAGAAATTACATTCTAGTTTTCTATAGCAGGCAGCATGGAGATTTGCTTATGTAAGAAGTACTCTAAAAAGCATTGCACCTTCTTCGAAACCTTGTAAAATCTGTCCTAGCCTCCTAGGTTGGCATTCTAAAAGCAACATCCAAAGGTACCAACCTGGTTCGTCCCTGCAAGCATGGCAGGGACATCAACTCCCATGGGGAGCAGCATGGAGCTACTGTAGCGGCCTACCAAAAGGAAAAAATGGTAGCGACCTGGTTCTAGAATCAATAATGGAATAACCTAAAATAAAAATAAAAAAATCTAAAATCTAGAAAGGTTTTTCCCCCTTTTTCCATTTCTCGGAATTGAGTATTAGATACTGTTTTTTGTCAGTGGGAAAATCTCAGAAATGCAAGTGTAGTGAGCAAGGTAATCTTTGAAAAAACAAAATGTATTGCATAAGAAATGTATTACATCACTATCTATAGTCAATTCCCACCCTCCCAACCCTACTTAAACAGGAAAACATGTGTGTTGTCTCAGTTTTATTCAATAAAAGAAATTAAAACTAAAGTGAATTGCAAGTCCAACACCCATCAACTTCTGGAAGGACATTAAGTTCTCTCTAATCTATTATCATACATGACTACATAATTTATTTATTTATTTTTCTATAACCCAGGGTATCTCCCCACCCAACCCAGCCCTGGAGCATTTGCCCTGCGCCCTAGGGACTTGTGAAAACAATCAGTAGTTTTTTGTACAAAATATTGGTAAGAGCAACTGCTTAGATAATAAATCAATTAACTCTTACTGAACTTCTAATCTTTTTGAGAAGAATAGATCTCATAAAGACACTCTTACTGACCAAAAGTATCATTACAGAAGTTTGTTAGTAGTAGACTTTTCTTTGTAGTTTGAATATTTGTTGTAGGATATTGAGATGATATTGCTGGATATGTTTAAAAATTATTCTTTTCTTTAGAAATATTCACATATTTAGTGTATGGCCACCCTTCATTGAGCACCATCAGTGAGCAAGCCCTAATTTCCGACTGTTAAAAGAAGATGGGTGGCTCCTCATTTCCATGTCGGGCATACGTCATTGCTGGTACAAACACACGGTTCATCCTTAAGAGATTACCCCTTTGATATCCACTAATGTATATTTAGAGAAATCTTTAACAGTCAACAAAAACATGCCATCAAAAATAGCTCTAACCAAGGTTCCCATACGATGTCATGCATTAACTGGTGGAGGGGAGCACCTGTATCATAGATTGATTTCTCAATATATGGAATGATAAAAGGATAGCATCTGTCCAATCAGCCCAAGCTAAAGGCATTCCAAAGAGAAGATTTCCTCAAGAGGGCTATGCATGGAGTTGCTTTACATAGAAGTGGTGCATTACACATTTACACTAACAATTCAAACTAGTCACCACAATGAAATTTCCTTCCAACGAGCTTAGACCCAGTGTGTCATTTAGTAAATGGCATCAACCTTATAACCCACAGAACTGGCAATTGTGTCATCCAATCTGAAACTGCCAATTGACAGAACATCTCATGGGTGGACCAATACTAAAAAGACAAGCAATTCAGTGTTTATGACAGGAAGAGGAAGGAAAAAAAAAGAAGCAGCTCCACACTTTTCTCTAGACTGTTGCTTTGCACTTTTCTTGACTGACTAAAATAGGATAGTTATGAAACTCTAATGAGCTCGGGTAGTAGATAGGTAGTCCACCAATCAGGTAAGTCCAGATCTGCAGCCAAATTGCACTAAAAAAGTTTGTAGAGTCAATGCCATTTGATAGACTTGGAAAACATGTGTGCCAATATATAATGTGGGGTTGTAAGGATTCTAACATATTACTATTCTTGTAAAACTCCACAGGTCCATCCTGTCTTCCCTCGCTACTTCATTCGCCATTCATTTGATAGTTGATACCTGAACTTGTAACCCTTCAATACATTGTATAGGAGCTGTTTCTAAGCTTCTGCAGATGTTTCCAAACCATCGCAATAGACATTTCACTCTGATTTCTATGCTGTCAATGTAGGACTTTGAAGACACTAAAAAAATGGTAGGCCTTTTAATGCGAGTTTAGTGCACATCTTCTGCACTGCCATTTTTATCCAACAGACTAACTGACCTTGTTGTGAACTCATAAACTTCTCGTCTTAGTGGTAGCTATTAAGTGATAAATATCCATTTTCCCATCAATTGTAATATTGTAAGCTCCTATAAAATAATCTTTTTGCCACCCTGGTACCCGAGAAATCAGGAGTCAGGACCACAGTTTACAAGAACTAGCTTGTCAAACTCTTAAAACCATAAACAATTGCAACTCCACGAGGTCCCTGCACTAGTAAGCCATAGGGGACACCTAGCTTACACAAACAAAACTTCAGAGTGAACTCTTTAATTGATAAGATATCTTCAAAATTGCATGTTTACTGATCCGTTCATTGATGCATACTACTGAGAAACAAAATCATAAAAATGCTGGCAAACTACAACAATAATAACAAACTAACACAAAATTCTAAATCAACATGCCAGGTGCATGCAATGTGTCTCAAGCCAATTTAATGGTGGTTGTGTCCATCAGCTGGTTAGGGACATGGGTGTGTGAGTAGAGTGAGTGAGTTCAAAATAACTGATGTTGGGCCAAAAGAATAAAAAAAAAAAAAGTGTGTGTGAAGTTGCTACATCATGTCTACGTCTTTTTAAGAATTGAAAATATCTAATTTATCTTTCCATTTTGTGCCCGTGCTTGCATATTAATTTTTTTTGCAAAGAGTCCTACCCAGAAGAAAGCCAAACAAAAATTGAAATTGAACTAGCATTCATCAACGAGTACAAAGGAACATTCATAGAATCCTTAAAACACTGCCAACACTTCAATTGAACCTTCAGTACTAAGATATTCATAAACTTTACATAGATTAAGAAGCTTTCAATACAAAAAAGTGGGAGAATACTTTGAAAGGTAAATTCCCACTTCCCAACATGCTTGACATTTAAATAACCACTAACCATTGGAAATACAAACAAAAACTTAAGAGTTCTTGAGAAACTAGAGCTCTCAATGTGATCGTGCTCGCATGAACTCTTCTAGTCTGTCCCATACCTCAAGTGCTGCAGCCCTATCCTGATGCCTCTTGTTCTTGCTGATCTGCAAATCAAAGTTGTTTTACACATGACTATAAGGGATGCTTAGAATAAATAACTAAACTAATAGTATTAATAATGAAAAAAATAATAACAGCAAAAATAACATTAAGAAGAACAAAAAAGGGGTATAAACTATCAAACAAAAACAAGGCAATCACTACAAGTCTAGACCTAGACAGCTGGTTTAGGCATTGTCCCAGGGGACAATTACTGGATGTATCAGCCTATCAGGACCAACACGCATGAGGAACATACTAAAAGTGGAAAAGTAAAAGGGTATAGTTAATAAAAGGCCAAATATTGCATTGTTTTCCACCCTACACCAAATATTACAAATAAAATATTCACCCTAACACAAATAGCAGTGTTTGAAGGAAATCAACAACGAATATTCAGCCTTTTTATTTGGAGGCCTACTACTATACCAACATGACAATGTAATGGTGAGGAGTGTGGACATTAATACACCCAAGGAGCTTTAAAGGGTTCAATTGCTCACCGAGATAATTTTAACGTTCCACTGTTTCACTGTCTTTGCAGACTCCACACTGTCATCCTCGAAACGCATGTAAAACCCAATAACTGCAAAAATCCAAATAACACATGTTCTCAATAAATTATCATGTCTTTGACTGATTGAATCTCTCCACTCAAATTAAACAAAAAGCAGTCCAGATATAAGCTCCAAAACAAATAATAATAATAATAATGCAAGCAAGTTCTTGGAATGACTCTAAGGGGAGAACAAATCACGTGATAAATCCTTCCCAACTGTAGGGCTTCTGAACTTCCAGTTTCAAGGGTTCCGATTCAAGGATATAGACTTTGAAATAAAACCTGGTTTCTCAGATCTTAGGTAGTGTTAAACTGTCAATTCTCAAAACCTCAAACACGCCCCATTTGCAGAAAGGACTTGCGCATTCAGCGAAAGTCTTTGATGTACTTCTTTCATTACAAGAATTTTAGATAAAGCTCTTAGGTTTCGACAATCTTATCTGAAATGCATAAATCAATTATTACTAGGAATTTTTGCATGGGAGATCTACCAGATGAGCATTCTACAGCACCAAGAGATTTAACACAAGCACAACTAGCAATTCTATAAAATCAAATGCCCATTGAGGGCCTATCCGCCCAATTGGTTTGAGCACATAGTCATAGGAATTCATGGTAAAAGGGGCTCTAGCCAAATAGCAGTAGAGAGGTGAAGTGTTAAGGGTATAAAGTTCAGAGATGCAGATGGGGCATCACTTTCCCATGATGCAATTTATTAGGGAGATGAGTGGATAAAAATTTCCGACCAAAGGAGAGGTTCGTAGAAGGGCCACTGTGGATCTTCACATTTAACCATTCACTTTAAGCCCCTCTTATTGAAAGCCATTACACAGGAATCCTAAAGCAAGCAAATTTATGTGTCAATTCAAATATCCATATATTCTACTTGATTGCGAATAAAACACTCATTTGAGATAGAAAACAGCAGCAGCAATCAAAATGTCATAACCATAAACATATACATCATGAAATTGAAATTCATTCTCTACTTACTCCTATTGAAGATCTCAACATGGTCCTTAAACGGCCAGTCCTTGAACTGCCACTCCTTCCCCAACACAAACACCGCAACAACCCTGTCCCAATCCTCCGCCTTGAGCGCAGACGGCTTATCCCTCACCTCATACGCCGCCACCACCCGGTCCCTACTAAACTTCTTCTGCACCGTGACACAGTCCGGCTTCGCCGCCCCAGCCTTCACCTTCACATCAGTCGGCACAAAAATCCCATCCTCCAAAAACTCCTTCACATTATAAATCGTTATCAGCGTCTGAAACGCGCTAGGCACCAAAATAATCGGCACCCCTTCCCCAATCTTCCCACCTTTAATAAGATGCATCTTGGGCTTGGGCGTCGAATCAAACCCTCCACCACCGCCATCCTCTTCAAGAAGGAGGCGGTTCTTTGCAGCAGACCCGTCCTTGCGCTGCTGCGACTCGACCCGCTGCCGCTCCTCCTCGCGGCGGGTGGAGGCCATGAGGACGCTGTAGAAGTCGCGGTTCCGGCACACGAGGAGCGACTCGCGGTCCTTGAGCGGGCGCTCAAGGGCTCGAATCATGGTGATGTAGTCGAGGGAGGGGTCTTCGTCTTTGGCAGGGCCAGCGGCGGCGGCGCCAAATTCGTCGTCCTTGGGGACGAGGAGGTTGGGGTCGTCGGGGCGGTACTCTTCGACGTCGGCGGGGATGGAGGTTTTGGGGAACTCGATGGCGTCGTGGGAGGAGATGGTGCCGTGGAGGTAGTCGACGAGGGGCTTGCGGTCGGGGAAGGTGACGGAGGGGATTTTTAGGGTTCTTGAGTTTTGGATGTATTCGACGTGCTTTAGATGATGGTTTTTGATGTAGTTGACTAGGGTTTCGAGGGTGTAGAGGTTGCCTTGCTTTGAGCGGTAGGCGGTTTCTGCCGTGCAGGGGAAGGAGTAGTCATTGCCAAAGCGGAACTCGTCGCCGACTTGGACGATCTTGTCGAGCTCGCCACGGATCGTGAAGTCACGGAGAGCGGAGAGAGGATCCATGGAGGAATGAATGAATGAGAAAGAAGTAAAAAAGAAGAAGAAGAAGAAGAAGAAGAGTCGTCTAGGGCTTGGAGAGTTTTTGTGCGCGTTACTAGTTTGAACTTTGAACTTTTGAAGATGGAGGGGTTCTTTTGGTTTTGGAGAGGGAGAAAGCTAAAAAAGAAAGAGGCGCACTGTGATGAGGAGTTATTCTCTCCAATCCGAGAGTATGCTTGTGATCCGGCGACCTTCAATGGGAAGAAGCCTCTCCGGAAGCTCCGCGCAGCTCAGTTTCAACACAACCCGATCTCAATGAAGAGTTAAAATTAGCAACAACATTAAAATAAGTATTTTTTGATACATTACTTCTCCTCAAATTCGGATTTCTAATTTTCTTAAGACTCTAATGTCACTTGAGTCATCTGGTTATGGTTAATAATATTTTTTAAAAATATTTTTGCTGCATATCCTATGTCACGATATTATGGGATTTATCAATTTTTATATAATTTACTTTTTACGGCTAGCAAATAAATTTATTTTTTATATAATACGAAAAATAATGTTTTTAAGTAAACATACACTATTCTCGTAATATTATGGGATCAGGTTCTATTATTTGTAAAAGTTTATTCCTAAGATGCATAATATCATTCGATTTATCAATTACAGTGACGTACAATATTATTTTAATATTATAGGATTCAGGACAAAAGTTCATAAGAAAATGCTTACAAGAGTTAAGCGACTCCAGTAATATTATTTGGATTTTAATCATGAAATTGGAAAAAATAAATGTAAAGAACATTAATATATTAAAACTCCTTTAAAAATAATGATGCCAAACAATTAAGGAAGGTAGTATTTATTCATGTACAAAATGGTTAAAGGAAAAAAAAAAAAAAAAACACTTTAGCACCAATATTAGAAATTTAAAAGCAATTGCATCAAGCACAGAGTACTCATGTTTGGCAACTCTCTATTAAAAGATCAGTTGATTGCAAACATCACTCAAATGAAGGAAAGTGCACATAAGACCCCCTCCTGTCAAATTCCGCAAATCATCCCACCCAAAGGATTTGTGGAGCTACATTGAATGACACGGTCTTTTGCATCAAACTGTGTTTTTTGAATTTTATTGATACTATGAGACCAGAAATGGCAATTTGAACCATTAATCATCTTTACACTGCTAAAAACGGCCATCAAAACCAGTATAAACCATTGATTTATCACAGATTTGGATATATTTTCAAAAACGTCCAAACCAATATATGACATTATTCTAACTTATGTGGGGCTCATTTGAATAATCTGAATCGTTAAACCTCTTCAGAGGGCCATGAATAGTTAGAGGCTCAAATTTGGCATCCTAACTCCTCTTGGATCATGAAAAATTTGCGGAAAACTTAGAATTGTTGATATACCATAGTGCCAAAAATAAGATATAAGGATAGTTATTTTCGATTTTCTTCTTCTTGTGGGCCCTATAAATACAATCCTATTTTCAACCATAGATTTTTCATGGATTTTCAGATCTTTGTGAAAATGTCCGGATCATAAAAAGTAATTTTCTTATTTATGTGGGTCACTCTTACATGATCTAAACGGTTCAAAATATCTAGAATAACAAAAGTGATTAGGGGATGAAATTTTAGGGTTCAGTTCATCACAGATTGTAAGAAATTACTAAAAAAAAACATGTTGTCTTTGGAAATCTTAGTTGTTTATCAAACATGGAATGCAATGATTCCTTATATTAGAAATCCTCAATATAGATATCATGGTTCCAGGGGAACAAAGGAACCATTTTGATAGAGGATTCCTTTCCTTAGTACAGACCCTTGCCAAACGTGACCTCCCCTGTGAAATCCTCTAAAATATAAATACAAATAATTAAAAATATATACTTAATAAAATTGCCAACTATAGGTTTGAGCTTAAGTGCTTAACAGATTTAGGAAGGACTAGGCTTTTGTATGACTTAGACCCGTAAACCTGTAGGGATCAATTGCACTAGGGCATACGTGGTTTTGATTTCCTGCCGAGCCGAGTCACATCCCAAAATTGCTTGAGTAATTCATTTGAAAGTAAACTGAAGGTAAGAATTTAAATTAAGAAATAAAAGAAGAGAGGGCGAAAGAAAAAGTATCGAATTTCAAACTTACATGACTGACTTTCCATTATTATTTTTTATATGAGAAGGTGTCTTTTTAACAGGAGTAGATACCGTAAGAGTAAGGATAGGGGCCCTCACATCCATATCTAATGCCAACAGCTTAAATATGAGGGTCCCCACCCCTTATTCTCACAGTACTATAAAAGTTATTATCACAAGAGCATCTCCTCTTTTTAATTAATTAATTAATATATATATATATATAGTAAATGCCTAAGATGAATGCTAATCTTGAAGGATAGCTTAGTTGGATCAGAACCATAGTTTATAATCAAAGGTTGAGAGTTTGAAAGCACTATCATATTAAAATTACAGGGGATTTACCTAGCTCGCAGGGATTGTTCTATACAAAGGTTGGGACACCCTCGACTATTTAAAAAAAACAAAAAAAAATTGGAAAGATGCCCGGACTTCGTTACTAGTCGGACGTGTGGGCGTGGTCCTTCACAGTTGTTTTGAACCTCCGTGGGTGGGTTTTGGGTTTTGGCTGCTAAAACCCTAGACACCCGCAGGAAACAGAGGCGAAGAAAACCGAGGAACGTAAGGCAAAGAAAATGGAGGAAGGTTCGATCGAAGATGGAGAGAAGATGAGCCGAGAAACTGAAGTCGCTCCAGCCCTAATCGCCATCCATCCTCTCGAGAAATCCGTCGTAGTCGCTGTCGGATCCGAACTCCGCATCTTCGATCTCCAGTAACACACGCATACTCTCTCTCTCTCTTTCTCCTTTCCATCTTTTGTTGTGCTGCTATCTTCACTTAATTTGCATTCAAGACCCCTACTTCCCTATTAGAATCCTCTGAATTCGGATTCCATGCAATCAGTTTACCTGCATGTAAATCTAATTTCCTGCAACTCTGTCTACATTTAAAAGCTTATTACTTCAATGCCCTGTTTGGATAGTTAAAATTCTGTTGCACCTTAGCGAGTTTACCTGTAATTCTAATTCAGGGATGTAAAACTGAGCTAAAAGTAATCTATATTTTGATCTCCTGGCAAGGATATGATCATTTCCGATGTTACTATACACAATTGAGTTTTCTTTCAAAAATACATAAATGAAGCTCAAGCCGAGCAGAATTGAGTTTACCATAGCTTGAGCTTGGCTCATGAGACAGCAATCTGAGCTTGAGCTGGACAAATCAAGCTGAGCCGCACTGGCTTGCCTTTTCATATCCCTAATCTAGTTACCTTTAACTTTGTTTACCTGTAATTGGTTATGGCAAACAACAGAACAAATCTCACTTTTTCTTGGTTTTTTTTTTTTTTTTTTGATAACCGAACAAATCTCACTTACAGATAACTTTTTTTTGGATATCCAAGTGCATGAACCCTAATTTTTATGTTGATTTACAAAGACCTGAACCCGAAAGAACAAAACAACTGCAACTGATAGGTAGCTGTGTTGTCAGATGCATGGACCCCAATTTACATGGGAAAGTCGGTTACCCAATTCTCGCATTAACCAAGTTACCTGCACTTGGTTTATGAAGATCCAGTAATGCCCCACAGGATGTTTGGATTGCCTTTTCTGTCTGTGTGCATCAGTGCGAGCGTGTGCGTGTGTTGAGAGAGAGAGAGAGGGAGAGGTGTACTAGCAGAGCAGGTTGGACATGTCCAGCTGATCGCGGGCCGCATTTGTGACTTTGGAGATTCTTAACTCATCCCAATGTGAATTGAAGCAGTGGTTGGTTGTATCAGCAACAAAATTAGAGTTAGATGACAATTGCATTTGGATTTCCTCCCCAACATAAAAACTAGTTTATTATTATTATTATTATTTTTTTTTTTGAAAAGGTGCAAAACTAGTTTATTTTTGGTGTGTTCCTTTTTCAGCCTTACTCAAGAAATTCTTGATCATGAATCCAGGCATTTGTTGAAAGGCATAGGATTCCATCCACAATGTGGGTCATATAGATGATCTTCCATTTGGCTTGTTTGGATCATAAACCTAGTTCAGGCAACTTAGGTTACGTGCAGATCAAGGTTATTGCCTTTTATATAAACTAGTGTAGCTTTGACAGTTGTTTTGTTCTTTGCCATAACCAGTTACAAGTCAGGAGAGTTGCATGTAATTAGATTTACAGATAAACTTGGTGCAGGGAAACCAGCTTCCAAGGACTGAAGCAGGGGCTTTGGACAATCTATATAAATATACTATGTGAGAATGTACCTGACATGGCCTTTTTGTTTTAGATTTTTTTTTCCTGGTAAAAAATGCCTCCTTTTTTGTTCATGCCATTGAAATGTAAAGAGAGGAGATCGTAGTAGATTACCAAAATGCATGCGAGGAGTTAAATTCGTTGGCTCTCTGGAACTTATGAATTAACTTCCAAAAGGTCCTATTTTCAAGGAAGAAACTGGAAAAACTGGCTTTGGTTATTCTGAGGGACCCTCATTGTGCAGTTAGGACTTAGTATACTATTTAGGAAGCATGCGAAACACAATGGTCCGTCTTAACTGAAAAGATCTGCACCTAATGTAGGGTTCACCTGGATGTTTGACGAGTAAATTATGCAGGTGGTGCATAGATTTGGATGGGTTTCAATCGATTGATTCCAATCCTAGTTTAATGTCCTAAAAAGTTATGGTTTCATATGGAGCAATTTTTTTTTTTCGGTAAATCCAATTGCAAATAATGGTCGGAGTAATGAAAAGGTGGCCCCTTTGAAAAACATAAAAGAGGCTATGCTTTTATGCATGTCCCTTAAAAAGGCCCACCTAGGGATCTCGTGGGAGGGTTTTGTTGAACATAAAAAAGAAAAAAGAAAAAAGAAAAAAAAGAACAACATTTCAAATTGTTTGTCAAACGTTACAACCAAGAAGAGGGTTGCCTTGTTGAAGACTGATAAAGTGCAAGATGGCCTCTTCCTCCTTTGGAATTTGAAGACATATGCCAAGGATTGTTATCCCCCTTTTTAGAATCTTGACGCTTTGGGATTAGAAACCGTAGTGGGTTTTATCTTATGGATTTTGTTGTTGGTGGTTATGTGGGCATATTGTTGAGAGAATAATAATCTTACCTTCCGGAATAAAGTGGACAGTCTGGAAGGGCTGGCGTGAAAGGCACTTGCACATGTGATTCAATGAGCTAAATTTATGTAGTGTAGCGGTATATTGGTTTCAGATCTTTGGAGGTGTTGGAGAGTGTGCTGCTGTATTGGTGTTCTTTGATTCTCTCTCTCTCTCACACACACACACAGAGCGAATGTTAGATTTCTAATGATTGTATTCTTTTAAATGGATGAATAAGATTTACAATTATCATTTTAAAAAGAAAAAAACATTTTCCTTTTGACTCAGCATGGAAAAGTGATTCTTTGAAGATGAATTGAAATTTCCAAGCTTCCTTTAATGTTGATTTCCATCATGTGCTTAGATTGCCTAACCATATGGCTGATGTTCTTGCTAAACAGGGGGTTGATAGGACTTCTCCTTGGGAGGGTATTGTTATGTAGTTCAGTTGTAGGTTAGGGTACATATCTCTTGTATCCTATATCTCTTTTTTCTCTGTTTGTATTTCCCTCTTATCTTAATGCATTTTGTTGTTACTGATAAAAAAAAAGTGATTCTTCAATGGTTCGTGCAAATAATTAGGGCTGATATTTGATCCCCACTGTCATAGGATGTGCATAGTTCTTTTTTTTTTTTTTTTTTTTTTAATTTGAAGTTTCTTTAAAAAAAAAAAAAGAAGTTGCTGTGGTAACCTGAGAAATTTTGTTGTAGAATGAATTCTATACTTTTAGGAGAGTTCTTTTTTTTATTTTTTATTTTTTTTTAATATAATATAGCTTTCTTCTGGAAAGAGGTCAAGCTCTTTGCCGTGGAGTTTGGCATTATTTATTTGGCACATTGTTCCAGTTAGTGTTCAAATAGCTGCTTTGAAGCATTTCTGGCCTGTATCCATGTTGTATTACTATCAGTTACCATCCAAAAAAATGGAAGCAAAGAAATACCTCGGTATGAAGTTCATGACTTGGTCTATTGGTCTTTGACTTGATTATTCGGTGATTCGAATAGTCGATTATGTTTCCATCCATCCACAACGGAAACAATTATACTGAAGCTCCGTGGGAGTGAGAATATGAGCAGAATCTGATGGGCTTCCTTGTTTCCTTCATGAAATAGAGGAGATTGGTCGATTACATTGCTGGGTGAAGATTCTGGTGGACCTTTCCATACCGATGCTATAAGAGCTGTATGCTTTGGTGCAAACGGTAGGGTTTTTGCTTCAGCTGGTGATGACAAGCTTGTCAAGATTTGGAACACAGAATCCTGGCAGTGTACTCGAACTGTGTAAGTTCCACGAAGTTGATAGCCTCTGAATAATTTGAAGTATGCTTTTGACATTGGAAGTATGATCCTCAACTTTAGGTTATATATAGTATCATTGGCTTCAAGTCTGTTAAATTGGAGCTCATGTTTATTGATCAAATAGCATTGATCTTACAGGTTTCACTGTGTGGATCATTCATGCCCCGGAAATTCCCTTCTGGGACCATGCTAACGCTTGATTCAATATGCATGTAGACAGTATAGAGAGAACACAACTACAGTCAGCATATGAAAACGAAATATTGCATGGCTAAGATCTTTCAATCTGGAATGCTTTTTCATGATTTATCCACAATGAAGCCCAAGCATCAGGATGCTAAATAACTGAAATATGAATCCCATTTGTACAAACTCAAGGTCTGCCATACTTGATGTATTCTCAAGCCAAGGATCATATTATTCTTAATGCTTCACTTTTATGTGTGCCAGTAAAACTGTTTCAATTGCTGCAATGGTCTTTTTGTGAAGGTCCTCTGAGAAGCGAGTAAGTGCAGTTGCTATAAGCCACAATGGTGCTTTCCTCACTTTTGCTGATAAATTTGGAGTTGTTTGGGTAGTGGATTTGGAGAGGGATGATGAAAAGGCTGCACCACTTCTTGCTCACTACTGTAGCATTATAACTAGTTTGGTATTATTTCTTTTTATCTGTTTGTTATCCTTTATGTTTATATACCTTCCTAAAAATCTACTCATACACTGAAAATCTCATGACTATTCCCTGCTGTACATATCTGATGCATTTTTCTTTCATCCTTAATGATTGTATGACCTCACTTAATGGCTGGCTTCCTCTAAGCCAATGGAAGCGTTTCTTTGACTCATTGAATAACCATCTTTGGATTTCAGTGGGATGCCTTTTGTTCACCCTGCCAGGTTTCATCTATATAGTTTTCACCTTGTTGGATGTCATGCTATATCCTCTTTTTTATATACTAGGACAGTTGTATCTGACAGAGTTTCGAACAAACTGTATGAGGAAAAAGTTCTATATCTTGTTATAAAAAAAGTTCAATATTTCTTTTCTTTTTTCCATATTAGGAAATTCGTATCTTACAGAGTTCCAAAAAAGTTGTATTACAGTCTGGACTCTGGAGTCAGTCTTCTATGTTGTGGCCTTCGGAAATCTAACCAAAAGCATGACTGTAGAGTCTTCACAGATGACAAGAGGCATATGCAGACTACACAATTTAAAAGAGAGAGAAAAAAAGTCATATTTCATTATTCATTCATTTGTCTGCAGGCATATTACACGGACGTATAAAGACACTTGAGTGGCTGGCTTGACATGGTCTCCAAGCTTGCTATTCTTCTCCTATTGGAACTTTTAAATTAACTAAAACCACTTAATTTGGATTAATCCCTTAAAATTAACTAAAACTACTTAACTTAGATTAATCCCATAACTAGACAATACACCATTAGAAATGGATCATAACTTGTCCAATTCACGTCTGAATTTCACAATTTTGGGCTTGATGAGGAGGCAAGTTTAATAACTTAGAAAATGGATCAATTTTCATGTTGATCAAACAATTTCTGATGCTCAAGAATTGCTCATATTTTTAAAACACAGATTTGGACCCCAAACACGCATAAAGCTCCTAACCTCACGAACACATAAAAGCAAAAACTTTTTGACTAATCTAAGGACTTTTTTTGGATTCGTGGAACCATTCAGAATTACCTACTTCAACTCTAATATTCTAGTGGGACCCCTATAGCATGTGTGAAACTCCTATGGATCTGATCTGGCTGGCTCCGTATTTTGGGCTGCATTAGAGATCTAACCTAATACTCATGAAAGATGTAATTATTTTCCTAGCTACACAATCTAGACCATTGGCACTGGGCCACCTCAGCAAACAATCTAGACCATTGGTTTCTATATTCTGATTTTAAAATACTAGTCAATCATGAGGCCCATGTGGCCCCTGTTGTTAGTTTTTTGGAAAGTGTCCAATCTCATCCAAATTTGTTGATTTTACTATAAGAATTGTTTTATGTGCATTCATGTCCTGGAGAATCAGAGTTAAAGAACAGAAAATTTGCTCATTGGGCCATAGACAGGATTTCAAAGATATGACAATTATGGATATTTTAAGAATATGGAGGGCATCGGTGTTAGGGGTGGCAACAAGAAGAGAACTGATATGGAATATGATCCGTCTACTACAGCAATTAATCTCATGTGCGCTTTTTCACTCACACAAATACATGCACGCACTCTCACACATGCGATGATGATGATGATGCGTTAAGGCTATGCTAATGATCCACCTAATACTAGGTGTTTGAGATTAAATATCAATGAAATGGCAAGAGGCAAGTCGGGACTCACCGGAATAGTGGAGTATTGAGGAATGTCAAGGGAGAAATTTTATGGACCTTCTTAAAAGCTAGTGAGGATCGAAGCATCTAATGAAGTCAAAATAACTGGTGAGATGAGAGGGATTGAGATTATTCAAGGAAAACGATACAGGGAATTCAATTGTGGAAGGAGATTAAGAAAATGAGATCCCTTGGTGGCAAAGTGGAGCAGGTTTCAGGCATTTGATTTTATCTTTAGAATATTTGGTATATAAGTATGTCTGTGTCATGTACCCTTCGGCATGTTTATAGAGGCCCAAATAAAATGGCAGATGCACTGGTGAAACAGAAAGTGGATAATGAGGCTATGACTATTACATAGTATATTTTGTTCTGTTATAATTTGTTTCTATTGGATTTTATTTTTTGTACAGTATTCTTCTTTTGCATTGTATAGATATTAATCATGTATTAATGTAGGTCTTTTTTTCCTTGAATGAAGCTCTATATGAATGACAAAAAAATGTTGTTGCATTTATAAATCCATTTTGTGCTATAAGTGGATTGGTTGGACCTCAAATTCAAATGTAACCCCCCGAAAAATATCGTGTCATGGTCCAAGTTAAGTTTGAATTGGTTGCCTCTGGGACCAGGTCACTAGGGCCCAAGACCCAATGACCCGATGCAGACCTCCATATAATAATGACATGGTGGTGATGGTGGTGGTGGTGATTTGAGGTGATAGCATTTTTTAAGTATTTGTAATGTTAATCTATACTTGCTTAAACATAAACAAGTGTGGGTATGGATCCATGACTTGGGGCCCAGACCCAGTTAAATAAAAATTAGGTTTAGATTCTGGTCTGGATGGATTCAGTCCCAATACCAACTTGTTTACATCACTAAGTCTGTTTTAGTTTTTACCCTTTTTTTTTTAGTTATATACTTGACTGTTATGGGGATTTTGTGTAGGATTTCTCTCCTGATGGGCAGTTCATAGCTAGTGCTGATAGGGACTTTAAAATTCGGGTAATGTAACTTCGAAGTCATTCACTACCATGTTTTTTTTTTTTTTTTTCTTATTCCACTATAATTACTTGGAATGATCAGCTTATTCTTCTACCACTTTGACTTGACTTGTCAGATTACTGTGTTTCCTAAGAAACCTTTGGATGGAGCACATGAGATACAAAGCTTTTGCCTTGGTCATACAGAGTGAGTTTTACTAGTGTAAATTGTTTTTGCGTGCTGATTCTGTCTTTTCCTTTTTCATTTTCGTATCTTCTGAGAAGCTTTTCTTGGCATTGGGTTTGGATCTCATAGAAATCAAGGACTTATTGATAAACATGGGAGATTGCAACTGACATATAATAATAGGTTGATATAGGGTTTGGTGAAGCTCAAAATTGAAGGTAGCTGTCAAACTCAAAATTGAATCAAAAACCTTTTGCTATAATATATAATAGAAGTTAGGTGTGGGGTCCGATGAGAGTCAAAAGTGAAAGCTAGTGGTCGAAATTGAGTTGAAAAGCTTAATTGGAGTCCAGTACAAGTCAAATTTGAAAGGTAGCTGTCAAAAAATATATTACAAGAGGTTGATATGGGGTCTGGTGAGAGTCAAAATTGAAAGGTAGCTAACAATATTGAATTGAAAACCTTCTGCTATAATAATATGTAATAATTGATTGTATTGTTAAGGCATTATGCGATATGTACAATATTGTCAGCCTGCAAAAATGCTGCATATCCGTTTTAGTTTGGAATCCGGTGACCCTGCATTTATCGTTTTTTAACGTTTCCTAGGCCCTTTATAATATAAAAGAATTTCAAGATCCTTTGTTTGTTTGATGGTGGAGGCTTCTTAGTGCTTGTGGGTATATTGGCAGCTTTGTCTCATGTTTCGCCTTTGTGCACACGTCGGAGTATCCTCAGGGGTTTCTTCTATCGGGAGGTGGTGACTCAACGGTTGGAATCTCAAAACTGAAGCATATGTATCATTCACATGGTCACATTTATGTTCTTGGAATGATGCCAGTTTGTCATTGCAGGTTCGCTTGTGGGATTTCATTTCTGGAACCCTTCTTGATACATGTGAAGTCGGAGCACAGGTAAACCATTTTGAGCCCTTCTTGATAGTTGGCCCCTCTATGATCAACTCACCCCCCTCATGGAAACTACCCCACTTTGAATTGCCACAAGCCCAAATTTTGACACATCCAATCATTACTCGCCATTTGATTGGAAGACAAAAAAGGAAAAAAAAAAAAAAAAAAAAAACCCTGCAGGCATCTCAAGCACATATATTTTCATGTGCCTTAATTTCATTTTTTAAAACTAGAACTACTTCGGGAAGAAGTTTTTGTGAGACTGGGAATTTGGGTCAGTTTGTCCAAAACTCCCATTTGTTTTTGTGTGAAAATAAAAATTTTTTTTCCTTTTCCTCAGTCTTTGATGATGGATTCATCCTTGTTTACTGAATGTTATTATGATATGCTTCTCAAAGGCAGAACTTGTAGAATCTAATGGAGAAGAGTGCCCTCATGTAGTGACTGATATATGTCCCTCTTCTGATGGTTCTTTAGTTGCAGTAGCAATTCAAAGGCAAGTGCTTCAGCATTTTGGTGCTTTTCTCATCATATTTGGTTGTGTAGTTCTGACATGCTTGCTTTTTCGCTAATGTAGCCTGCATGGAGTAATGCTCATGTGCTGCAATTTCTCTGCTAGAACCCTCTCTGTTTCCAAGGTAAGGACATTAGAAAGGAAAACAAATGGTACAAGGATCATTCTGTCTTTGGTTGAGGCTTCTAAATGAAGCAAGCCAATGCATTGGATCTTCCTGTGGAACAGTAGATTTTATTGCACCATGATCTGGACTCATGCAATATCCAATTCTCTAGGTTGGTATACCATAGTCCAGATGCTCATGTTTGCAGAACCATATCTAATGGATGGTTGGTTCATGACGTACACAATAATAACTAGACTTTAACTAAACACGGGTCTTTAAAACATTATTTACTGTCCATCTGGACTCTGGGTCGGACATTTTGGGTAATCTGATCATTACAACTTCTGCAAGGTAATTGTTTGATTTTGCAGGACTAAATGGGCATCTTAGACCATTAATTGGATGATCCAGGCGTCTGTTAAAGTATCCTGGCACATAACCTATGGGGCATTTGTTGTGATTGTCCTATCATTAGGGAAATACTCCTATCAAATTTCTTTGCCCCATAGGATCTTGCAGAGAGTTGCATTAGGCATGCAGAGGTTCATTCATCCATGTGAAACCTTCTGTTAGTCAAAGTCACTTTATCTAGCAACCCCACCAAAGTCACATCAGACAATCATAATGGTCCCTCCCATCAATCACTTCTGAGTCTCGAGAAATTGTTAGTTTCCTGATCAGCAATTTCTTTATTTATTGGTCCATTACTGCTGATCCCTATATGACTGAGCCAGAGCAAGCAGGGATTCCCTCCAAAAAATTCCTGAGTTGCAAAATTGTTGCATGTATATTGGAACAGCCTAGAGCGCTGAAATTGAGCACTATCTATCTGGGAAAGGCAGAACAAAAATGGATCTCTGGATCTTCCAATATACCATATTTTTAGATCTATGGTTGGGCCTATCATCTAAACCCTTTGAATCAGTGCATATGCCCACTTGGGCCCTATATGTAAAGAAATCTACTGCTCAGAAAATTTTTAGTCCCCAAAGCTGACGACCCCATAATTCCTCCCCATTAGATCTTAGAAAAACTACAGTCTGGATCAGTCATTAAGAAACAGATCATTCACCTGTTAAAAACTGTCCATCATGTGGCCCTAGCTTTAGATTAACTCCGCTTTTTTAGTGATCTATTCATTTGTTTTACGTCATAGAAAGTATACAGTCAGCATTGTGATGGAGGAATACACTAACCTCTATTGCTGAAAGCTAATGAAGATTAGAACCTTTCACTTAAAGAACTCGCTGGTTTGACAATCCAGCTTGAATTTTCTGTTTCTTTTGTATATAATTGTTCATTGTGCTGAAAACTGAAAATGTATCGCAAATCGACAAAGGGGTTGAATCAGGAATCATATAGTAAATTGTACGGTTCCTTTCCTTTTTGGTAATTTTTTTTTTTAAAAAATAAAATATTAGCTACTCATAATCCATCCATTTTCCATTCATGGTAGCATTTATATAGTGACGACTAAGAATATGTACATTCATATTAAGAACATCAGTGACATATATCAATATATCATAAATGTTGGGTGTGGATAGTTGGCTTGTGTGCTTTGTGATGGATCGACTCTCAGAGCCACTTTTTCAGTGATTCTATTCATTTTTTTGAGGGCCTAAGAGAGTTGTTTATGATAGGGGTTAATAGAGGAATAAACAAATCTTTGTGGGTTTTTGGTAATTGGTAAATAGAACTTATACCTTTTTTGTTGAAAGCTAGTAGAGAATTTTACAACCGTTTACTTAAGAAACTGTCACACATTGGTTTATCAATTCAGCTTGAACTTTTTGGTTGACTTCATAGACAATGGTTCATTGTTCTGAAAATTAAAATCATAGAACAAATCTTTCAAGGGGTCATATCAAATCGTGAATCATAGGATTTATTATTTTATGTAAATAATTAAAATGAAATATTTAAAAAATAAGAAAAATAGTAGCTAGTCACAATCCATTCTTTTTTTTTGTCTATAGCAGCATCCATGCTAACAAAGAAAAATATGATATCATCATATGAAGAACACCATTGGTGTATATCATGTATATACATATATATTTGGAATGAACTTGTATATCATGTATCAACATTATAAATGACTGTGAACAGTTAAGAGTTTTGTTGTTGTTGTGGCCATTCCCGTCATGTTAAGATCTACCTATAAATGGGATTCCCATTATGGATATTAACATTTTAAGGATTCGATACAAATACAATGGCAAGAATTGTATCCGAAATCCAGGGTTTATATTACACACACACGCAATTGCCCTTGAGAAACCAAAAATAAAATATAATTGGCTCTAAGGTTACCGATACCAATCCAGAGAAGTAATATTTGTATGGGCAAGTTATCATCTGCTTCATATTTATTCAAAATGAATGATTCTTGCAGGTTGTCACTGTAGGAGAGAGTTTTGTCCCTACAAGCTTAGGGATGAGTTGCTCTGCGGAACACTTGTGGATGGTTACTGGTGCATCTAATCTACCCAACTCGGGACCTTTGGCCCATGTGAGGGTTGTTTCTCTATGTCAGAAAGGGCTCGATCCAACTGTCATGGAAGATGGTGCTGTTCCAGGAGGAAAGAAGTTACTTGAGAAGTTGCAAGGATCTTCAACACTGGCGAAACATGGAGATGCTCTAGTGGCTGCTGCGGAGGCAGTCAAAATGGCAATGCGTAATCTATTGATTAAAAGGGAATATTCTACGGAGAAAAGAGAGCTGAGAAAGAAGAGTAGAAATGATAGAAAGCTCAAGCAGATACTGTAGTAAGAATAGTGCGAGGGAGCAATGCGCCTTTCCTGAATTGAAAGTTATTTCTTTATTTTTCTATGGTTTGGTGGGTGGATTGTCACTACCACCAATTTTTCAAGAGTTTTGTAGTTGTAGATTTTTTTTTAGATTATGAAAAATAAAACAATTCTCAAGTGCTGGTGTGTCAATTCAAGTGAGATATGCTGGATGAAATGTTTTGAGTTGGAACTATCAGATGGGACCTGCTGGAGTTAGTGGCTGGTTTAGACTTGTGGCCATCTCTTGTTGACGTTAAACAGGTTATAGCCTTACAAGAACAAATCTAAATTTTTTTGGTAACCCTGCCAAGGGGGTTGGGACCCAAGATAGAGCATGCACACACATGAGAAGACAGCCCGCACAAGTAAGAAGAAAGCCCGCAAAAGTGGAAAAAGGTGGTGGCTGCCAGGTGAGAACTGCGGGGTAAGTGGCTGTTCTCAGGAACAAATCTAATTACTACTGCTACTGCTACCCTTATTCCTACTGTACAAGGGCTGGGCTAGCCTGGGCCTAAATTGAGCTGGTTCGCATGGCTCTGGGATTGTGCTGATGGCCAGGTCCATTTTCTTGCAAGGCTTGGACAATCTTTGCATCACCCGGCTTAGCCCATGAACTCCCTAACTGACGACTAGGTTTGATTTTTGTAGGGTAATATCTAGAAAGATGATGATGAAGGGAAAGTTTTGATGTCCTGATTCAATGAATAATGTTACAGTGGAGCTGCTGGGTATTTCCAATTTCAAGTGTTGCTTTTGGGAAGATAATCACCTGCAGAACATTGGATATTGGAAAAATGGATCGGTGCCTTTGTGGTGGCCCCTGCCTTTAATTCAAAGGGGATTAAGGGGTCCCAGCTTTATGGAGGGTTGGGATTGGAATCCCCTCTTTTGGAGGGCCAGGATTGGAATTCTGTTACTTTTTACCACCGTCTGTCCTGAGAGATCTTAGGTGATTTGATTTTTCAGTCTCAATTATTAATATTTATCTAAAATATTTTACATAGATTTATTTGCTGCTAGTAGAAGGTCAGTGAGCATCTTTTTTTCTAGTATTGAACAAGAAGCCAAATAAATTAAACAATAATGAAATAAAATAAAAAAATCAATCGCCATCTAATTGTCAGGTCAGGTCAGATGTATATAATCTTCTCTCTTGATTTAATGGATAACCAGACTCTTCTCTCTCTCTCTCTCTCTCTCTCTCTCTCACTCATAAATTAAAGGCATGATTGGGATTAGGACTGTCAAAGGGCCGGCCCAGGTCTAGGGTTTTCGTTACCTGCCCCCAACATGGCATGATTGGGATTGTGACTGTCAAAGGGCTGGGCCAGGTCTAGGGTTTTCGTTACCTGCCCTCTTCATATGCATCCGGGCCTCGGAGCCAAAGCCTTTAAAGGGTATGCCCTTACCCTACCCTTGCGGGTTAGGTCCAAGTGAGGGTGTGAAAACGAGAAAAATGAATTTTGATTTTTTCTATATTGTCATTGGGCATTGAGAGTGTGTTGAACGTTAACCCTCCTTTATTCGAGCTTAGTACTGAGAACTCTTGCGATAACATGGTGGAGTTATTATTATTATTATTTTTTTTCATTTTTCTTGTTTGAGATTGGTTGATAGAATATTAGAAAAAAAAATATTATGTAAAATCAATAAATAATAGGCAATATGTTAGTAATTGAGATTAGAGCCTTATCTTTTTCTATTTGATATAGGCAACTTATATCAGATCCTTTTCTCGTTATACATCTCCTCCCTTCTTTTTTTTCCACATTCAATTTTACATTGTTTGACGTGAGTTTTTCTTCATGAAATCTATTTGGAATGACATTTTCTACTTTTAGCTTAAGATTTCTTTCCATTATAAAAGGCAAGTGTTTGCAGTGAGGGTTGGACTAATCCTTGCTTGATCTGCGTTTTGCCAAGATATACTTTAGAAGTTCATTTTGGGATATATTTTGGGGCAGTTTGTGTAACCGATTTTTCGTGGAAAAAAGTGAGGATTGCGGTAAAATTTCTGTTTGTTGCAACTGCTTTATCTTTAAAAAAATATATATAAAAGAGCAAGGCTTTCCTAAGCTTAAGCCTAGGAGAAAATTTCGTAAGCTCATGCTTGTAGGGCCTACCTTTAGTCCATCCAAATGAACCAAACATATGACCCCCTTAAATTGCATATGTCCACCAACTTTCGGTCAAATTCGAATTTACTGGATCGTTGGATCGACTATTTATCGATTTGAATGGACTATTGACTATTAAACTTTTGGGCCCGTATGGAGATGATAGAAATCATGGTTGTGGCTGATTTTTTTTGTAGAGAGGACGATCCTAGGGAGTCCTTAAAATCCCCATAATCTCCATCCCCATGTGGGTCTCCAAGTGGCCCCCACCACATACTTGAGCTGACCTTATCCTAAGTTTGAGCTTAGAAGAGCTAGCCCCTATATAAAAATAGGCCAAGTTTTCCGCAAGATGTACAGAAGCATGCCCTTAGGCTCTTTTATGGGAGAGATACAAAGAAATGGGTCTTTAATTAAGGAGTTTGATAATTAATTATATATATATATATAATATAATATAAAGTATGAGGGCCAAGCCCGGCCGTGTGAGGCCCCACCCTTGTGGACCCTCACTTTTGAATTTGAATACTATTTTATAGCCTAAGATACTTATCTATACTAATTAATAGGGGTTAGTAAGGGTAGATATGTATTTTCCTAAGTTATAGACCCTTTGTGTAATTTATAGAGTTTTTAGAGTGTCTCTTATAAGTTTTGAGTTGGTTGGAGGCCCTAGCTAGTTATTAGTATTTACTATAGGGGGGTTTCCACTTGAGAAGCTTCTAGAATCCCACCTAAAGACCAAACTACCCATGACTCTAACCCTAATCCCATGTTAACAAAACGGTATTCTTGTACCTAACCACCCAACATAACCTACTTATACTACACCCTCCCATACTATACGATGGCTACTATTCCTCTCTCTCATTTCCCTCTTCTTCCCTTATTTACCTCCAACACTCTCCTAAATTCCCTCCAATTCTGTCATCTCCCTCTCGTTCTCCTTATAGAACCCTAAGAAGAAGAAGACGATCTCAGCTGCAACCTATTTTACTTGGGTTTCTTTCTGTCTCTATCTCGGTCATCCCTCTCCTTAACCAAATCAGGTGAGTACCCTCCTCTAGTTCAGTTCCTATGGAATTCTCTCCTTCTCCCTCTAGATCTTGTTCCTTATAGCATTCTCTGGTGGAAATGGGTATAGGAGTAGAGATCTCTTCTAGATCTGAGTTTTTGGGGCTGATCGTGAGTCTGAGAAGACCATAGAGCTGGGATTTCCCCTTTCTTTTACCGGATTGGATCTTTGTTTTCTCTCCTTTCCTTCTGCAATTGGTCAAGGCAAGTACAATATACCTATTTAGCATAGAATACATGTTTTTCTTCTTTTGATTCTGTAATTTCAATTCAATTGATGTTAGAATTGTTAGATCTACCTTTGAGCATGTCTTCATGGATGTTTGGCCATTGATGGATGGGTTGATCTCATTTGAAAGATCAATAGCCCATGGATTGGATGGTAGAATGTTTATTGGAATGATTTTCATAATTCTGGATGAGTATGTGGTAATTGGGCGAGATGGGTGGAGTTCTGGAGTGGATAAAAAGGAAACCAGAACTCCCGAGTTGCAGAGCGTCTCTGTGTCCTATTGGTCGAGATCAGGTATTGGCTGAGATCGGATGATCGAACTTAGTGTCCTGCTAAGCACAATGCTTAAGCCGAGATCAGTGTATAGGCCGAGTCCAGTGATATGTCTGAGCTCAGTGCTTGACCGAGCTCGGCGCTTGACCGAGCTCAGAGTGCTTGACCGAGCTTTGCGCTTTGTCTGAACTCTGCGCTTGACCGAGCTCTGCGCTTTGTCTGAGCTCAGTGCTTGATCGAGCTCTGCGCTTTATCGAGCTCAGCGCTTGACTGAGCTCTGCGCTTTACCGACCTCAGTGTCTGACCGAGCTCAACGCTTCGCCAAACTGAGCTGTGTGACCGAGCTGAGTATTTTACCGAGCTCCATGCTTAGCCGAACTCCGAGCTTGATTCCTAGAAGGCAGGATTTCCAACAAGGGAAACTAGGACCTGGGACATCCCCTTTAACCAGGACTTTCAGTGGGCACGGCCAACTACCTAGGCCAGGGGGTTCGCCGAGCTCGCAGGAATTTCTGAACAACTAGGCATTGCCTGCCGGAAGAATACTTCCCTGATCCCAGTGTGCGGAGCTGATTACCCAGGCCAGGAAGTCAGCTGAGCACACTGTGTACAGCGACACCTCCCAGATTCTAATTTCTATTGTTGTGATTATGTGTGGAGCCCATTGACCATCCAAATAGACTTCCATCACTGTGCCCAGCCCGAGTCAATGGTGTGGCTCAACATTGACTCGTGGGGTCCAGTAACTAGGGTCCAGGTTATGTAATCTAAGATAATTCGACCTTTATGTGTTACTAATGATACTCGTAACTTGTGGAGCACCAAACACAGTATTTATTAGCATCTGAGGTATCATTTAAGGATCAAATTACCTGAGGTAGACCTGAACTAGATAGTGGACCAATTACTTAGGTTGGACTGTTGATATTTCCCATTGAATCTTGTATTTGGAGATTTATCTCTCTCATCATATTACTGTCACTCTATTGTCCTTATTATTGTTTATACCTGTTAATGAATTGGAAAAATGGAAGACTTGAATGTAGAACTACTTAGAGGTGACCCGATGATGTAAATGAGTGAACATTGACCCGTGTCTATGGCTAGGCGGGCCCTTTTATGGCCTATGTGTGGTTGTATAATACCCTAGATTGGAGAAGTTGATTAAATTGGACTGTTTAACATTGGAAATAGACTTGTTACCTCGTTTGGACTGTCATTAGACTAGGCCATGCACTTGATGGGCCTGGGTATGGATTCAACGAGTGGGCTTGGACCTGGATTGTAATCCATGGTAATGAATTGATACTTGGACCTTTTAGGGAATTTGTTAGGACCTTATTTACGCAAAGTAAAGCCTAGACAGACGCAGACCTTCTTTGCTTCCTTGAGTCGGCATAGACATTCACTCAGTTGTTCTAAGCTCAGACTGTTGACTGATCATCACTGGTAGGAGTTATTTATGAGTGTTGAGTGAGCTATCATGATGAGCTATGTTTTAGACGGACGACGTGATGCCGGGTCCGGTCTCCCTGAGTGATGAGTGTGGTGAGATTGATGAGTGTGATTGCGGGGCTCGTCATTCCCCAGCTTTGGTGAGATTCCCCGCCGCGACTGTGTTCAGTATGGGAGGGCCGCGGCATAATATCCCGCAGTATCCAACTCGTGTGAATGTGCCATATTGTTTTAGATTAGATATTATGTTTATCCTGATTCTAAATGCTTATCCTGCTCAACTGGTTAGATTCTGTATCTTGATATTCTTTTTAACCATATGCTTTTCTTTACTTGTTTGATACATATATCATACGTTACTTGTATACTGTGACTTGCCAGATCTTTAGATCTGATCCATTCTTGGTGCTTAGGCTTTGACCACGATTACGACGACGGCGCGCTTGTGCTAGCTAAGGTATCTGCAGTAGGAGACTACGGATGGGGACCAGCCGACCAAGAGGTCGAGCTGGAAGTTGGAGAGCCGACATCTGGGGTGTGAGAGTTCTTATGTTATTTTGGGATTTTGAGTGATTCTTGTAGTGAGCTTGGTAGCTATCTTAATCTGTAATAAATCTTTGATGTTTACAACTTTAATACTTTAGGCTGGATTCCAACCCTGCTATATTTGACTTAGATATATGATACCCTATCATTGCTTCCGCTATATTCACATGCTTCCGCATTATTAACCATTGATCTTATATAGTTTAAAAAGTTTTTAATTGGACCTCACTGCGGACCTATGATCTTGGAAGTTCTCGGATTTTTCGGGAAGTAGCGCGCTAACTTCAGATATCTTAACGGTCTTCTCGGTATCCGAAATTGGGGCGTTACAGGCCGGGCCTGATATTGTTCAAGCCAAGCTCTCAAATTTGGAGGCCTATAAAAATTTTGTCCAAGCACTGTTTAAGAAAAGCTAAAGCCCTTCATTTGCAAGCTTTCTGAGGTGCCTAGCCATACCCTTTCGTAAGAGGGCCAGATTGACTGGCCTAGTCTCACTCATAAGGAGAGAAGATTTTCTTTCCAAACAAAGTGGATTAGTGAAAGATGATAGCTCACCTGCAGGGCATGCTTTTCCCTAACAAATAACATATTCATACGTGCCTCGCATTTGATATTATCTCTGTTTATCATGTAGCCATTCTCTAACCAGCAAGTAAAGAACTAAAAATAATCAAACTTCACTTCATGGAACCCTAATCCATGTATGAAAAGGACCACTTACCCACCCACTACGTGGTCTCTCTTATTTCTACATATATATACATAGCCTCCCAGAAAGCTTTTCTTTAGTGGGTACATTCACATATATCATATATTTTAAAGCCTATAAGCTGGACATGACATTTTTGTATGGTGTATGTCACTCTACCAGTACCACTCCCAACTAAGCCCACGAGTAACCAAACCCATGAGTAACTCCTCCTTCCAACCAAACCCATGATGTTGTGTGCCATTTTTTTTTTTTTTTTTTTATGCATTCACTTCAATTTTATTGCACTGTGTAGGTAATGTGGCACTGAAATCAAATATCACTCAAGGTAGTATTTCAGGAACTTACTGCATGTGCTCCAACTCAGTGTCAGTTGCACATAAAATCTCATAGTTTCCGTTTGATGGAATGACCTCTAAGCGTGTTGTCGTTGCAAGGCAGCAAAGTACCTGCTACAATTGCGTGATAGTTTCAAATTCCTCAATTGATGGCAACGTATGAGCTGTTGGGTTATTGTTGTATTGGATAATGAAAGACGTACTAATAATATGTGAGTCTTCGGTGATTTGCATTATGACGAGCTTTAAGTCATGATCTCCTTGTAGATATTGATTATGAACAAATTATAACTACTTATATTTAAGAGATAGTACCTTAGTGTATATCACTTACAAATGATATAGTGTTAGTCATGACCATAGATTTGCATTATAATGAGCTTTAAGTCATGATCTCCTTGTACATACTGATTATGAACAAATTAGCTACTCATATTCAAGAGATAGTACCTTTGTGCATATCGCTTACAGATAATATAGTGTTAGTGGATGAATCGATAGATGGCATGAATGTGAATTGAGAGATGACGGAAGGCTTTAAATTTCAAAGGTTTTAAAATAAGTCATATAAAGATCGAATCTATAAATTACAATTTCAATGAGGATGTGCAAAGAACTAAAACTCCTGCGAGAATTGAAGCGTAAGAGATTTTATTTTGATACTTTGGTTTGATAATTAAAAAGAATAAAGAGATTGAAAAGAAATGTTGAACATACGATAAGAACAGGATGGTTAAAGTATAGATTTTCTTCTTGAGAGCTTATGATCAATACATACCAACAAAATTAAAGGAAAGATTTTACGGGGCAATGATACACTAGCTATGATCCATGGAGTGGAATATTGGGCCATTAGGAAGCAACATGTGCACAAAATGAGTGTAGCAGGGACGAGAACGTTAAGATAGATGTGGTACAATTAGGAAAGATAAACTTAGAAATGAGTTCATTCATGTATATTTAGGGATAAAATCATTATGTGAAAGATTAAGAGGGATTCATTTGAATTGGTGTGGACATGTCCAATGTAGCCCAACAACGGTTTCATTGAGAAATTTCTTTATAGGTTGATGACCTACTAAAGAAAAGGCATATGTTGAAGAGGACATGGATCAAGTGAAAATAATAGGTTTGAAGAAGTGCAACATATCTAAAATTTGACTTAGGATAGGCCTGAATGGAGGACCAAAACTTATGTAGTTGACCCCAACTTAGTTGGGACAAGCGTTGATGGTGATGATGATAATGATAATGATGAATCGAAGAGGTTGAGGGTTAAATCAAAGATTGACAAATGTTTTTAAGCCCATGAAATCATTTGATATTGGATCTTGATGCTTATGTTTGCCACCACCTTAACTCCATGCTAAATCTTATACCCAAAAAAAAAAAAAAAAACCATGCTAAATCTAGGTACTTTTATGGAAGAACTATTAATGCAGTACATCCTCCTTTCCGCTTTCTTTTTATTTAGTTGGACAGTTCAGCATTTCATCAAGCCCACAGACAAGCCAAGATACCAGCGATCTTTTTTATTGTTCAATGCTTTCTTCATTGTCCATCTCTCTTTTCCTTGATGTGCTGCATATTGAAGTGTTGACATCTGTTTGGAGGGGTGAATGTTGCTCATATCTACAGAGGGTAGTCCCATTTTTCTTCCTATATGGGTTGTGTAATCATCTTACTTTATTATGATAGTTACATTTACATTGCTTTGATGTTTTTAATCCTCTTTCTTCCAAGTCTTGAACTGCAATCTACCACTTTATTTAATGGTCAAAGCCAGTATTAAATAAGTTTAACAATCCTCGAGATTTTTTTTCCGAAACATTTATGATTATATGATTATGAGGAGTGTGTGTGTATATATATATATATATATATATGAGTGATCATGCTCGTCGATCATGCCCCATGGCATGTCAAGAGTCCAACATGTGGGTGGATGTAAAATCCCTCTTAAGTTTCCTTGTTTGAGATGATTACTTCCACTGGAAATTGTGTTTGTGTGTGTGTAAATGGAAGGACATGGGAAAGAAAACAGAAGGGTCACTTAATGAAATCTAAAACCAGTATGACTATATAGTTACTTGGGTCTGTTCTCTTGGTCCACAATATGAAAGTGATGCCTGTGGCCCAATGGCACCTGAACACTAGGCACACTCGAAAACGATGCCCTCTTGTTGATGGGTGGGACCCGCGTTTGAAATCACTAGCCTGGGAAGAAAATGTTAGCACATAATGTAGTGATCCCAAATAAGTCAATGAATCAGCTATCAACACGTAGCACAAGCAAAATCAGAGGCTTCTGGCCTACTTCTTTAACATATTCCATTTAGGTGAATGGTATGTGTCTGAGCTAGTAAAGAGGCCAAATGAATAGATGAGGGTAAAGAAGTTGAAAGAATTACTCTATGATTGATCCAAGCAGGGATAAAGAGCTTCATGAAACTGATATACAGAGCCCTTTTGAGCTCCTTTGTTGTAGGGTTCCCAATACTTATGAAAGGAAATTGATGGGGGCACAGAGTAGATAAAGGGATGGCAATATCTTTCCACTAAACAAGCATAGCATTTCTTCCTTCAAGCACTATTCAAAAGCTGAGGGAAAGCTACAGGTTATCTTTTCTTGATAGCATTTCTTCCTTCAACCACTATTCAAAAGCTACATGCTATCTTTTCTTGTAAGAAGTAGAGCAAAGATGGATGTGGTCCATACCTTGAGTTTCTTGAGGACAACAATACTACAAGGAATTGTAGCTCTTTTTCTTTATCACCTCAAAAGTGTACACTTTACTCAATTACCCACTACTTTATATGTTAGGGGCCAATGTTTATTAATCCAGACTATTTATTTGATGGGGTCCCATGGTTGGCAGCCCTCTGCATATGAGCATCTGGCTCATTGATGGATGGTTAAGCAGAAATCAGCACTTTTCTAGGATGTACAGTAGGTCCTTTACATTTATGTTAGAGATAAAAAGGGAAGGATGATATCAACTATGGATAGAAATGGGAAAACACAGGTCCTGATTTTCAAGAAAGAATCTTGATGCTCCAATATTTTTTTTGTATCTGGGGAATTGTCCATAACTTAAGAGGGTTAGTATGATGGTCCCACCTTGGAAAGAAGGCTCTCCAAAATTAACCCAAATTGCAAGATCAGAGCCATCTCTTCGTTTTGCCCTCTATGGGTTGTAGTTTTTCTATTTTTATACTACAAACATAAGTTTAGAATTTTCAAGCTGCAAGGAACAGTTGGGTGGTGGATGATAGGGTGTTTAGTCATGGAGAGAATGCCAAAGTAGAGATCTTTGGGCTACTTAAAATAAGCTCACTAGGTCAAGGGAATTGGAGTACTTTGAAATAAGTGGAGGAAGCTGGAAGATAGTTAGGGCAAAACGACGTGCCCAACAACAGGTTGCTGAAATTTAATAATTAATATATATGTTGTGGGTTGAGAAACCAGGGAATATCACGAGTGGTTACTGAGAAAAGAAGTTGGCCAAGTTTCAATAACCTTCTTCGGTCAATGCGTTAAAGAAATTTAATCAATGGAATTTTATTTGATGTCCCTAACCAGCTGAGTTACAGTAAACATACAATAAATCAAAGATTTTAATGCAATTTTGATTAAATGTAAGTTTGAAATGTGATAAGTTGGGCTTAAAAGAAAGGTGGAAGCCCCTTAAGATTGGCAAGCATATTAAAGGAAATATGGGATCTAGGTGCATCTGTGTGAGTTTCTTCTAGACTTTACCACATCTAAAAGCCCTGAAAAGATTTTTAATCAATTCCACTGCAGAGTACATCATATTAATGATATCAATTCCCAAACAGAGAGGACCCTGAATCTATAGAAATTGAACATCAGGTAACCTACCATTATCATGATGAGTATGATGACCTCTATAGTCTATCCTTTTTATAAAGTCTTTGTGTAGTGGTATTGCTAAGAATTAGGCTAGAAACTGAAGTTCCATACCTTAATAGCTTTCTAGATAAAACGATGTGCATATACAAAAGCTTTAAGCATGGTAGTATCAATACCCTTAACAAGTAAATGGAATATTATCAATTCCACTATTGGATAGCCGCAAGGGATAGGAGTGGGCCCCTCTTTAGTTTGTTTTGATTTGAACTAGGGCAACATTCAATGATTTTCCTTCTATAGTTAAATAGCATTAGTGAAATTTTTATGGCAGTATTGTATACATTTAGTCAATGTTTGTTTATTTTCTTATATGGGTAGATGAGATATGACAAGATGCATTCAAATCTACAATAATTCAGACTTCCGTCAGCATCCCATCTAAGTGTTTCAAGGGTCAGGAAATGTGGGCCAATTGGTGAAGAGGTTTGTATTTCTATGCCCTATCGTTTTGGTTGGTGTCTCCTCCAGGGTCCTGTCGATTGTGCATGGACCCCAACTCAGAGAGAGACAGAGAGAGGGGGGGGCCCACTAGGAGAGAGAGAAGGGGCCTTTATCATCTAGTGATCATCATTACTGCTGACGTGGCAGCAACAAACAATCAAACTTTGGGGCCCACCCATGAATGATTACACGTTGGCATGGAGGTGATTAACTGCCCCACTGACTATTGTTGACCAAGGCCTCCTTCCAGAAAACAACAAGCACCCATCAATGTAAGAACCATGGGAAAAAAAGGGAGATGGAACAGTTGGGCCCCACCTCCCACTCCACTCAAAATATGGGTCCTCACCCCATCCCACCAGTGACTGTCATGCGCCCATATCTTTTGATGTTCATTAGGGTGTCTTAATTTTCTCTAATTGCCCTGATTTGGGATCATTAATTAGTCAGAACTTCCCTTGTAGAATGATTTTGAACCCACTTACTCCAATGAGAGATAGTAGACAATTTATAATGTAGATGAGCCATGATGTCGACATGTTTCTTGGTTTCTAGGACAATTTGAGTCTAACATGGGTTGGATAAGATGCTCTAATCGTCCTGTAAAAATGTTGTCGTGGTCATGTTAATCCACTTACTCTTAACTGGGGTTACTTCCTGTTTTGGAATAGAAGAGATGAGGAAAAAAAAGCATGGTATTAGTTGATAGATGATGATGATTTAATGGTTTTGATTTTGCTTTCAGTACCACTCAGATACTTTCAATGTTATTATCATATCCATGACATGATTATTCAAAGCTTACGTGAGGAAACAGGACAAATGGCTGAGGTTGATGACTCGTTGATGACTGGGCCAGAAGACTAGATGGGACTCTACTTATCCGGTGGATCACAGAGGAGTAGTAATACATGCAAGGTTAGGAAAACACATTTCAAGCAGGATTTCCTTTAAGCCGAGCTCAAACTTGGCTTGAGCTCATTTCAAATTTGATGGCTTAGAAGTCAAGTTCAAAACTTGGCTTGAGCTTCTTGAACATGATGATGACTTAAAAGCATTTAATTAAGTAAGAGTATTTAATTAAGTCTGAAAATAGTGATTATAGAATATACTGAGTTTGAATGAGATATTTGAAATAGGAGAAGGGCAGAGAAAAAAAAAATCTCCATTCGATTATCTTAGCCATTGATTTAGCGCCTTGAAGTTTAGTGATCTTATAGCCATAGACTTTTGAGATTCAATCCAACATTGAGTATTGGTATATATGATGAGCATTAAATTGGGCATGGACACATGGTGGCTAATCATTGGTGGATAAGTGTGAAAGAAACTACATTCGTCTAAGGTGACCTAAGTGGGCCCCATAGAGCTAGACTATATATATGATGCATCTATCAGTTTGTTTGGTGAGTTTTGAATGTCTGATGAGTTGATTACTAGGGCAAATTGATGAAGATAATTTTAATATATCAGTTTACTTGCAAAATTGATAATTATATATATATATTTTTTTCGTTAAGCTGAGAAATTGTTGATGTGCTATTCAAAAAAGAAGTTTTGATATCCAAATATAGTCAAATATACAAAAAATTGTCTATCATAACCTTTTTATCAAGAAATTACGAATAATCTTCGTGTATGAAACTTGTACCCTCCAATACACTCATGGTTGAGTGGTATTAGCACCTAAGTGTCACATTTATGCCCAGGACTGGGTCTTTAAGTTTAAAGCATTAAAGCATCCCTCCTGTCCAGTAGTCTAACTTTGCAATAGAAAAAAAAAAAGTTCTACCAACTTTTCTTCTTTTTTCTTTGGTAAAATCTGCATTATCAGATGTAACTTTAAAAGTTATTTTTGGCACAGCCCCATTAACATATGGGGCCATTTTATTTACTTACTGTTTTTAATTATTTTTTATTACAAAAATCTAAATATATCATTTTTAATGAAACATATATTATTTTGTTATACACTAAAAGCTCTCTTACTTTTACTGCAATAGCCTAGCAAGTTCAGGTGCTTTTATGGTTAAAATCCAGTAACAAATTGATGATCCAAATTGGTCCTAACACATTGAGTGGCTCTTTCTCTTTCACCTCTCATGTTAGAAGGAATTAAGAAGGAAAACAGGAAACTAGTTACAAGCACCAACCAGAAAAAGAACACATACTACTGCTAACCATCCCCAATCTCCTTTCACTCGAACTTTAATAATAAATGATTACAAAGAAACAGAATCCAAGATAAACCAAACAAACTAATAACCAACCACTAGAGCCTAAGAAGAAGGAGACCACTATTAATATAGAGATTTGGATGGGATTACAGTGGCCACAGTTGAGGGGAATCTTTGATCTCCCCAATTAAGGGGATATTATGGTTGTATACCTGCCATTTAACAGCTTTGAGGCTCCAGGGATTACAATGTGATAATATCTTTGAACTTCATTATTAGACACCAATTTCAGGGTTTTAATTGAGTTTTTTAGGGGTGAAATTTGCTTATTTTAAAAAGGGATATGAGTAAAATAGTTTAACTCATAAACCCTACTCCAAAATAATGGACTTTTGAAAGGTTAATATAATAATATTGATATCATCTTCCACTTAGCCTTATCTCATCAATCTAATTATAATATATTAAGCTGGGAGGTTTTGGCTTCAATTTTGACCGTCGGTTATAATTTTGATCGACGGTTATATAACTACTCATGCAACTATCCACTCATTTTTCTATCAAACCACATATGTTTCAGTTGTTTCTATGTAACTGTACCCTTTTTGTTCCAATCTCTCTATTTCTTATTTATTTTGTAGTGTAGGGAGATACCATGCTGAGCACTTTATTTTGAGCTAGTATATATTAACCTCTTGCCATAATCATTCATGCGGCCATAACTAGCTACCATGGATGCATATCTTTTTCTTGATCATTTATTAAGTCTTTAAATGAAAGACAAGGAGTTGTTCAGGCTCGATCCCTAGGTATAAACTTGGTGAGGTAAGTCGTGTCGGGTGTCAACTTTGATCTCATACTTGTGTACAAAAGGTATTGTTAGGCTTCTTACAATTTCTTTATCCTAGATAAATTGTCTGCACTTATGTGATGAGAGGATTCACAATAAAGAAGGAAACTATTTTAATTTTCAGTGGAGCCTACTATTACATTGTTAGGTGTAACATAGTTTTTCATTTCTTCGATAGAGAGGGATTTTGATTTCTTTTATAGGTGCGGTAGAAATTCAAGATTCCTCTTGCCCATAGAATAAAAAATCCATAAAATGGGAATCCTCTCCATGAACAAACAAGTCCATTGCTTCCTTCCATTCAATGATCATCTCCTTAGTGCGTTTTCTACATTGCAAAAGTGAGGGGTCATGTGAGAACTGAGTCTCATGCAAACCTAGACCTTCTAGTTTATGGGGCATAAAAAGGGATTTTGGAACCGTTATCTTTAGAATTGGGTATTGTTTCTCTAGGCCCCACAAATATGAATTGTTGAATTTGGATGGTTCGAATGGTCCAACTACCATAATGCCGAAAGCAGAGAAATACTTTGTCCTGTATTTCAGCATTTACTGTGTAAGCATCCAAAATTATCTTCTGGCCTTATGAAAATTGGTGAATGTTAGGTTCAAATTACTCTTACAAGGACTTTTACGAGATGGGTATCTGCTACACTACTTATGCAGTGGATTTGTACTATACCCTTGTTCCAATATTCACTAGCATAATTGCCTATAACAAGGCACATGCATGCCCATCCATAACATACACACACAAGGCTAAATTCTTCAGATTACTCTCTTTTTTTTTCAGGGCTTCTTTGCTTTCATACCTGGGGCCACTTTTGATCTTCCAAATTGTTCACACATATACAACCCCTTTGAATTGACAATATATTGATTTTACACTATTACAGTCATTAGTAACCTTTCGCTTTAATCATCACATATTTACATGATGTAAAACCATTAAACTTTGAAGAGTTTAGATTATTTTAACAGCTTGATAACTTCTATCCTGGGGTATGGACTTGTTGGAAATTTATACTAAAAACATACTTTATGCATTTGTCTTTGAATGATTCATTTTTACTATATTTTGTCTTCTCATCTAATTGAGATTTTGTATGGGCAAATGGTTGCATTATTATGCATGTGGGTGTCTTTTATTCTATAAAATAGACAAGTTGGTGTGTAGAGTTTTACTTATACACGGAAGACTTATTTGTTGGTTCTTATAGAATATAAGTTGTTGTTCATAATCTAAATGGATTTGGACACACCATCGGTACGATTGTAGCATAATGTTTCAACAGACTTGTCTTGGCTGCGGGAACCGGTATAGTTTCGACTCATTATGCTAGTACACTATGTGTGTATTGAACAAGACCGTGTTTTTTAGTTTGTTGTCTTTGTACTGACTATATAAGATGATGAACACCCAAATGGTTATTATGAGTGTTTGTACTCTTAATCCTGACATAAATAATAGACACATACATTTAGTGTTTGGCATTTTGATTTACGAATGAGTGAGATCTTTTATTGGTCAACAATCTAAGTAAATTGGATGACTACACTACGTGTATGATGGATATTAGTTTATTGACGGAATCCACGTCCCGTAATAGGGATTTATGATATCCCCTTGATGAAGCTTTTAAGTTTTGATTATGTCAAACCTTACAGGTGGACTTTGTGTCCGACATATCAAATAAGTTAAGTGTAAGGTCTCAAGGAATTATAAAGATATCGATTAAATATATATGTCAATAATTATTTAATCGATGAATATCTGAAATCTTAACGTTAGGAGATTGATAAGCATTTAATAACAAGAAGCTCGAAATATTACTTTGAGAATAAGGACATGAGTGCAATTATTATTCTTTAGTGGACTGAATTATAATTTATGGAATTAGGATTCTAATTTCGGTCGAATTAGGGTTTCCCGTTTCCATAAAAAGCCTATCATTATTTCCTTCTTAAAGTCCTTATTGTAGCCTATAAATATGAGCTACTGCTCTCTAGGTTAATAACAAGAAAAGTTAAAGAGAAATCTCGATTTTTTGAGAGCAGATGAGAATTCGCAGAAGAGGCTCACTCCCTAGTGCAAGTTCGAACATATAGGAATATAATAGAAGATCTTGAGTTTTTCGGGTTGCTGTAAGACCGAAATCAAATCAAAGAAATCCCATAGGTATGATTTAATCATATTAGTTCAAAGTTATTTCCACCGTAATTTGTACGCAATGTCTAGAGATCCTGGTTTTTACATGTTTATAACATTTTTCCCTGCAGACTTTCTTGGATAAAAAAGCCTACATCTTCACAGTCACCCTGTGAATTCAAGAGAGGTCCTGATCCATGGCCTTTTGAGGGATGAATTAAAACATTCACATGTGAGAATTTCACCTTTTATCCCCTCATTTACCTGTAACCCTTTCCATTCTTATGCCTCCATTAACTATCATGTATCTGTTGGAAAAACCTTAGGTTTTTAAACCCTCTCTGGAATCAATCCAATAATACTATAAACATTTAATCTAAACTAGTATAGTAGTTAAAGGATATTTGTTTGTACTATTTTGAAACTCTGATTCAACAGAAGGTTGATCTTCAATGGGGAATCACAACTCTCTTATGCTTTGTCTTTTCTTCTCCGGTAAGTGATGGTTGCAGATAAACTATCGTAGTCAAGAGAGTTACCTGGATTACCTTTTATAGGCCATAAATATCTTCTTCCATCAAGAAGAGAAATAATATCCTTTAAATTAGCAGTTAATGACAACTAGTAAATAACCTTTAAGACCACAAATATAATCCAAAGAGGGAGATAACCGTTTCATATAATAAGAAGTTTTGGTCATGTGGGCCACCCCTAATAAAACGATCCTTAATAGTATCTAGTTGGGCTCCACTGAAAGTCGAGATTTTTTCAATGAAATGGCAAATGATTTCATTCTTTTTCCCATGTATGTACAAATTAGAGATAAATCAATAAAAATGTGAAACGATTCAGATTCTACTCAACTCATGTATATATATATATAGAGAGAGAACACCAATTCAAAATACGATTGATATATAAAAGAGACACAATTGGTAATTAATAATAATAGTGGGATTTAAATTTGAACATTCAACTCAAACATTAGTACTCATGATTTCAATGAACAAAATCTTTTAGTCCTAAAAACCTAAATCTGACATTGTATTAGGAATATCCTTACTTAGAGAGTTTGCCATGTTAGTTACTGTGCATCTTTGTATGGTTTTATTGATTCTTAGGTATTCTAAGAAATATATTTCTAAAAGCGGTTAAAATTGAAGAAATAAAGGTGAAAAGTTCTCCTTCAAATAAAAAATAAACTGAAGGGACATAAAAAAATAATCACACTTCATTACCCTAGTAAAACAAGAGTTCCTTCTATATTATCCAATAATATATCATTCATCCTTTGTCTTTTTACTAATCTTTCGGTGAACTCGGAAAAAAAAGAAAAAGAGAAGAATAAGGTATTTCCTTTTTCTTTTTTCTTTTCTTTTTTTTTTGGGGAGGGGGGGGAAAGAGAGGTTGAAAGTGAAGAATGGTTTCTTTAATGACTGTCCCGAAAATGGGAAGCGCAGTTCTCGTGTCATGAATTTTTGGATGCATGAATTACTGTGCATGGTGGGCCCCTCTCCACCACTGTTGTGGAATTGGGGAGCAGTGCAGCACGTGCTCGGAGACTGCACGCGTGAGATTTCCAGGGCAGTTTCTCTATTTCACACGTGCCACCCGTGACACAATGAAAGAAAAACAGTAAAAAGTGCCTAGGGATCGGAATGAAAATAAAGAAAAGAAAAGGGAAAAGTAAAAGAAAGAGAGGGGGTGTTTAAACGAGGCCAAATAGTGGGACCCACGGACTTCTTTTTAGCTTCCAATGCCACATGGGTGGCTAGATCCCTTCTGATGATTATAAAATAGTTGGGTTAGGTAAGCCATGTAAAAATTTCAAATGGTATTTCTTATTTTAATATTAAGTGGTTTTCCAAATTGTAGATAGAATTGGATAGAATATGACCAATTTAGACGAATGGAAAGAAATGTTTAATGGGAGATTTTAAAAAACGCCCTACTTTAAAATTGGTCATTTTCAATGTAACGCCCCACCCTTACACACATGCATGATATTGTCCGCTTTGGCCCACCGGCCTTACGGTTTTGCTTCTGATGAGCCTCAACCCATCAAAAGGCTTCATGCAAGGTAAGGGTGTAAACTCTACATATAATCCCAATCACATTCCTCTTTATAGTCGATGTGGGACTCCGGGGTGTCACAATCCACCCCCCTTAAGGCTGCACGTCCCTGTGCAGTAGCCTGCCAGCCCTCATGGCCCGCCCACATGGAGACCCGCCCACTTGCACCAGACCACAGCAGGGGACCCACACTCGAACTAGTCGAGAGTCGGCTCTGATACCATCAGTAACGCCCCACCCTTACACACATGCATGATATTGTCCGCTTTGGCCCACCGGCCTCACGGTTTTGCTTCTGATGAGCCTCAACCCATCAAAAGGCCTCATGCAAGGTAAGGGTGTAAACTCTACATATAATCCCAATCACATTCCTCTTTATAGTCGATGTGGGACTCCGGGGTGTCACATTCAATGTCCTCCTTTTTTTTTTTTTTTTATGTCATGTGGTCCATGTTGAGTCAATTTAGTTTTTCGCACACAATACCCCTATGAATAATCACAAGTCCAAATTTGACATCCATCCAACTTTTTCTCACCATTGAATTAAAATAATAATAAAATGATGCCTCTAAAGTATGAAATTTTAGATTTATGAGCCAAAAAGTTAGAATGATTTTATGGACTCAAGATTTTGTATATGTGTAGGCCTTATATGAATATTTCTATTTTTAAATTCATTATGCATCCCAATGGGTCCAACTTTGAGGGGCATTTTTTCCTAAAAAATTGCTTAGATGCAAGGTAGTGCTCCCATATTTAATTGTTTCTTCGTTTAAAATCGGTTTTTATTTCATTTATGTGATGGCCTATTACTATTAGATTGATTTTTGAGGATTTAACCAGAAAACTTACATTATCTGCACGTGTTACTCAATCAAACACTTTAGCAAGTGGTGCACCAATTAGAGTAATTGGGCCCAATTTTCTTTTTTTTTTTACCTATTTGCCACATCGTCGGCGCCGACCTTATTTACACTAAAAGTTGTAATTTTTTCAGAAAAAAATTCTAAGTCAGGGTCGGTGATGACCTTAGCAGTGTAAAATAAGGTTATTACCGACGCATGTTTCCTATTTTTCTGACCAAAAGTTGTAACTTTTTTTAGGCATTTTCGGAAAAAAAATTGAAGTTAGAGTCGGTGATGACCTTGGCAGTGTAAAATAAGGTCATCACCAACGTAGGTTTCGTATTTTTTTGACCAATAATTGTAACTTTTTTAGGCATTTTCGGAAAAAAATTGTAAGTCAGGGTCGGTGATGACCTTACCAGTGTAAAATAAGGTCATCACCGACGCATGTTTCTTATTTTTTTGACCAAAAGTTGTAACTTTTTTCAGGCATTCTTTGGAAAAGATTCTAAGTTGGGGTCGGTGATAACCATAGTAGTCTAAAATAAGTGATACAGAATCGGTGATGACGCTATATAAATTTGGAAAGAAAAAATCTTAAGGAAGGGGACCAGTACATTTACATCAAAAGGCCCCTATATGCTTCAAATACAATATTTTAAATACAAACGAAAAAAAACATTTTATGCATTCAATTGACATTCAATCAATCCATCAACATCCCATATACATTTATTTAAATTGTCTACACATCTCATAAGTTTAAAGTTACAAATTGACAATATCCACAATATAACTATACTTCAATTATAAGTTACATTATGATCAATATCCAAGAATACATATAGTACAATAAATGTAGGGGGACGTTCACTATAAGCCAGGAGGCAAGACCGAGAATAGAGGGAGGTTAAGATAAAACACACAAAGATAACCACTCATGCGAAAAATAACAGTTTGAATAACGTTAGCCCTAAATCGAAAAGAAATTCAATTAATTAGTTGTTGTGTGGAAGAGAGTATATCAAACCACGTTCAATAGCGACAGAAATGTGATACTCTTGCTCGCACAAAAGTTGGGCTGGTTGTGCATTTGAGGTACTAGCCTCGTTGCGGGGTAATTTGTTCTTGCTTATATTCTCTTTAGACATCTGTGTACATCCAAATTATACATAATAACATTGAATGTAATGAAGGCAAGCATATATAAAAAATGTTCACAAGACGAAAATAATTAACACTAAAAATTTCATGCTTATATGGAATAGTGAACACTAAAAATGTACATTTTATAACAATCCAATATTAGAGATAGATTACGCCCACTTGAAGTAAGAGATAAACAATTTTGTTTAACACCACAATAGTTAAAGTCCATGTAGGGTGAATTATTGACTTTACAAGGAAGTATATAATATATTATCGGTTATTTGCAATCAACTACATTTGTTAATATTATTAATATTACTTATTAATTGCATTGTATAAAAAATATGCATTAAAAAATTGGTGCATCTCCAATTTTTATTCTCTTTACAATTTACGTATTATAAATTTAGTTGGTTGCTTACCCATGTTCAACACGGATTTCTCTTTGCTAGTAAAGTATGAGACCAATATCATTCTAGTTAAATTACCCTAACAATTTTATTTTATAACCTTTATATTTGTATATGAACCATTTCTTTGATAAATGGTCTGATTAAAAAGAGTTTCATTTTTTATCCCATGGTGGTTCCCTGATAACAGTTTCAGACGTAGTTCAACTAAAATGTGGTTTCATAAAGAAACTAGTGACCATTTTTGGAACACGAAATGATCTAGTTTTTTGTTACTTGACTAAGACATGTTTTTCATATGGATCTCATGCATTTGGGTTGTATCAATGAGGCAAGTTTTGACAACAGACAAAAAGACCAATCAAATAAAAGGAAACTAATCAAACCATAATCTTAATTTAATTACAGATCCAACTGAACACCAAAAAATAAAATAAATCTATTATCTTAAAGCTTTGGGACCAAAATCAACTCAATCCATTTCACAAAACAAGAAAAATGAGCAAGGAGAACAAATTCATTCTAACTGCCAAAGACCGTAACTGCTCCGGAACCGTCGTCCTTCTCAACTTAGAAAACCCCAAATTCAGAATCCTACAAACCCTAGTTCATTCAAACGAATAATCTATAAATCCCACAACGACTTTGAAACCCATGTACCATGCACTTCGATATCGTATGTAGGATGGCAGGGGAACCAAAAGGAAGGAAAATACAAAAACATAGAGAAAGATTAAAAAATGGAATGAGATAGATACATCTGCAATCAAGATAGAAAAAATAGATGATGGAAAAACCGATCGGAAACAAAGAGATGCAGTTGAGGAGGAAGTTTGAAGTCTAGTGTAAGTGAAAATGGCAGTAACCACGCAGGAGCACTCATCCAAGGTCGGTCTTGGCGGTAGTTTGGAAGAGAGAAGAAAAGAATGAGAAGAAACAGGGTTTCGAACCTTAATAGGATTAGCGGATAGGGTCAGCACTGACGGTACCAACCTTATGCAGTGTAAATAAGGTCAGGCGCCGATGATGTGCCAAATAGGTAAAAAAAAAAAAAAAAAAAAATGAAAATTGGTCCCAATTGCTCTAATTGGTGCACCACTTGTTAAAGTGTTTGATTGCGTAACACGTGTGAATAAAGTAATTTTTCCGATTAAATCCTCTTGATTTTTTGTCTGCCGACTTAGTTAACTATGGTGATGCCCATCTTCCCATCTTGTATCATCGAATTATACACAGGTGGGGGACCCACATGTATGTTACTTATATTAAGTGTGCTATGTTGCTAAATAATCGCTTGTGATTACTTTATTACCGCAGATCATCATCCTCATATACTATAGTTCTCTTGAAATTATAGCCTCCACAAAATGTCAAGCTACTTTTAAATTTAAGAGTTCTCATGACATATTATTGGAAAAATATCTTAAAAACAATGAACTACATTTCAAATAGTTTGAAGTGTTTTTTTTTTTTTTTTTTTGTTTTTTTGCTGAATAGTGTGTCCAGGGCCGGCTCGAGATAATTCGAGACCTAAAGCGACAATTCTAAATGAGGCATTTTCTATGTTTTAACATTATTATAAATATTTATTTAAAATTTACTTTTCTTGCTTTTTTGTGATACAAGATTACTAATTAAGTTTTTATTTTCAAGTTTTGTTAATCTATTTAAGTCCACCTCTTAAAACAACATAAAAACTTTAGATTCTTCCGGCCCCCAAACTCACATAAAAATCTTGGGTTACAAAATCCAACTACCAATTTGGCGCGCGTGCACAAAAAAAAAAAAAAAAAAAAAAAAGTCTTGAATCTACCACTAGCAGGGCTCGAAACATTTTCACATGCACATGGTGTGCATAAACACCATGAGTCGGGACCATCCAAGATGGACTTCAGAGTTCTGCCTCACATATTGGATGTTCCAGATGCACAGTGCTCATATGCACTGTACACGAGTGAACAAATTTCGACAGGGGCCCACTGTTTATGTTAAGTTTTAAGATCTATTATTAGAGCTGAAATCCTAAGCTGTGGATCTATTACAACCACATCATTGATAAAATTTGAATAGGCTCCTATTGAAATATGATACAAAAAAATTAATGAGAAATGCTTGTAAAGCAAATTCATGATTGAATGTATAGTTGAGATTTGATACACATGGACTGCTAGAAATATAGTGGTGTGTTAAAATCAATTGGACTCCTAGCAACAGTAATATAAGGGGTAAATTTGAAAATATAGTAGGCCATAAATGATAATTTAAGGTCCCATAAAAATTGACCTTCTTAAGAGAGAGTTATTATGAGGCCTTATATTTTTTGGAGAAAAAAAAGGGATGATAGTTGACAAGTTTGATTTTTTTTGTGGCTGCTATTATGAGGCCTTTTTTTTTTTTTTTTGCCTTATTTTTTGGGACTTAAAGCAAATGATTTATTGGCCTTATGTTAGAGTCGGCCCTAAGTGTGTGCGGCCTTTTTTAGAACTGATTATTTCCCCATGCATCCCACACACCCAATAAGTCATACATTTATTTGGGGAAGTAGCCCCTAGGAGAGAGCATGAGTAAAGTAATATATATTTCTTTTTTTTTCTTTTTTACTTCCACAATGTGATATTTATAATTTTGGCAATATTCTTATGGTGGTATTATTAGGAAGACTTATTTGCAATATTATTGAAGACTTTTCAATGCATAGAATAGACTGCATTTGTGACACTACTGCCTTTTATATTCTTTACGGCTATAGTTGATAATGAAGTCAATAGAAATGATAAGTTCCAACAATCTCACAGGGGAACCCACTTTGATTACTTGTATGGATGGTTGATGTAAGTTTCAAAGGGCTTTGTATAAATCTCATATTGGTTAGGTTCCCTTTGTTCGATGATTGTAGCCAGATCGATGGGACAAGACTTTTGATGACAAAGTCTTTTCGCGGGCTCTCGTGGGCACAACATAAGCGGGTTTGTTTTATGTGCAGTGCATGGTGAACTGTGTGGCTTCATTCGTATGCCTTTTTGGGGAGAAAGCAATTTCATTTTACTTATTCATAAAGACAAGTTGAATTTATTTTTAAGGGCATGTTTTGGTTAGAGGATATCTAACAACTCTTGTTTGGGGGATATTCAAGTTTTTCAAGAAATTTTCATTTGGTAAAATTACGAAATGCTCATGGGCCTTTACATATTTTGAAAGCTGAAATTTAAAAAATTTGAATAATTTTATGAGGACAAAAAAAAAAAAAAAAAAACAAGATGTTTGGAGAGTTTGCAAACAAAATGACAAATTTGAAAAGCTTCGGACCGAATGCTCTCGTGCTTTCAGAAATCCTCTACAATTATATGGAATTCTCGCTGAAGAAACTATCTGAAGATTCCAACCACTTAAATGAGAATTCAGGTAAAATCACGTTCTAATTTCAAAAGATGAGCCTTATGCACTTATTTTAAAAAGCGAATCGCATATTGTTATTTCTAAAGATGATCTTATAGTCATAGTAAAGATGGGAGAATCCGATGTACCAAAATATATAAAAGGTGTAATTCCTATAATGAATTCTTATAACTATATATGAAATATGAAATCCATAGACTTAACAACGAAGCATAAAATTCTCAAATAGGAATTCCAACATCAGAAGAATTGAGAATTCAAAAATAAAAAAAAAATATATAAAGCATATTGAAGTAAAAGTAAAACTGTGCTAAGATGTTTGTCCATATAGCACGTGGTAAAGTAATAAATGTCACATCGCAGTAAGATGTGAGAGGGTGTAATTAAAAAGCAAGAAATGTCCCGTTGTGGTAAGAGGTGAGAAAGTATGATTGAATAGCTGCCTTTAACCTAAACTTAATTTCACCACACACTATCATAGGTTTTCATGGTAAAAAAAAAAAAGAGTAGTTACAAATAAATATAGGTTAGTATGGTCGGATATGTGGCCCACCAGAATCGACGGCTGAGTACAAGTGACAGTTCAGAAGCCGAGCCGAGCCGAGCCGAGCCGAGACGATAACAACTCCACTGGAGAAGGCTTGGGTTGAGGAACTCGCATGCACACCGCGCGTGCGTTAGCACCCGCGGCGTACGGGAGCAGAAATGGACGTAACGTGTCGTCACCTTTCGATGGACTCGGCCTATGTTTTGTGTTTATATTCGCATTCAGTCAGTCACTGATAACTCCACTGTCCATTTCTGGAAAACTTTGCAGCAGAGCAGATTTTCACAGAGAGAAAGCAGAGTCGTCTTCTTCTTCCTTCTTTCTTGCTCTGCAGTGAGAGAAGACATACACAGAGAGAGAGAGAGATGCCATCTTTGCTCAAAACAAGGAAAGCTCTCTGCCCTTTCTCTCGATTACCGGAGAAAAAACCGCCATTTCTGGACATGGTGGTTTCATAGGAAACCACCCCAACTCCCCCTGATTCTCATGCAATAGGCTCCTTTAAATCCCATCCTTTTTTTTTTCTCTCTTTTTTTCTTTTTTACAAGTGTTTTCTGTTCTTTCCAAGAGGAGCTGTAGGTGAGAATCCATGAAGAATTTGCTGGGCTGAAAGAATGAAGATAAAGGGGGGGTTAAAGAGGGAGAAAGTTAGCAGCTTTTTTTTTTTGTTCTTTTGTTGTTGTTTTCATGAATGAGAGGCTTGGGTTTGGGGTTGGGATTTCTATTGGTGAAAACACAGGAGAGTAAAAAGTAAAGCAGACACACTTGAGAAAATCTCAAGTTTTACCGCCCTTTTTCATCAGTGATGCATTAGCGATTTTTGCATGTCAGTTTTTATGTGCAGGGTGTTTTGTAGTTGAAAAGTTGGGACAGGGGAAGAAAACCCATCAAAATAAAATCAAGAAAAAAGGGTTAATTTTACAAGATCAAAGATTTTCAGTCTCTTCTGTTGGTCCATGGAGATCTTTCAAAATTTCTTTTTGTTTGTAGTCAATACTTGTATGTGATTTGGATTGAAATAGGGGTTGGGCCTTTTCTTGTCAGATTTTTTTTCCTTTTCTAGTCTCTTGCTTGCATGCTGGTTTTAATGGGCTGAAATTACTGCTGCTGAGAGGGTAGGGAGATTTCATAGGGATTTGGTTGAATAGTTAATTAATTTTGGAGTTATGGCGTTCTTGCCACAAGCAGCCCGCACTGCCTTTCTCTTGATCTCTTGAAACATAGCTTTGTCTTTTGAAGCTCTCAAACATATTCAGAGGAAGCTCTACAGAGAAGACAAAAGGTGTAAAGATAAAAAGAACACTTTGGTGGCTTTGGAGATACTATTTGCAGAAAACCATGGAGATTTCATGGATATCATTGGGTTCTTCATGCGGGTATTGATTACTTCGGAGAATCTCAAGTTTTTTTCAGGTGAGTTCTTATAATTCTGCATTTTAGTGTGTGTCTTTTTTTTTTTTTTTACTAAGATTCATTTGCCTTGTATGATCTTTGGCTTAAATTTGCATGTTTTCCATTCTTGATGTCTGTTTTACGTGTGTTTTCAGAATACTTACTTCACCTGATTTTATCGTTACGTTCATATATTCTTTTATCTGATTTTGGTTTACTCTTTATCTCTTTTAGAAAATTTTCCTTTCATGCCTTTGGTTTGCTTTTCACTAGTTCTTCTTTTGCAAATATCTCATGTTTTTCTTCATCTCTTTTTTTTTTGGTTTCTTTATCTTGCACTTTCTTTTGACATTTTGAGTTTGTGAAGAAGAAGGAACTGTTTAATTTTGGTTGCCTGTTATTGTTTTGCAGTGCCATTTTAAGATCCTAAAACAGAGGAGGGAACCCCATGCTTAGGAAGAGATCTGGAAGTGTAAGCAGCAATCGAGGTCTGATGTCTGATCATACACCTCTCCCATCGCCAACAGATAAATATCGAAAACCCACTTCCTCATTTTTCAGTTCTCCTAGACTCTTCACTACTTTCTCTGCAAAGTGTTTCTCTGATTCTGAAGCTGTGATGAGCCCGACTTCAACACTAGATAGCAAGCCATTTTCGGGTATTGGAAGTACCTTTTGGTCAGACAAAACCCCCAAATCCGCCAAACCTACCGTAGACCACAGAAACCATTGGGAGAAGATAGATTCAAGAGGTGTTGGACTTGGTATTGTTGATGCCCTCATTGATGACAATGACAAGAAATTCCCCAAACCAGACAGTAGAATGGTTTTGTTTGGTTCACAGCTAAAGATCCAAATCCCTCCTCTGCCACCCTCTGCATCTTCTCTGGGTGGATCTCCTGGTTCTCCCAGTGATTTTGGCATCAAAACCCGCAATTCTCTATCAGGCCCATTCTCTCCTGCTCTGTCTCCACGTCCAGGTCTGAAAACTCCATCTGGATCTATGAATTCTGGTCCCGAAGTGCGAGTTTTTACGGGTTGTCTTTCAGCAAGTGAGATGGAGCTCTCAGAAGATTATACTTGCATAATCTCTCACGGGCCAAACCCAAGAACAACTCACATCTTTGACAATTGTATTGTGGAAAATTGCAGTGTGGGGTTTTCTGGTGCTGGGAAAGAACATGGCTATTTTGGCAATAAGTCCAGTCATCCCTTGGACGATTTTCTCAGCTTCTGTTATACATGCAAGAAAAAGCTTGGACAGGGGAAAGATATTTACATGTACAGGTTAGTTGCAATCTCCTCGTGTTGGTAATTGGTATGCATTTAATTAACCTATCAATCATATTAAACTGTACTAAATTTGTAGGTGGTGATTCCAATTACTGGCTCGGTGAATTTCTAGTCTAGTTCAGAAGAGTTTTTTTTTTTTTTTTTTTCCCTCATAAAGAACTGCATTATAGAATTGTTTGGAATCAAAACCTTAGTTTGTTCCTGAACAAACGGGCTCAGTTCATTATGTAGCAGTTATGAACGTGGAATATTTCCTTGGTTAAAATCTCATTTGGTAGTGATCATGACCGTGGATAACTTTTTTGATAGGTTTCTCTCCGCCTTTTTTCCATTGGATAGTTGTTGCTGCTTGGAAGCTCTTACAGTGTAATTATGTTTATGGGGCATCCTTGTTGCCTCTAAAGAGAAGATGTTTTTCCTTTCATTTTCAAATAATTCTCCCCAGACCCAGCGACTGTTAGATGTATGTTCACATCGGATGGGTCTGCAACTGTATGCCAATGAATTCAATGTTTCTTTTTTTTAGTTCTCCCACCCCTTAGCAATTATATTTCCCTTTGTTCTTTATGGTTTGAAGCTATTCTGTTATTATTTATGGATTTATTCCAATGATCAGTGCTGGTTTCTTCATGTTGCTATACTAGATATGGAAGCCCATTTAATGGAAAAGGTTTCTCGATGCCATGTTAGTTTATCATGTAGTGACTTGCGCTTATATTAACGACGATCATTATTGTTCACCAGGAGGAGGACGAAGAAGAAAAAAAAAAAAAGATAACCATTACTTATAAGGAAACAGCTGTCATTTGATATTAACAGCCACTATAAGACACTACAGTGATGTTGTCTAGGACGGAGTTTTAAATAAATGGCATTCTTAGTGTGTCTAAGCTTTACAAGTCCCAGTATTTTCCACATTCCCGGTTTTTCATTTTACCTGTTCATATATATATATGCACCCTTCATGGTACAAGGTTATAGCCTTTTTCATGGTTCTAGGTTATAGCTATCTTTTTCGGACAGAACAAGTAGCAGGTCTCTTTTTCTATTGAAAAACTATTTTCAGCGTAAGCATAATTACTGTTTGCATGACTAAAACTGTACCTTTTCTCTGTGATCTATTCCTAGATTATTTGATTACTTCCCTGTTTCAGTTCTCAGTCCATTTCACAAGGCCATCTTCATAAAACCACCTTTATATCAAGAACAGTGCAAGCATCACACTAGTTAGAATTTTCGAACAGTGAGCATGTTCTGGTGTCTGGTAACTGTTGAGTTACCAAAACTGTACTGGTCTGTATTGGCTGAATGGTTTACATAATACATACTGGTCTCTCATTGAAACTGATGGAATTATAATTTTGATTAGCTTAACAACTTTGACAGACTTATATCTAATCGTTCTCCTCAAACTTTCAGAGGTGAGAAAGCATTCTGCAGCCGCGAATGCCGATTCCAAGAGATGCTGTCCGATGAGGGAAGGGAGAAGGGGGCATCAGATTCATCTGCTTCCCACTATGATGATATTTTTGTTTCTGTTGGGACTTGTTCTTGATCGATTCTGTTCTCTGAAGTGATTTAAAACAACAATCTTTAGCAGCAGCAGCAGCAGAAGAAGAATAACCTGTACATCCCATTTTTGTTTACAGGCATGGATCAAGAACGATTGAGTCTGAGTGGAATTCCGAAGTCCAATTATCCAGGAATAGTACTGGGAGTGGAGCATGGTGTTGTAAGCTTTTTCCTCATGTTTATCAGGGGATCCATATATTTGTAGCATGTGTAGGCCCAAGTGGGTTGTCATGTGGATCCTAATAGATGGGCCATAGCTCAGAACTAGAAGATGTTTGGAGTATTCCAACCATTTGATGAAAGCTCTTCACAGATTTGAAAATGGGCCTGATGTAATGAGAGGCTAAGATGATATGATGAGAGAGAATTGAGAATGGTTGGTTTAAAAAAATATCAACCAAGTTTATATGGTCCATCTGCAGTGTATGAAATTAGCTTGGTAACTTGATGTGGTAGATGAAAGAACAGAAACAGTTCCCAGTGTTTTCTGGGTAGTTTCTACATTGTACTTTTTTTTTTTTTTTCCTAAGTTAATGTAGAGTTGATTTTGAATTAGGGATGGAGGGGGAGTTGCTGTTGGGGTTATATCCTCAGTTTTTGGCTCATACTGTGATGATGTATGATGAAGTTTGGATTGTCGTCTTCTTTAGATTCCAATGATATCTCATGTTCAGGTGCAATGGGGCCTCCGATCCCTTGTTTTTGGTAGATTCTGTCTTTTAGTGTCCAACTTATCTGCTCATTGCATCTGTTACTATAAATCATTTTACAGTGCTGATGATTGTTTTAGGTAGGGAGTATTAATAGGCCACTGCCATAATCAACATGGACTGGGTCCCACCTTAAGGTTAAATAATGCCCAACTGCTACAAGGAAAAAGACAGCAATTCTGTCTTTAGCCTACCCAATGTAATGCTTGTGAGCTATGCCTTTCATCTAGGTTGACCAAGGCTGGCCCACACAAGGATGGATTTGGGCCTAGCTTATGGGCCCGACATTGGCATCCCTTTTTGGCCTGATAGGTAGATGGGCTTGGCCTAGGAGTTCGAATTATTAAAGGCCTTGTCTAGGTTCCTGGACTGATGTACTTATTTTACTTATTTTCTATGTTTATGCCATGTTGGGGTACTTGTTAATAGTATGACTTCAACTTGAAAACCCAAGGAGCATGCATGCTAAGGTGCCAACACCACTCAACCATGAGTGTGTTGGTGCCTGGACTGATATACTTATTAGCTCAACCATGAGTGTGTTGGTGCCTGGACTGATATACTTATTAGCAGAAAGGACTACATGTATTTTATAAAGATCTAGGACCTGACTTTTAGGCATGTGGGCTGGATCTGAACCCTGAATAAAAGGTGAGATAAGTAAGTAGGAAGGCTCAAACAAACTTTGGCACGGCCCAGTCCATGAATGCCTTACCACTGCATTTCTGGGTGCTCGTACTTCACAACTGAGTAGTTTCTTTCGGCCTCTGTTGCTCATATTATTCCATTTCTATGCTCTGCAAGGTTCTGGCGGGTCGGAAAGTAAGGTCCCTTTGGGTTCAGTTTGCACTTGTGAGGTCGCTCGACTTGTGGGGCCTTTTGGTGCCTGTGCCTGACGGTCGTCCATAGAAATCTATCATCTCTTTGGCCTAATTCTATAATCCCCAACTGCTTATAATCAAAGTCCTTTACACTTTGATTGCTCCGATGGCAGTCATTTTCTAGTTCTAGTGAAATCTGTCAGAGAGCAATTTAGTGGTTTGTATTTTAAAAGTGGGCTCGATGGATTTATAGGGAGAACGCCTAGCCTCAAAAGAGAATCTGCATTTCAGCTGTAGTAAATATCTATAGGGCCACAAGATAATTAATGGAGAGCTTGTGAGAATTCCTGCAAGGTTTCTTGTTCGGAGCATTTGGAGAAATTTCAAATGCAATCTCCAAGTGAAATTCCGGAATGCTCGAAGGGCTGTCTATGAGCATTCCAAGTATGTACTGAATGGCTTTTTAAAGCGAAAATAACCAAATTAAGGCCATCAAATCTTCGGGTAGTTTTGAGTCTTCTGACCACCTTGGTACAGTTTCACTGAGAAGTGACGTCGCCCTTCTTTTTTATGGCCCACTTAATCAGAACAGACAGAAGGACAAACGGTTGTGATTAGACACAGCAATCAACCACGTGCATGCTCTTGCAACTCAACCCATGTCCCATGGCAAATAGTTTCACAGAAACCAGTGCCAGAGCAGCAGCCAACTCCAAACAGGGACGTGTACACCAACAGGCAAACATCGGATCCTCTATTCACACGTGTGCCTTCTCCAAACCTGATGTGTCCAAACCTCAGATGCCCTTAACATACGCCCCTCGGGCCTCAGCGCAAATTAGTGTATATATATATATATATATATATATATACACACATCAAACAGTCACTACACTGTCATTGCACAACTGATTAGTGCTGAGTTCTGATTTGTACGTGACCCAAACCAACCCAAGATGAGCCAAGGACAACCGCGCAGGACGAGATCGGAAGAGGCCCAGACGGAGGCGATCAAGTACGGCGACGTATTTACCGTCTCCGGCGACCTTTCCGGCGAGCCCATCGCCCCATTGGATGCCTCCATGATGCAGGCGGCTGAGAACATCGTACTGGGGCACACCCAGAAGGGTGGCCCAGCTGCTGTGATGCAATCGGCAGCCGCACGTAACGAGCGTGCGGGTCTTGTGGGCCACAAGACTGTAACAAATGTTGCTGAAGAAGAAGGGGTGACTGTGGAGGAAACCAACCTTTCTGGGCAGCGTGTCATCACAGAATCCGTAGCTGGCCAGGTATTGTTGTTTTCATATACTAACTTACCACCCATAATTATGTGACTTCTTTTTACCTTAATTAAGAATAGGTCATGTATAAGATACACATGTTTAAAATAAGAAGCAAAAGTAAAATATACTATATATGTATGTAGTTTTATTGGAGTGATCAATCTTGCAAGGTAGTGCTGATCGACTGATCTGATTAGAGTTAATAGGACTGTAATGCTATTATTAATATGAACCCTAAGATCTTGAACATCATGATAATCACGTGTAGGATTTAATCTTAAATAAATAGAAGAGTACCTCCAGCCATCCTGATGTAGAGAGGTTTCCGATCCTGCTGTCTGGTGCTGATTGATATTGAGATCCGTCGAAGAAGAGGCTGGGTGGATGGTTCCGGTATCTCTCTCCTTGCTTATAAACCCTTAATGTGTTGAGTTTTGTGTGTAGCCTTTGTGATGGACAAAAGGCTTTATTTATAAGTGGAGAGAGGACCGAATTTCCAATTTAGGATTTCCTTAGACTTAATCTCAACCGTCCATTAAGGTAGAGATGAATATGGAATATATCTCATTGAGAAACCTGTTTTGAATAGCATATATCCTATGAAAACGAATTCCTATAATGACCACAATTCGGGAAAGGTAAGGACTTGTGGTCCAAGTAATAGACCTAAAAGTAATTTCCTTACAGTCTCCCACTTGGTCAATAGGAAGAACCATTAATGTTTTCATTTTAGGAATCATAAGGCGCGCATTATATGCTAAACACTGCTTTAGTCGGTTATCATAATTGCCTTGGCTAATTCGGTTGTCTATGTGAGTCATGGCATGCACATATTATTTTGCAACATGCTTATTTCCATGTACTACAGCATCTACAACCTTCATAACTAGACCATAATTGGGAGATAATTGGGAGATATACTTAATGGTCTCATAATGTCTGTGTTTAAAGACTGTATCTGTTTATTATTCATCCAAACATAAATATGTACAATGGAAAAACAGAAATAACAGATGTAGAGTTGCAATAAGAGCTCAATAAATGTCAAATACAAGTACAGAAATAAAAGGCAGAAAATGATAATTAAAAACTATCTTCAAGACCCATGCTTTGAGTATGTCCTTAAAAGGTCTTTGGAGGTAGTTCTTTCGTGAATATGTCTGCGACCATAAAATCTGTACGTATGGACTCAATGACAAATTTCTGTAATCTAACATCTTGCTTCAGTGATAGATATTTAAGGTCCATGTGTTTGGCTCCCTTAGATATCCTGTCATGCTTGGAGAAGAAGGTTGCAGCGTCATTGTCACAGTAAAGAGTTAATGGCTTAGAGATGAAGCTCAAAGCTCCAAACTGAGAGATAAAATTACGCAACCATGTTCCCTGAATTGCAGCCTCATAACATGCCACATATTCAGCCATCATGGTGGATGTATAAAGCAACTCAGATTTCTGGCTTTTCCATGATATCGCACCTCCACATAAGAGATACACATAGCCAAGAGTGCAAAGTCTCGTGTCAGGACATCCAGCAAAATCTGAATCCGAATAACCAGTCACCTGTAGGTGACTTGATCTTTTATATGTGAGCATATAATTCCTTGTTCCCTTGAGGTATCTCAGTACTTTCTTTGCAGCTTTCCAATGAGCGATTCCTGGGTTACTTTGAAATCTACCCAGCATGCCAACAGCATGACTAATGTCAGGTCTAGTACAGACCTGTGTATACATCAAACTCCCTACAAGAGAAGCATAAGGATATTTTTCCATTTCTTTACGTTCCAATTCGTTCTGTGGACACTGCGTAAGATCAAACTTATCTCCTTTATGCAGTGGAACAGGACTAGAGGAACAGGTCATCATGCCAAATCTCTCTAGAACTTTGTCAATATATGCTGTCTGAGACAATCCCAAAATACCAAGTGACCTGTCACGGAATATTTCTATTCCTATCACATAGGAAGCCTCACCCATATCTTTCATATCAAAGTTCTTAAAGAGATAATCCTTTGTTTTATGTAAGAGACCAAGGTCGCTACTAGCCAGTAATATGTCATCAACATACAGAACCAAAAATATGAACTTACTCCCACTGATCTTGAGGTATATGCAAGGGTCAACTATGTTTTCTGTGAAATCAAAATCAGTAATGATTTCATGAAATTTTAGGTACCACTGCCTTGAAGCTTATTTCAGTCCATATATTGATTTCTTAAGTTTGCAGACCATGTCTTCCTGACCTTCAATTATGAAGCCTTCAGGTTGACACATATAGACTTCTTCTTCTAAGTCTCCATTAAGAAAAGCAGTTTTCACATCCATTTGATATAACTCGAGGTCATAGTGAGCTACTAATGCCATGACAATTCTAAGAGAATCCTTCCTGGACACAGGGGAAAAAGTCTCAGTATAGTCGATGCCTTCTTTCTGATTAAAACCTTTGGCAACAAGTCTGGCTTTATGTCGTTCAATATTGCCCTTGCAGTCGCGTTTGGTCTTGAAGACTCATTTACAACCAACTGGTTTGTGCCCTGAAGGCAATTGAACAACTTCCCATACTTGATTTTCATCCATAGATTTCAATTCATCCTTCATGGCATCAATCCATTTATTAGAATTAACATCCTTAATGGCCTGTTTATAAAAAACCGGGTCTTTAATTGTCCCTTCTTCAGATTCTACTTGGTAAAGTATGTAATCATTGGAAATAGCTGATCTCTTTTCTCTTTGAGACTTCTTAATGCTGGTTCCTCTGGTGCTTCATCCATATGTTCATTGGCGATAATCTCATTATGGAGTTGTTGATCATTTATTGGATTTGCTGCATTGTTAAATGGTTCAACAACAGCAGGATTTCCAACATCTTTCGGAATAGAGGGTAAAGGGATAGGTACCCTGATTTCCTCTATGATCACATCTTGAGATTTATTACTCCCACTGATTTCGCCATTCTCAAAGAATCTAGCATTACCGGTTTCAACAATTCTCGTACTATGGTTAGGGCAGTAAAACCTAAATCCTTTGGACTTTTCTGGGTAACCTATAAAGTAACCACTGATTGTTTTAAGGTCTAATTTCTTTTCATGTGGAATGTAGACTCTAGCCTCAGCTGGGCAACCCCAAATTTGGAGATGTCTTAAACTAGGTTTTCATCATTTCCACAATTCAAATGGTGTTTTTGGAACTACCTTACTAGGAACCCTGTTCAAGATATAAACAGCTGTGCGTAGAGCATTCATCCATAAGGATATAGGTAAGTTAGCATGACTCATCATGGATCTAACCATTTTCATATATTTACGATTTCACCTTTCAGCTACACCATTCTGCCACGGAGAACCAGGCGTTGTGTATTGGGCAACAATTCCAAGCTTTTGGAGAAGTTTTGCAAAAGGTCCAGGATGTTGTCCTGTTTCGTCATACCTACCATAAAACTCACCACCTCTATCAGACCTTATGATTTTCACTTTTTTGTCTAGTTGTCTTTCGACTTCAGTAATGAACACTTGTACAGCATTCACAGACTGAGATTTGTCATGCAACAAGTATAAATAACAGTAACGTGAGTAATCATCAATAAAGGTAATGAAGTACTTTTCTCCCCCAAAGGTTGGAACATCAAAGGGTCCGCAAATGTCTGTATGAATTATTTCAAGAAGCTGAGTACTTCTTGTGGCTCCTTTCTTTGTGTGTTGTGTTGTTTTGCCTTTAATACAATCCACACATACTTTAATATTAGTAAAATCTAGATCCGGAAGGACACCATCTTTTACTAATCGTTTGATTTTTTCACTGGATATGTGACCCAGTCTTTTATGCCACAAGAAACAAGAGTCATTTTTAGATGACTTTCGTTTTGTTTCCTTAGAATGTAGGGTAAGATGAGTTTCAGCAAGTTGACTATAAAGATGAAATTTGTATAGCCCGTCAATCAAAATTCCAGAACCAATACGACTAGAATTTTTAAATAAACTGAAATTACCATTTTCTACTTCAAACGAGTAACCAACTTTATCAAGTGCGCTTACAGAAACCAAATTACGGGAAATAGACGGAACATAAAGAGTTTGACATAAGTATAATTGATAACCGCTATCTAAAACAAGACGAAAAGTTCCAATAGCTTCAACCGGAGCTTTGTCTTTGTTGCCCATAAAAAGGAAGTTCTCACTTGGGTTTATGATTTGGATCGTAAGGAATCCCTGCATTGAATTGGAAACATGAACATTAGCACCAGTGTCAATCCACAAAGTATTAGAAGAAGCATGAGTAAGATTTGATTCGAAATAACTTACGAAACCCATAGGGTTACCTTTCTTTTCGAACCATTCTTTATGTTTAATGCAGTCTGCCTGAAAATGTCCAGGTTTCTTGCAAAATTTGCATATGTTTTCCTTCTTTTTCTTCTTGGGGTGTTGACCAGCCTCATTAGATCTGAGTGGTGCCCTTTTCTGGCCTGAATTATGCTTTTTCCCAGCTTTGTGTCCAGCTCCTTGAATGAGATGAGCTAATTTAATACTTTGTTAATTCAGCCTAGCCTCCTCTTGAACCAGTTTGTTAGTCAATTCATTCACTATCCACTTGTCCGTAATAGTGTTGTAGTGAATTTGGAAAGGCCCATACTGAGGAGGTAAACTGTTCAGGATAAATTGGACGAGAAAAGCCTCATCCACTGATAGTCCCAAATTCTTTAGTCTAGCTGCAAGGTTGGTCATCTCAATGACATGCTCATGCATTAAGCGAGTGCCATCAAACTTCATGGTTGTAAGATCTGCCATTAGTTTCCCAGCAAGGGATTTGTCTGCAGTCTTAAACCTATCTTCAATGACCTTCATATAGTCCTTAGCATTCTCGGGTTTAGGAAGGGATGTTTTGATGTTGGTGGCAATAGTCATTCGCAAAAACATAGTGCTTAGTCTGTCAGACCTCTCCCAAGCATTAAAGAGGTTCTTTTCTTCAGTGCTACTTGTTTCAGTGAGTGGAGCTGGCTTATCTTTAAAAAGAGTCATATCCAGTTCAAGTACCCCCAATGTGAACTCAACTTGCTCTTTCCATTCTGAGAAGTTGGTTCCATTGAGCTTAGTGACAGAGGTAGCATGCGAATTCAGAGTAGTGGGTGCAATAACTGTAATAGAGAGACAACAATAAGGCTTTAATTAAAATAAGACAACACATGCATAATATATGAATATATACGACATAGAATATATGTACGTGCTCCTGTGGGTAGTCACCATAATTTCTACATATTATATCATTTAAAGTCGTCATATTCAAAGTGGTGTTAATGAGTGATGTTACTTTTAATTATGAACAAACACTCCTTAATTATTGTTCGAACGTATGAATATAATCTGCCTGTGGGCGACTAAATGCTGCATGCGCTTGAATAATATGTAATGTAAACATCATGATGGTACTATTAGGGCCAAAATTCAGTGTTTCATTGGTAGGGTCATGGAGTGAGACCTAACCCTAAACATACAACTTTCATGATCAAAATTAGCTTAATATGAATATAAATATTAGATATTGCATGCATTCATGATAGATCATTCGTTATATGAAAGATACTGATAAAGAAGGCCGAGCCTCGGAGGGCTGTCCGACGGCTCTTTGGGGCTGAAAGCCCCATGCCGGCAGCAATATTAATAATAATAATAATAAATTAAAACTTTAAATAAATCACGATCAAACAGTCGTGGTCAAATTAAAATTACGGAATAACATAAATCTGAACCATTCATGCAGGCCATAATAGTTGGATCTATAAATTGCTTAAAAAAACAAAGTCAGAAACGGATCTATATTTGCCGATTATGGCGATGCAAAGTTATCCTAATTAATGGACGATCATGTGTTCTAAAACTGTGCTCTGATATCACATGTAATGCTATTATTAATATGAACCCTAAGATCTTGAACATCATGATAATCACGTGTTGGATTTAATCTTAAATAAATAGAAGAGTACCTCCAGCCATCCTGATGCAGAGAGGTTTCCGATCCTACTGTCTGGTGCTGATTGATATTGAGATCCGTCGAAGAAGAGGCTGGGTGGATAGTTCCGGTATCTCTCTCCTTGCCTATAAACCCTTAATGTGTTGAGTTTTGTGTGTAGCCTTTGTGATGGACAAAAGGCTTTATTTACAGGTGGAGAGAGGACCGAATTTCCAATTTAAGATTTCCTTAGACTTAATCTCAACCGTCCATCAAGGTAGAGATAAATATGGAATATATCTCATTGAGAAACCTGTTTTGAATAGCATATATTCTATGAAAACGAAATTCCTATAATGACCACAATTCGGGAAGGTAAGGACTTGTGGTCCAAGTAATAGACCTAAAAGTAATTTCCTTACAAGGACTAGTGTTAATGCATTGGGAGCAAGTGGTTTTAAGTTGCTTTAATATATAATGGGGTTTTGATATATTAGTCGTCCTCAAATTCAGATTTTTCAATTTTATGATCAAAATTCAGTTTATAGAAGTCATGATAATTGAACTGTAAATGGTTCCAAACTAATATTTTGCAATGTAAACAAGGCCTTAGTAGTTAGGGAATTAGTTGACCATATGGGAAAATACACTGAGTGCAGGTTGTGGGGCAGTATGTGGGGCCGGAGCGGATCCATATGACGTCTCCTCCGCCGCCGCCGCCCGCTCTGGACAAGGACGCCACAACCATTGGACAGGGGCCGGAGCCGATCCACATGATGACTTCTCCGCCGCCGTCCGGTCAGGACAGGGACGCCACAACTATCGGACAGGGGCCGGAACCGATCCACATGACGTCTCCATCGTCCGCTCTAGACAGGGACGCCATAACCATCGGACAGGCGCTGGAGGCAACAGCAGTGACAGCTGGAGACAAGCCCATCGACCAGAGCGACGCTGCTGCAATTAAGGCGGCGGAGATGAGAGCCACAGGCCTGAATGTTATAACTCCGGGAGGCATCGGTGCGGTGGCTCAGACGGCGGCAACCATGAACGAGAGGACTACTTACGACACAGACAAGTTGACGCTGGCCGATGTACTGACGGACGCGACGAAGAAGATGCCGGGAGACAAGGCTGCCACTAGGGAGGACGAAGAGGGGGTTGTGGGGGCGGAGCTTCAGAACAACCCGAGGATGGCGACCTATCCAGGTGGGGTGTCTGCGTCAGTTGCAGCTGCTGCTAGGCTCAACCAGGAACGTGTGCAGTGATCATGTCGTAGGACGCCTTAGCTATCCCCGACTGTCTGTCTTTCCAAATTTTATCTCTTCAGATCTCTCTCTCATATAAATATATATATATATATATATATATATATATATATATATATATATATATATCTCTATCTTGATCTGTTTTTTATGTTGTTTGTGTAAACAGTAGTGATGTTGGGTCAGAGAGTTTTATGGGTGGCTATAGATAGACAATAACAGGAGTAGTGTAATAATACTGTGTAAAAATATGTATGAAATGGGAATGTGGAAAGCATGGAAAGTAACAGAGTTGACTTTTTGAGCATTGCATTTAGAGTGTTAGCTCAAAATTTATTTTTGTATTGTGTTTGTATGTGTAGATAAGGGTTCTCCTTACCTTGGGAGGGTAAAACTCGAAGCTTCACACTTGAGGGAAATGTGTTCACGTAAGAGCAGACTGCACATGGCGTATGTGAAATTCAGCTCGTGGGCTCACTTAAATACAAGTTTACAATAGGAGGAGGGCAGATTGAAAGTTCTCTAAATAAACAAGGTGATTAAAAAAAGGCCTCACCAAATTATATATCCTACCTAGCCTATTAACATTCTGCAGTGTAATGGCTGCATTTCATCGGTAGAATTTCGCCGAGATTCGAACCTCAGTGAGTGTAAAATTTGGCCTAACGGAGGATCATGGGATGAAAAAGACAATTAAAGGGATTGATGAAAGGTGGACTTAAGTGTGTCAAACAATGCGGGACTGAACTTGCAGCTGCTCTTGCAATTGCTCTTTCACTTGCGGTTTTCACTCGCACAATCCAAATTAAGCTTCTTGTTAGACTTATCATCAAGTTACAAATGTATAAAATCTTTTTTTACATGTTAATAATTTGATAGCCTTTTTAGTTTTTCTTAGGGCTGGTTTGTTTTATATAACTGAATTCTAAAATTTATAATTCTCTAGAAAGAGATTGAAGAAACAAGAGAGAATATCTAAAAATAATAATTAAATAATCTCCTTTCAACATAAAATGTAGACGGATGGAAAATGAATACCCAGCATTTACTTAATTTGCAATTCAAATCCTATGAAAGTTTAGGTCCCAACCTTCTACTCTCTGTCCTCTTATCTCTTTAATAATCATAGAAGCATAGTGTGACGAAAATGTCTTCTTGTGAAAAATATAATTATGCCAGGAAAAAAAAAACCTCAACCAGGTCGACCATCACAATCTTTGATTTAAGAGAATTGAGTTTTGATTATTCCTTACGCTATGCTTATTGTAAAACTCAATCTGTTGATCAGTATAATTTGGATTAGTGCGAAATTAGAATGAGTGTTAATTCTATATGAGGTTATTGAACATAGAAGGATTGAATTTGATCACAAAAGATCCCAAACGATGGAAAAAAAAAAAAAGGTTCTCTTAGCAAGTGGCAAGAGAGACATCTCTCCCCTCTTCAATATTCTGCTGAAAAACCCATTCTACCATGAATTTCTCGGGATTTGATTTTATGCCCTTGCTCTTTTGTGTTGAGACAGACAAAGTATCTTCCACAAGAAAACCATTCCGTGAGTAGGATGTGTGAAACTTATTGTTTGGCCTACTTATTGATTATTTAAACTATTAAAAATAAATGTCATTCCCTCTGATGATATATCTTTAAATTTTACTTCAATATAAATTATCCTACCGTAAGATTGAACACATGATTAAAAATGTAAATTTTAAATGGGCTAGAGACCCTTCTGCACAGCCCACTCACTGAAGCTTTTCTTAGTGGGCGACACTCGAGAGTATGGGTGGGTGCCAAAAACACTCGGTTGATATTTTTTAACATTTTTTTTATTTATTTTTTGCACTCAGTTTAGACGACTGGAACCCAACCATCTAGTGAGGGAAGTAGACCTTAGATGAGATAAGGGAGTGGAACCCAACCATCTAGCTAGTAAGGGAAATAGACATCGAATGAAATAAGGGAGCCTTCCGCCACATGGCATAGAAACGGAAGCAATTGCTTCATGGCATGGCATAGAAAGATCAATGCCATCCTTTTATAAGCCATTTTTTATCAGGACCTTTATCTGCCACCGAACAGATGGACAAAAGATTAGATGGTTGTCATGGTTAACCAACACGTGTGCCTCCTCCAAACCTGATGTGTCCAAACCTCAGTTGAGTTGCCCGCCCCATTAGCCTCTTATCTACACACACACCCTCTTCCAAATTCTCCACCCCAAAGCCAACGCACATCAGCATGAATCTTTTTATCCATTTTAAGCAAAATCACTTTAGCCGCTGCAGAATCTGAACCAAAACAACTGGTGTAACCTCTACGTAGAACCGGGGCGTCACAATTCGCACTCTTGGCCCGCTCACATGGAGACCCGTTCACTTACACCAGACCAGGGCAGGGACCCACATTCGAACTAGCCGAGAGTCGGTTTTGATACCATTTGTAACTCCCCACTCATACCCATAGGGCTATCAAAATATCACACGATCCGTTAATACGATACGAACCCACACGATATTAACGGATTTGGGTTGACTCTTAATGGGTTCAGGTCGTTAATGGGTCAAACCCGTTAACACGTTAAGTTAACGGGTCAGGTATGAATTAAACAAGTAACCCGTTAACAACCCGCTTGATCCGTTAAATTTCTTTTACTCTCTAAATGTAAATAAATTAATTTACATTCATATATAAAAAAATTAAAATTTATTGTTTTATAGTGAGTTTTTAGGTGGGATCCACTTGAGATCCTCACTTATAGTTTCATGTGGCTTATATATTTTTCTTCTTCTATTTTTGTATAATTTTTTTTTTAAATTTCGAAATGACTTAATTACTTAACGGGTTAACGGATTGAGTCGGGTAACCCGTTAAATTAACGGGTCGTGTTCGGGTTAGATTTTTTGACCCGTTAAGTTAACGGGTCGGGTACGAGTTAAGGTTATTTTAATCCAAATTCGTTAACCGTAATCTGAATTCGTTAACATGACACGATTGACAGCCCTACATATCTATACATGATATTGTCCGCTTTGGCCCACGGGCCTCACGGTTTTGCTTCTGATGGGCATCAACCCATCAAAAGGCCTCATGCAAAGTTAAGGGTGTAAAATCTACGTATAACCTCATTCACTTGCCTCTCTATAGTCGACGTGGGACTCCAGGGCATCACACTGGAGGCGACGGCGCTGACCGCTGGAGCGAAGCCCATCGACTAGAGCGACGCCGCTGCAATTCAGGCGGCGGAGATGAGAGCCACAGGCCGGAATGTGGTCATTCCGAGAGGCATCGGCGCGGCAGCTCAGTCGGCGGCCACCGCAAACACAAATATATTTTACGACAGTGACAAGACGACGCTGGCGGATGTTCTGACGGACGCGACGAAGAAGATGGTGGGAGACATGGCCGCCACAAGGGAGGACGCAGTGGGGATTCGGAATAACCCGAGGATGGAGACGCATCCAGGTGGGGTGGCTGCGTCTGTTGCAACAGCTGCTAATCTCAACCTAGTGAAGAATCCGAATGTGGAAGAATCTGACATGCATGCGGCCGAATATCTAACTGCATTTCGGTGATTGGGAAGATTCGTGTATCACTTCTCTCTTCTCACGGAATTTCCCGGTTCCCTTTGTCTCTTACATATAGGCAGTGAAACAGAGTCAACTCTCTTTTTTTGAAACCCACATCCTCAATGCCTCGGCTATCCGATTTTATATCTGTAGAGACGTCTTTTTTATATCATGATGTGTTTTGGAGGTGTTGTACAGGAAGTTGAGTGTCGTCAAAGGCAATGGAACTGGTCCTGGCTTGAGTAGTGATGATGTTCTTGTTGTTTTGATAGAATACGTGCGTAGTAGTGTTGTGTACATACATCAAATGGGAATCAATTTAAGTGGGGTTTACAGGTCTGTACATAAGATACGAGTGGAATGATTAATAGTGAGTCCATATCTTGTTTCTTTTATTCAATCAAAATTATCCCAACTTTGTAAAATCTCATGAGAGCTAATGCACCCTTTCAATTATTTTATTAACTATTCACTCCACATGGGAACTCACACATGAGGGAATAGATTGACACAACTTACACATGCAATGAGATAATAAAAACTCACATACCGAAAAAACCCTTTCAATTATTTTATTAACTATTCACTCCACACGAGAACTCACACATGAGGGAATAGATCGACACAACTCACACATGCAATGAGATAATAAAAACTCACATACCAAAAAGGAGGTATCTCTCAATTGGGATCCAGACTCGATTAATAACCGATGGGCACCTGTGATTGCAAGGAAGCAGCACATTAGTCGTGATTGCAAGGAAGCAGCACACTGTCAGCTTAGTTTTATAGTTATTTGTGATATGAGACTGAGCTGCATATTATCTGCGATTGTTTTCAATGCAAAACTGGTTTTGGTGCATTGAACTATCTAGTCAGATGTGGATTTCCCATTCAAGCTTAAAATGATTCTTGAAACTTCAATTTAACACTATTGAGAGTGGTAAAAAAGAGACTGCAAAGCAACAAGGGGAGGAGTCTTGTATTCAACACCTACATTCAGTGGCCACCTTTAATTTCATAGTTTTATCCTATATATCTATAAATATATATATATATATGTATGAATAAAAAAGTTTGTATGTGCGCTGATGGAATGAATGAAACTCAATATATCTTTAAAATATGCTGGTAGAAAGCTACTATATATAGATACATAGATTTGGTGTGACGAGGTTATGCTATAAAAATACGTAGTTCACTTATGATCAAGTTACTCATTTAACACACACCTCCCTGCTCATAAATTGCGATGAGCCCTTTTTCGGCACTTACACTCATCTAACCATTACCCTCAACAACAACAATAATAATAATACAACAATTAGAGTTTCAGGCCTTAAACCAAGCGGTCAGGGCTATATATAGAGGGTTACTTTGCACACCCATAATTCTTATTGAGATATTTCCATCCCCCACTTTCAAAATGACTGTCACGGCCTCAGTGAACCCAAAGCAGGTTCATTGCACCAGTCTCATCATGACGTACAAATTTAACTTCAAAATATATGTAACTTAAGAATCCATTAAACTTTAAAGACACATTTAATTATCTAATTTAGATAATTTTTATCAAAAATTACATCCACAACGAGACCTTTTTCGATCACAGTATCCATCATCCCGAGATGGTTATGCATCCAGATGAGACTCACAAGGAAATTAGATTTTTTTTGAACTTTGCACTTGAAAGCAGTATGAGAGCAGAGTGGAGGATATATCAAAAGCCCATTAGATGGACCCATTCACAAGTTAAAATTCGAGTCTCCGCACATCTCTGTAACCAGATTTTTGGTAGATACCCAACCTAGTAAACAGTAATGCCAATAGGCCCCACCAAACAAGCCATGGGTGCTCTATCCACAGAAAAGAAATGAGTTGCCACAAAGTTTGGGTTGGAGGGAAGACTAGCAAAAGATGCAAGAAGTGTGTAATCCATCCCTATCCAGTTGAGGAAGCTGTCTTCTTAAAGGTGCACCACAAACCTCTCCTCTGCTCTCTCTCTCTCTCTCTCTCTCTCTCTCTCTCCTGTTGTTGCCATTTTCTCCTCTTATTATAGCAAAACAGATTTGTCTTTAGAGCAGAGAGCATGGCAGCAGCAACGGCACTGGGTTTCTGCACATCTACCCTTTTCTTCAACAGCTCTCAAAGCCTAAGCCAGCGATCCAGATTATTACTCCAGCAGGAGGCCAAGATGTCGAGGAGGAGGACAATGAGACCAATGGTGGTGCGGGCGTTAGCATACAAGGTGGAGATGGAGCACGAGGGCGCGAAGACAACGCTGGAGGTAGAGGAAGACGAGACCATCCTGGAGAAAGCCTTGGAGATGGGGCTGTCCATCCCCCACGACTGCAAGCTTGGCGTGTGCATGACATGTCCTGCAAAACTGGTAAGCGGCTCTGTGGACCAAAGTGATGGGATGCTGAGCGAAGACGTAGTGGAGCGTGGGTATGCACTCCTCTGTGCCTCTTACCCTCGATCTGACTGTCGCATTCGAACCATTCCTGAAGAAGAGCTCCTCTCCCTGCAATTGGCAACTGCCAATGACTGAACTACACAGCTGATGATGAATGATAACCAGTTAACCACTCTCTCTCCCTCAGTTCTTTTTTTCTTTGGAACTGTCAACCTGTGTTTAAACCATAATGATTAAATCTAGGTAGCTTTGTGGGTGTTTTTCACCCTTTTTTCCTCCGAATTTAATGGGGTGTTGAAACTTTTTCTTTTTTATTTTTATTTTCAATCTAATCTAGTGTCATTCTTTAATTATGCTTTTAGAGGGAAAAAAATCGAAAAACCACGGTTTAGTGAAAAATAATAATAATATGAATAATTCCAACCATCATCAGAGTAGAATTGTGTAAACTGAAATTTCTCCCTTCTCCCCATCTCTTCCCCAGTCTTTTCATACGAGACAAAGCACATTTATGATGCTAAATGCATACCCAAAATCGCCCAAAATCGCGAAACATCTAACATTAGTGGATGAAGACAATTCTCATCACACCTGCAAACATATCACTTAATTGAAGAGAAAAAAAAAAATCTAGTTTAGTATATAATAGACTTGTATAGTTGTATAGCCTAAACAAGCCGCATAAAAAGCTCCAGACCTTCAAACTTAAAAATATCAAACCATTATAGAGACCCAAATACCCTCTGTATATCAGGATGCATTATTAACCAACAACAGAACTTGAGAGAAGAAATAAGGATTCACTAAAAAGAAAGAAATCCATATCACAGTCACCCATTACCTTTTTTAGATGCAATGATCTGCAGATACTTGCAAGAAATTAATAATCACTACATAGATTAAGGAAACTGTAAAAGGAGAGGTGAATAAACTAGCATAAATCATCTTCAAAGCCTATAACTTGGATCATTTTCGACTAGGAAAGCACATCAGATTCCCTTTTACTCTATATCTGAGCTCTCTTCCTCGTATCAAAATCGACCTTATCCAAATCAAATGTCGAACCCAAATACCCATAATAGATCCTCTTCTTTTCACCCGTCTTCACATCCACCTTGAGCAGGTAAATGTTGCTCTTCTCATCCGCTCCAGACTGAGAAGAATGAACACGTGCCCAGGTCCTGCGTCTGTGGTTGTCCTTCTCTAATTAAGTACTCTGCTAGACGCTCAGCCCCTTCCAGACCAGTCCTGCTATTTTCAAATCTTACCATTTTAATGCCCAAATGACCATCCTTTCCATGTAAGGACCTCGCCTTGCTGCCGCCAAAACCAAGTTCGAGAAGTCATATAACAGAATAGGGAGAGAACGCGTGAGGTAAAGTGTGAGGCAAGGCAATGCACTTCTACTTCTCCATTCTGGTTGATTATGAAGTTAAAGGATACCACACAGGCAACATCTCGTGCTAGACTCTCACCAGGTCGTTAACCAAGGCTTTTATTGTTAAAAGGGGAATAGACCCATTACCCATGAAGCTGGAGTAAAACGTTCATTAGATAGCAAAGCTTTGTCATCTTAAATAGAAATAAGAAGGTAGTTTCCATGGCTTATTTTCACTTGAATATCCTAGGCCACAAAAACACAAGGAAAAAGATAAATCCCATGTTACTTTCACAATGCATCCAAGTATCAAGGGATTGCATGGTAGGAATTTTATGAAAGAACAATCAATTGGAAAGGAGAAAACTACTGCCCTGTCAATAGACCACAACACCAGGTTATGTGAAATCGGGTTCAAGGCCTACAAGCAGCCACTTTGTGCTAAATTGCCAAAGGCTAGGTCTATCTCCAGCCTGGAACCCTCCCAGGATATATATATAGATATATATATATATATATATAGTTCAAGACAACATGGTACCATCAAAGAAAGCAATACACCCATAAATAACATGTTGAAAAGACAGTGACGGTACTATCCAAATTTAGATACACTTATCCATTTCACCTTGAACTTCCTCCCCAGAAAAACTAATCCAACTACACATTTTCATGGCAGAGATCAAGCAAGAATACCAACTCAACAATGTATTGATCACCTGAGCATTCGACTTGAAGACATCTTAGTAGCAACTTTTACCACTTTTCTGGTTCCCCATGCATTCTACCTAAACCTCCTCATCTCCCAAGATTCTCTACGCTCACTTTTGCAGAACCCAAGTTTTGTAAAGGAACCACAGGTAATACATCATTATTCCCAGCTCTGTTCTCCATCATTTCAAATTAGAGCCATAATATGACATCTTTCTCTAAATCTCCTCACCACCAAATTTCCTCCCATTTAAAATATTTTCATCCTTGTTCACGTCTATTCAATCTTAAGTCTCCTGCTTGAAGTTTTTAATTAAAGACATGGGGCAGCAAGTTAGATACAGAGAGGATCACAATCCTTGCAACCAGACCGAACCATAACCCATCAAATATCATGTATGTTCTTACCACTTAACAATTTCAGCTACCTTCAAACAACCAAAGATTCCATTAATATTAACAATATCAGAGACGATGGAGAGGCAAGCACAAAGGGCACCATCTCCTTCTCGCGGACTTGACAAAAGATTGCAAGACATTCAAGTAACACCTTCAACATCCAAGAGGAAAGGGAGGATGGTGGCCTTCCTACATCAAGGAACCCAATAATACGGTGCTGAGAAACAGAGTCACTCTCTAGAGACCTTTCACGCGACCCTACAAATTCAAGTGAAATCCAGAATCCATGGCAAAATTCTCCTTGTTTTGATGTTCTTCCTCCTTGTTTTCCACTTCAATTTGATGTCATCCATAGTGTACTACCAACTGAAAGTCGAATCATCAAACTCCTTGAACTACTAAAGAAAGTTGTTTCCGTTCGCTCTTCTTGCCACCAGAACTAATTTTTCCATTTAATGATGGCATTATGCTTATAAAGAGGAATGAGCAAGATACATACACTCTTCTGATTGTGCGATCACATGGGATGATCATGTGATCAATCTTTCTCATTTAGTGGTCCTCTTTTGGCTGTATACCAAACAATATTACTTCTCCTAGGTGGCCCCATAGCTCAGAATGACAAATGAATACAAGCAAGAGATAACTCCAATAATAATCTGTCATTTGTTGCTACTAATTTGTTTGTATCTTATAAAGAGCATTTGTGAATTAAATAAAATGAACTACTTGGAAGGTAATAATGAACGAAGTTCCATCTAATAGGAAAAGATAAGGAAGGCTATATAAATGCTGAGATTCCTATGTTAGCTTTGGCTTGCAATGTAAATTGAATAAGATAGTTATGTCATGGCTGCTCCAAGATTGGTTATGTCATGGCTGCTCCAAGATTGTTATGTCATGGCTGCTCCACTTGATGCAACCCTCCTTAGCTTGGTTGACATGGTTGCGGATTCATGCACACAAGACAAGAAAGTCACTAGAACAGAGTTGAGTTGAATCGAGAATTCAGGAAGCTCTACCAAGAAGAATGTTCTTTAGTTTATTAAGTTTCCCTCAAATTAGGTTTCCCCCAAAGCATGTGGAAAAGTTATATCAATGTGAGTCATCACTTCTTCTATAAAACAAGAATCGGTTTTCTCCAACATGCCAGAGACCCATTGCTATAGAGATTATTTTCTCTTTGCTGGATGGAAAAATGTTGCCTTGGTTACAATGGCATAGTCTGATTCAAGAAAAATATTTGCCTCAATCAAGTCTACTTAAGAAAATAACACAATAATAAAGATAGCAAAAAACATCTAATTTATGAGGAGATGAATAAGCCATATTATTCAATGTGGTGATGCTAGACATGCCAAGGAGTTAAACGTGTCACAGCCATGCACTTTGTCTTCTTGTCATTTCATCATTGGCAAAATTCAAACTCAAGACAACAATGTAGGATAATTATCATCGTATAAAAATGTTCTTTAATTGAAGTGTCACTTGATGATGGTGCAACACTCCACCATTTCTTCATTTAGTTAGGGGTTAAGTGACTTCACAGGCCCACCCAAACTAAACATATGAGATCTAAAGATCAATTCTGAGATGCTCACTAAAGCAATTAAGTAACTAAACATATGAGATCTAAAGATCAATTCTGAGATGCTCACTAAAGCAATTAAGTGAATATGGACTTCAAGACTTACCAATCAAGCTGGGCATGATCGACATATATTTGCTTAGCTCAAAAATGGACCATGAGAATAGCTTACAAATCAGCTCCAAATATATGGGATAAGACTTTGATGATGATGATGTTTTACTTTATATATGTGAAAGGGCAGCATTGTCTTTAGAAGTACTTGATAAACAAAAAAGTAAGTTGTATTGCTGATCCACTCTACCACAAAAGAAAGATATATTTCATGTTTCCAGTCTTCTCTTTTCATGCTCCTTAAAGTACCAACCTACCAATTGGAAAAAGGTACAGCCTATTCTAATTTTCAACTCTTTCAAGCCACAAGCTGAATCGAATAAGCCACTAGGAAGGAACTGACACAATTTTAACCCCTTACTGCTGAAGCCAATCAAATCTCTTTATAAATATTATATAAATTAAGACATAGTATGAAAATTTGGATCACAACCGAGGACCTGTCTACTGATTAGGGTCCATGCTCAACTCATGTGAACATGAAACATTTCAAACTCAAGAAATCACATTATCAAGCATCTAGCTGAATAAGGGGAAAAAAAATATTTGCACACGTTTACAGTCACTGGGCTTCTATACATCATCACTAGGTTGCGTATGGGAAATCGAATCGAGTCAACTCAATATTCCCGGGCTTCAATGCATTCTTAATCGAGAAGAAAGGAGAGAACAAAAAAGAGGTCAAGTCAGTAAAAAAAAAAAAAAGAATTTGTGAGTTATGAAGATCAAAATCAAATAACTAAAGCAGTTTCTAGCAAATTACCATCATACACCAAAAAAAAGTTGGTAGAAACATATTATACCTTTAAGTTCGATGTCCATCTGTTTGTTACCCACACCATCCATGCGGCCATATTTTCGCTTTCTTATATTCGTATTATGAATTAACACTATTGGAGGCCATATTATAAGATCCTCTTTATTTGCTGCTGCTTCATCTTCAGATAATAATCAGTAAGCCTTTGAGTTCTCTGCTACTCTAGCATAGTTCCACCCCATTAGAACACACAGTGCTATGTGGAATCCGAGGTGCTCAATACGTGCATTCTGTGAGTTGTAGGCATGCATGATAACAACCATGGGAATCCGTATACTCTTTGGAATCCCTGTGATTTTGCATGCCAAATGGATTGACTATCAGATATTCAGCCTTTTCCCATTGACATTACCAGGAGTATTAAACAAACCATAGCTAAATGGATTCATGTCAATAACAAAATGAATCCATGTACCAGTATAAAACAATCTGGTTGAATAAATGGCCAAATAATAAATAGAGGTGTAAAACTAAACTTAACAATTATGTTCAAACATATTAATGAGATGTGATTCATGTGAAGCTAGATATATCCTAATTAATCACTCCCAAGACAATTAAATGAATACCAACAGCAATAAAAGCCACAGCTCCAAGATAACGAGTTTCCATCACTATTTGTGGTCCAGATTCAAGCTGATTAAAGCAAAAAAATAAGACCAATCTTAAAGAAGCACACATATAACAGAGGATTGACTATTTCATTTGTGCATTATACATTCAGACAGTAGCATTTGTTTGCACGAATATCTACATAAAGGTATCTCAGAAGCTCTGAACTGACAATTGCTGTTTTCACTACAAGACACCAGACTAAAATAGTAAAGGTCAGCTTAGCAACAGATGAAATCACATGCACAGAGAGGCAGAGGAAGGTCAATGAATCAAAGGATGCATAATCTTTTCTTCTTTTCTTTTTTTTTTTTTCAGTAACTGTCGATAAATTTCAATATTTGTCTTGACAAATAAAGAAAACCGCTGTGTTCCAAGCTTCCCACTTATGTACTCTGCTCGAATTCAATATAATGATGAAATAATGGAAGTAGGAAGAAAGAATGTATCATCAAAGGGTTTAAAACAGCATTAGCATTAGGGGAAAAAACAAACGCTGAATCAGTACGTCTCCGACAACGATATCCCATTGAATAATAACCAAAAATACATGTAGTGGCATCAAGCAGTAAGCCAAAGGCGTCAGCAACCATAATCTTACTGTGTGGCTACCGGTACCCATCCAATGAATTTACAGTATGAAATGGTACACATCAGAATGAAGTAACAGAAAATCGTCACAGGAAAATAAACCAAACATACACCCCAGCACTCACACGCAGGAATCTCTGCCAACTAAATGAACATGTTCCTTAAAACAATTCCAAGTGGCAAACATCAAACCAATAATAGAACTCTTTGCTCACATTAGTAATACCTAATCTGCGAACCACAAGGGTATAAGTCCCAACCAGATACAAAATGCATCAACAAAGATGTCTGATGCTAAAAGAAGTGACTCAATCCATCTTCAACATTTCTTTGGCAGAGGAAAGGACATCACGTTAGCAAAGTGATCATTATAATCACATCATATGATTTCAAGAACCACATCCCTAAAAGATGTGTTTCTTAAAGCTTTGAAGAGGAAATCTCAGTTGTTTTGTCACTAACAGACAAAGTTCATTAATAAATGGAATGTATAAAATAGACATCATCATCATTGAAACTTATCCCATCCATTTGGGATGAATATCAGAAATTTGTACATAAACCAGTAATGACAAGATAAAATTAAAATTTCAAAAACTAACAGATAATTACATCAAAACTTTCAAGATGAAATCTCAGTTGTTTTGTTACTAACAGACAAAACTTTATTTATAAATAAAGTGTTAAAAAACATAGACATCATCATCGTCATCAAAGCCATATCCCACCAATTTGGGATGAACCATTTACAAACATTTCACCATTGTAAGTCTAAAATACTAGGGATGACATCCCACAAATAATGCTCTTGTCAACTCCTATTTTTCTAAGATCGGCCAAATGATGCACATTCCAACACAAAACGCAATAGGTAGATCTTTAGAAATGACAAAGATCCCTATTCTCATTATAAATAAAGGCCAATCTCCCTGTATTTCTTTATAAGCATGAAATCTTTTAAGTGAGGCTCTCCAACTACAACCATACCAGGACAGGTGCAAATACATAAAATCCTTCTGCATCACAAATTATTCCACCTAATTTGCATCCTTCTTCCCCGGTAGGACTAAAAACCAACAATGTTAAGTACCCTCTCCATCTCTTGACGAGGTCCGACTCTGAAGGATCCAAATAATTACCTCCTGATGCACTATCATTTATCAATACAACCTTCCACATCACTCGACCTCTCACTGCACCCAACCCCCGGAATCCAACCCAAAAATAAACTACCGATAGAGTTCGACATTGCCCAACTACCCATACTAAATATGTAGGATCAAGGATGAAAGTGGAGGTGGGCAAAGGAAAGATGGCAACGAACGATATCACTAACTACATAGAGGTCTCAACATACATTCTACACTGGATGTAGTACCAAGGAAAAATGAGAAGAAGATGACATGACAAGGGAGAAAGCCAGAATAAATAAGAACACCAATGAAGGAAAGCTTTCCTTAGATCGCTCAGATCCACAGCCACATACTTCACCTCTGCGCCGTGCCGAGAAGGCAGTGGGTCTCGGTAACCCACCGGCCCACTCCCCATGTGCTTCGAGGGATGCAGTTCATCCATCTCTCCCTCGTGCCCGGCTCCAGCGCGGTGGGCTGCCAGGCTGAAACCCGTTCGTTCGGGTTAAGGTTTCCATACTGCAGCAGTTGCTGGTCTCGCTCATCCCGCCCTTCCTCTTCCCCATACTTCCTCTTGAGAGAGAATTGAGGCCGAGGCGGGCCACCATGCCCGTCCAAGGGGTGCCAGAAATAGTGAGGCACGCCTCGAACGGCGGAGAGCATCCGGGCAGAAATGCCCCGGAGGAGGGAAATGGCGATTGAAACCTAGCCCCAGACCGTCCGGTTAGATGCCATGGCCAGCGCCGTGGGGGCCATAGGGGAAGAACCTGTCAGCTGCAGGGGTCGATCGGGCGGGATAGCGTCCGCCATCGGCGAGGACGATGGTGCGGCGCTCGAGCATGTGGAAGGAAGGGCCGGCAGTGGCGGAGACGGATGCGGAGGAGGGGTTTGAGGAAGAAGAGGGTTGCTGAAAGGAAGGAGCCATTCTTTGCTCGTCCATCGATGGTAGATCAGTTGAATGAAATTTTAGGGCGGGAGAGGAGGGGAGTTTTGTCTATTGGCTCTGCGACTGCAACTATTGTTAATCACTGAAATTCAAAGTTACTACGCATGTTATACAACTAACAGACTTTATCCCGCCACTTTCAACATGTAATTTAATTGGAAGTTTGTAATCACACAAGTATCACCGACACTTTCTTTTCTTTAGTTGCCTGTGGAATTTTGGATCGAGAAAAGAGGTATTTTTATAATTTCACTTTATTATCTATTTAGGATTTTATGCTCTATCTAAACTAAATTGCTGTTACGAAATGTTTGAGAATAATTTTGTGTGATCTAAACTTTTTTTAATGGATCATAAAATATATTTTGAAGTTTGTTGGTGAACATGCCTATAATAAACACAGGTTATTATGCTAGTTATACATATTAAAGAATAGAACTTTGATAATATTTTGTAATTTTGAGGACATTATCGCCCATTGTCTTAAACTATTGCGCCTCTATCCTTATATTTTATTTATGTAACTCTTATCTCCTAGTAGTCATCCCTTACAACTCGTCAACTGCACCTTTATCCCCATATTCATGCAACTCCAACTCCTTATAATTTTTTTGCAACTCTTTAGTTACCACCTCCCATATATTCACTACTCACATTTATTTTCCACTTTTCCATTTTTTTTTCTATTACACAACAACTCTCACTTTCTATATTGTACTATTGCCTTATTAACTCACTTCTCCTATTTCCTTTCTACTGCAATTTTTCTTTACTCACTTCTCATGTTCCCTTTCTAGAGCAATTTTTTTTTTTTTTTTTACTCACTTCTCATAATCTTTTTTCCTTGTTTTCTTTATAATTTTTTTTAAACAAAAGTTTAGGTAATTTGTTTGATGCAATGACAATTTCACACTAAATTATTGCATTAGTTAAGTAAAGGTTCATAATGAAAAACGAAACTTTATTGTCATGTTCATTTATATGTATTTATAAATTATAACTCCCCAAGCTCATGCACATTAAATTTATAATAATCATTTATTAAAAAATTTATGTATCTTTTTCTACAATATATGCATTAATTTGCAACATATGGATATGTATAGATAATTAATTTGAAATGTATGGATGTACCCGTACCAAGCATGGGTTATTGCCTTATTAGACTAGTTTTTATATCATAATACTATAGCAGGAGGTGTTAATTTAACTTTGACCGCTTCCTCCAATTTTGACTTAAAAAAAGATTCCACACTTCTTCAACCATTGATGATTTTTTAAAATAATTGCACTTATGATTAATCGTCATTCTCTAATTATGCTTAAAAAAGACAATAAAAACTTGGTTCTAGAGTCAACCGTCTCAGGTTACAGCATATCCATAGCACAGATCTAATGCATCTCTTTTTTTATCAGCTAAAGGGGCGGGCGCATTTCCCACATCAGGTAAATAAAAGCAGAACAAATAAGTGGATAAGGCACCAACTGCAACTGGCCCACAAACCTCACCAAAAGAAACATCAAGCAGCTGATGAGGGACCCTGATCACCCACTATGTGGCAAACCAAAATAAAAGATATCAGAGTCCAATAACTTCTTTTTTAGTTGAAGTCTTTTCTTCAAATTTAAATCAAATTAAACCAATTGATCACATAAGTGCAAAGTTGGGGAGAATGCCAAATTCAGCACAATCGTACAAGGTCATATTACCATAATAGTTGAGCCCTAGAAGGGTTGTGTGGGCAGGTGCTGTACTCATTAAAAATGAAATATAAATGCTTACATTTACTAATAAGCCAAAAAAAAAAAACCCTCCTAAAGTCACTCTCTCTCTTTTTATTTTTTATTTTTTCCTTCTTTGCTAGACCGGAGCAGTGGTAAAAGCAGAGCCGCTTCCAACATCCCCGGGATCAAACCCCTTGCCGGAAGGGTAAGGCCAAGGTCCATACATAGTAGCAAGTGGTGCTTCATGTTTGCAACCCAACCCATATCCAAACCATTGTTAAAATGGGTCAGACTTTTCTACCCTGTACCCATGAGTGAACAGTAGAGGCAGGGCCCAGGAGTCCCGATTCCATTTAGGGACTCGGCGAAAAAACAATATATATAAAAATAATAAGAAAATCTTCAATCATCATCAAAGTAATCTCTGCACAATTATGATGCTAAATACATACCCAAAATCATGAAACATTTAAATTAGTGGATGAATACAACTCTCACACACACCTCCAAACGTATCACTTAAATCGAAGAGAAAACACAAATCTAGTTTAGTATACAATAGACTTGTACAACCTAAACAAGCCAAATAAAAAGCACATTCGACCTTAAAAAATATCAAACCATTATATCATGAGAGTTACTCTCACAGGAGCATCTTTCATATAAATATATATATATATATATATATAAAAGGAGGACCTGCATACCCTCAGAATTTCAAGACGCATTATTAATCAACACCAGAAGTTGACAAAGGAAATAAGGATTCACTAAACAGAAAGAAACCCATATCAAAGTCACCCATTAACATTTTTAGAACGCAATGATCTGCAGATTCTTGCAAGAAATCAATAATCACTACAGTTGATTAAGGAAATGCTAAAAGGATGGGTGTATCAACTAACATAAATCATCTTCAAAGCTTATAACTAGGATCATTTTCGACTAGGAAAGCACATCAGATTCCCTTTTACTCTTTATCTGAGCCCTCTTCCTCGTATCAAAATCAACCTTATCCAAATCAAATGCTGAACCCAAATACCCATAATAGATTCTCTTCTTTGCACCCGTCTTCACATCCACCTTGACCAGGTAAGGGTTGCTCTCGTCGTCAACTCCAGACTGAGAAGTCTGAACACGTGCCCAGCTCTTGCGTCCACGGTTGTCTTTCTCAAAGTACTCCGCCAGACGCTCAGCCCCTTCCAGACCATTCTCGTTATTTTCAAATTTTACCACTGTAATGCCCATATGACCATCCTTTCCATATAAGGACCTTGCCTTGCCGCCGCCAAAACCAAGTTCTAGAAACCATATAACAGAAAAGGGAGAGAAAACATGTAAGATAAGACTGTGAGGCAGTGCACTTCTATTTCTCGGATCCGGTTGATTATGCAGGAAAAGAGAATGCCATGCAGGTAACATATCATGCTAGGGTTTCACCAGGTTCTTGACCATGGGTTCTTGTTGCTAAAAAGGAAATAGACTAATCACCAATGAAGCCAGAGTAAAAAGGTCATAGATAGCAAAGTTTTATCATCTTAAATACACACAAAAAAAAAAAGAGAGAACATTTCCATGGCTCATTTTTAACAGATTAATGATTAAAGATTACTTGGATATCCTGGGCTACAAAAACACAAGGGAAAAGATAAATCCCATATCACCTTCACAATGCATCCAAGTATAAAGCGATTGCATGGTAGGAATCACAGGAAAGAATTATCAATTGTAAAGGAAAACACTACTGCCCTGTCCATAGATCACAAGACTAGGTGAAATGACAAGTGAGATGTGTGGCAATCAAGTCTCATGCCTAGAGAGGTTTTCCCAACAATGGCATAAATGCGCATGAACATCATGCAACAGGTCAACAAAGAAACAAAATGTGTGTCCATTGTTGAGAAGCAGCTAGATCAACCTTCATAGGGACGGGCAAATACAAGGTGACTCGCTTATTAAAAATACCAGCATCAAAGCCCCTCGAAAACACAGGTCATGAAGGAAAAATATAATGATGATGATGACAAATAGGAAATAAGTCATAATTACGACTAAAGAAAATATGGTTGTTAACCCTTTTTATTTACTTAAAACTATAGTGTTTATAAAAAGAAAAATAAGAAATAGTAAATGTGAACTGGTTAAAAGTAAATAACAAGATATATATAATATAAAGAGAGAACAAAAGTAATCAAACGATAAAGTAAAAAAAAATTAAAGTTCTAAAGTGTCCCTAAATGAGCAAAATATTCACACCTCTTGGAATGTCCTCATGATGACATTTCCCATCCAATGGTCAAGGAGGCATGCATACCGTCATAAAAGCAGGACCGCTGAATTTAAAGGCGCCAACTGTGACAACATAACAGTTCCATATGCAGCGAAAATCCGCAGGAAAATATTACCCCCTTAAATGAAATTTGTGGAAAAAAAAACGAACTATTAATGTGTTTTTTTTTTTTTTTTTTTTTTTTTTTTTGGGTGGGTGGGTGGGTGGGTTGTTGGGTTCTGACTTCTGACAGAGATTAAAATAAATCAACTAAACTCACAGTTAATATTTAGATTATTATGAATTTTATAAGTAAAGAGCAAGGTGTCGGTCCTCATCCACATATGGGCTGTATACACACCTTTGGACTGACATGTAAAATGTAAAAAGTTCACATACTCTGAGTCACAGAATCAGCAAAATCCTATATGTCCCATGTTGGGCCCACATTAAAATCCAAACTATTTTTAACAGTTATATATAATGGTCATGCAATTGAAATCAAGCACTCACTTGTGTATGACTAACAATCATAAACAAGGAGAGTTGCATGACCCATGCCACAGTTCACAAAAAAGCCAAAACCTTGGATGGGGCAGGTATTTATTTCCCCAGAAAAACATATTGGATAGAAGCCATCACATACTATTAACCTTAAACTGATGAGAAGATTTGCACAACAAAATCCCTGAGGTGGTAAAAACTAAATCGAGAATCCATCTCATCCTTAAGGAAGGGGAAAAAAAGAAAAAGCAAAAAGCAAAAAGCAACAGTAGATCGGCTATCAAAAGATTCTCATCATCCCTCAAATTTTAAGAATCAGAGTTCAAACAAGTCTCACTCAGACGGTCCAAATACTCAGCAATCAAAGTAGCACCAGTAAATAATAAGTCACACTGTCACCGCAGCCCATGTTCCAAAATCGAATACAAGACCCACTCCAAACACACTGCTGAATATTAGCAATGATGCTTCTCCAGACAAAGGTAACTGATCTCCACAATCTTGAGGCTCAAGCCACTGCTACCAAAAACAAGCATCCAATGTTTTCAAGGTCATATGCCAGTATCTTCATTGCCAACACTGAAAGCCATTTATGCCACAAATACAAATCCCAAATCCCATACCTCTAATTGGTCTAAAGATAACCAATGTCCCCACTAAATGGAAAAAACTGATTATCCTCACCACCATTCCAATAAAAATCAAAAGGTTGTCCAAAAAAAAAAAAAAAAGATTATTGCAGGGGGTCTAGAAGGCTAATTTTATTTAATTCTTTATCCAAATGATAAGTACATCTCTGCAAGGCTTACATGAAACACCTAATCTTTAAATCTTGTGAATTCAGTTTATTCTGAGGGGTAATCCACACTGAATCAAGAACATGAACCCTATAAACAGAAGCCTTTTGTTCATCAAAGGTAAGTGATGAGAGGCGACGCCCCAATAAATTTGCTAGTCTTAATCTCAGTAGTTGTAGACATTACCAATAGGCAAAAATCAATTATTGCCACTACAATTCTTTTAGGCACCACAACAACAAAAGTACCCAATACAGTAGATAATTGATACCAAGACAGAACTCATGTAAATAATCTTCCTTCAGCAACAATGCCAACAATAACATGTACACGTGTACAAGCGAGTGCCCCAAAAAAAGATTCTGGAAAACAAAAAAAAAAGAAGGGAACCCATTGAACCTTGACATGCATCCTCTTCCCCACTCAAAGACCACTCACCTTTATTTCCTCCACTATAAAAGGAGCTAGAATCGATTGGGAAAATTATGCGCAAATATAAATGAAATCAATCCTTACTGAATAAGTTACAACCTATCCTCTTTGGTGAACATGCTGTAAAAAGCGAATATCTCTACTGTTCTTCCGGAACAGGTCACAACCTATCCTTTCTAGCGAAAAAGGAGTTATAAACAGCAATCATTACAAGTTCAATATCCCCACAATTATCTCATAAATTCTACCTTCAAGGTCTTCTATAAGTTTCATAGATCACATGTAAAGCCAAATACAGCTATTAAATTTAGAGTTGCAATCACCCTCTTCGAGACACTTGATCCCAAATCATTGCATTCATAGGATATTTTCCTACAAAGATTTCTTTTAAAACTCTTCCTAAAGAGCTGCTCATAGAAGCTTTTCATTATTGATCAACAAACCATTTGCCACTTTACATGCTATATAAACAACTCAATTGTTCTCCACTATTCCAACTTTTGCTTGAGTAGTCATAATTTTCCCATGAATGAAATCTGATCCATCCATAAACCTAAAATACTCTATGCCATCTACCTATTATTTCAATGAAGCTTTCCCTTCCAACTGCATGAAATTTAAAAAAAAAAAAGCAAAAAGGAAATGGTGGAAGGCCAACATGATAAAATTGATACAAAGACAGTTGGGGCAGAGTGTGTTCAGTTGTAGCAGGGTACAAATCAACTTGCTCATCAAAGGAAGAAAAGATAAACCATCTACATCGAATCTTTTCTTTTCTTTTTTTGCTTTGGGAGAGGGATGGGGTGTTTAACTGATTTCTTTATTATTTTTTAATGAAAAAGGACAGAAAAACCAAATATCACTCCAGGACCAATAATCCACTGATACCTAAACGTCTCGAGATTGGCTGAAACAGTGTCTGAACCCGTGTTTTTGAGACAAATCCACATCCTAACTGCTCATTTAACATTTTCAACCTCAAGCCCCAAAGATTTGGTAGCTGAGAAGAGAATCACACAAGACTCAAACAGTAGAAACTTCAACTTCCTTTTTTCTCACAAAGCTTTTCATCAACTTTCATGATAGGTAATAGAGAGGGCACCACAAAAGTTTTAAAAATCTTTCTTTGCCCATGCATGCAGTGGAATCCCAACCAATCAAACCCGTGCTGACTTCAAAAATGGATCAACAACTATCATCCATGGTTATGGCATAGTGGATAGTGCTCACTATTGCAACCTTGAGAATGTCCATTCAAAGTCATGTTACCACCAATCAAAAAAACAAAAAACTATCATCCTAAGGCCAAAAATAAAAACCTGTCATCCAAGGTTCAAGACAACATGTTACCATCAAAGAAAGTAATACACACCCATAAATAACAAGTTGAAAAGATAGTGAAGGTACTATCCAAATGTAGATACACTTATCCATTTCACTATGAACTTCCTACCCAGAAATGAGAAAAACTAATCCAACTACACTTTCTCAGCAGAGATTAAGCAAGAATACCAACCCAACAATGTTTTGACCACCTGAGCATTCGACTTGAAGACATCTTACTAGTAACTTTTACCTCTTTTCTGGTTCCCCATAAGTTCTATCTAAACCTCCTCATCTCCCAAGATTCCCTAGGCTCACTTGAAGAACCCCAAGTTTGTAAGGAACCACAGGTAATACATCAATATTCGTTATTCCCAGCTCTGTTCTCCATCATTTAAAATTAGAGTCATATTCTGACATCTTTCTCTAAATCTCATCACCACCAAATTTCCTCCCATTTAATATCTTCACATCCTTGTTCAGATCTATTCAATCTTAAGTATCCCACTCAAAGTTTTTGATTAAAGACATTGGGCAGTCACTTACAAAGAGGGCTGCAATCCTCAAAACAAGACCAAACCATAACCCATCACATATCATTTTTGTCCTTACCACTTAAATTTCAGCTACCTTCAGACAACCAAAGCTTCCATTAATATTAAAAATATCAGAGACGATGGAGAGGCAAGCACCAAGGTACCCCCTCCCTCTCACGGACTTGACAAAGGATTGCGAGACATTCAAGTAACAACTTCAATGTCCAAGAGGAAAGGGAGGATGGTGGCCTTCCTAGATCAAGGAACCCACCAATACAGTGCTGAGGAACAGAGTCACTCTCTAGAGACCTTTCACGCGACCCTAAAAATTCAAGTGAAATCCAGATGCCACGGCAAAATTCTCCTTGTTTTGAGGTTCTTCCACCTTGTTTTCTACTTCAATTTTATGCCATCCATAGTGTACTACCAACTGAAAGTCAAATCATTAAACTCCTAGGACTTCTAAAGTTTGTTATTTTCTTTCCCTCTTCTTACCACCATAACTAATTTTTCAATATAATGGTGGCATTATGCTTTTTCAATAGGAATGAGCAAGATAAATATGCTCCTCTGATTGCGTGACCTCGGATTGTGTTATCACATGGGATGATCCTGTGATCAATCTTTCTCATTTAGTGGTCCTCATTTGGCTGTATACCAAACAAGATTACTTCTCCTAGGTAACCCATAGTTCAGAATGATAAATGAGTACAAGCAAGAATAACTCCAATACTAATCTGTCATTCAATGCAATTAATTTTGTTTATATCTAACAAAGAGAAATTGTAAGTCAAATAAAATGAACTATTTAGGATGGTAATAATGAACAAAGCTCCATCTAAGAGGACAAGATAAGGAAGGGTATATAAATGCAAAGATTCCTATGTTAGCTTTGGCTTGCATGTATATTGGATAAGACAGTTATGTCATGGCTGCTCCAATTGGCAATCCCCAATAGCATGGTTCATATGGTTGAGGATTCATGCACACAAAACAAGAATGTCACTAGAACAGAGTCGAGTTGAATCTAGAATTCAAGAAGCACTACCAAGGAGAATGTTCTCTAGATTATTAGGTTTACCTCAAAGCACATGGAAAACTTACATCAATGTGAGTCATCACTAATTATATAAAATAAAAATGGGTTCTCTCCAATATGTCAGAGACTCATTGATATAGATATTAGTTTCTCTTTGCTGAATGGAAAATTGTTGCCTTGGTTACAAAGGCATAGTCCAATTCAAGAAAAATCTTTGCCTCAATCATGTCTACTTAAGAAAATAACACAATAATAAAGATGGCCAAAAACTTCTAATTTATGAGGAGATGAACAAATTACATTATTCAGGGTGGAAATGCTACACATGCCAAGGAGTTAAACATGTCACAGCCACTAGCTTTGTCGTCTTGTCATTTTGTCATTGGTAAAATTCAATTCAAGATAACAATGTACGAAAATTATCATCTTATAAAAATATTCTTTAATTGAAGTGTCACTTGATGATAAAGCAACACTCCACTGCCTTGTTTTCATTTAATTAGGGGTTAAGTGACAGCAAAGGCCCGCCCAAAACTAAAAACATGAGACCTAAAGATCAATTCTGAGATGCTCACTAAAGCAATTAAGTGAAATATACACTTCAAGACTTACCAATCAAGCTGGGCATGATTGACATATATTCACTTAGCTCAAAAATGGAACAAGAGAATAACTTATAAATCAACTCCAAATATATGGGATAAGACTTTGATGATGGTGTTGTTTTACCTCATGTGAAAAGGGCAGCATTGTCCCAAGTAGTTGATAAACAAAAAAGTAAGTTTTATTACTGATCCACTCTACACACGCGCGCGAGAGACACTTCATGTTTCCATTCTTCTCTTATCATTCTCCTTAGAGTACCAAATACCAATCGAGAAAAGGTACAGCCTATTCTAATTTTCAACTCTTTCAAAGCCACAAGCTAAAGTGATTGAGCCACTAGGAAGGAATTGACAAAATTTTGAAATTTTGACCCCTCGCAGCTGAAGCCAAAGAAATCTCTCTCTCTCTCTCTCTCTCTCTCTCTCTCTCTCTCTCTCTCTCTCTCTCTCTCTCTCTCTCTCTCTCTCTCCCCCAATCGAAAAAAGGTGCAGCCTATTCTAACTTTCAACTCTTTCAAGCCACAAGCTAAATTGAATGAGCCACTAGGAAGGAATTGGCACAATTTTGACCACACACTATATATAAAATTATACACAGGCATGGTATGAAGATTTCATTTCGATCACAACCATGGACCCATCTACTGATTCAGGCCCACGCTCAACTCATGTGAACAGGAAACACTTCAAACCCAAGACTTCAACACATTATCAAGCATCTAGTTGATTAAGGAAAACAAATTGTACACGTTTACAACTATACATCAACACTAGGTTGCGTAAGGGAAATAGAATCTAGTAAAGTCAATATACCCAGGCATTAATCCATTCTAACTTGAGAAGAGAGGAGAGGACAAAAAGAGGTCAAGTCAGAAAAAAAAATTGTGAGTTACGAAGATCAAAATCAAATAACTAAAGCAGTTTCTAGCAAAATACCATCATAAACAGAAACTAAGCTCAACCCTCTGGATGGATAGCTAGATTGGCCTTAGAATGAACAATAAGAAAGGAAAATCGTTGCGGCGACAAACATACTAACACCAAAAAAAAGTAGGTAGAAACATATAATACCTCGAAGTTCGGTGTCCATCTCTTTGTTACCCACACCATCCATACGGCCATCCTTCTGCTTTCCAGTATTCGTATTATGAATTAACACTATTGGAGGCCATATAATCAGATCTTCTTTATTTGCTGCTGCTTCATCTTCAGATAATAATTGATATGCCTTTGAGTTGTCTGGTACTCTCGTGTAGTTCCACCCCATTAGAACACACAGCGCTTTGTGGAATCCAAGGTGCTCAACACGAGCTTTCTGTGAGTTGTAGGCATGCATAAGAACACCATGGACATCTGTATACTCTTTGGAATCCCTGTGATTTTGCATGCCAAATGGATTGAATAACAGATATTCAGCCTTTTCCCATTGACATTGCCAGGAATATAAAACAAACCATGGATAAATGGATTCATGCCAATAACAAAATGAATCCATATAAAAACAACCTGGCTGAATAAATGGCCAAATAATAAATATAGTTGTAAAACTACACTTAACAATTATGTTCAAACATATTCATGATATGTGAAGCTAGATATATCCTATCCAATCACTCCCAAGATAATTAAATGAATACCAACAGCGGTAAAAGCTGCAGCTCCAAGATAATATTAAGCCAGTACTCCTTATTTCCATCACTATTTGCAGCCTAGATTCAAGCTGATTCAAGCAATAAAACAAGACCCATCATAAAGAAGCACATTTATAAAAGGGGATTGACTAATTCACTTGGGCATTATACATACAGACAGTAGCAAATGTTTGCATAAACATCTACATAAAGCTATGTCGGAAGCTCTGAACCAACAATTGCTGTTTTCACTACAAGACACCAGAGTAAAGTAGTAAAGGTCGACTTAGCAACAGATGAAATCACATGCATACAGAGGCAGATGAAGGTCAATGTATCAAAGGACGATGCATGATCATTGCTGATAAATTTAAATATTTGTCTTGATAAATAAAGAAAACCGCTGTGATCCAAGCTTCCCACTTATCTCCTCCACTCGAATGTAATATAATGATGAAATAATGAACGAAGGAAAAAAGAATGAATCATCAAAGGGTTTAAAACAGCATTAGCATTAGGGGAAAAAACAAGCGCTGAAACAGTACATTGCCAACAGCAATATCCCGTTGAATAATAACCAAAAAGAATCCAAATGGACAAAGCATCTTTGCCCACCCCTCCAAATATACATGCAGTGGAATTAAGCAGTATGCCAAAGGTACAAGCATCCATAATCTTACTATGTGGCTACCAGTACTCATACAATGAATCCACAGTATTTAATGGTACACGTCAGAATGAAATAACAGAAAAACATCACAAAGGGGGAAAAACATACACCCCGGCACGCACACACAAAAATCTCTGCCAACTAAATGGACAACTTTCCTTACCTTTTTTTTTAATGGTAACTAAATGGACATCTTCCTAGAAACAATCCCAAGTGACTAACATCAAACCACTAATAGAACTCTTTGCTCGCATTCGTAATACCTAATCAGCAAACCACAGGGGTATAAATCCCAACTCCCAAACAGATACAAAATGCATCAAATCACTAATACAACCCATCTTCAACATTTCTCTAGAAAAGTGAACAATATAATCCCATCATATGATTTCAAGAACCACATCCCTAAAAGATGTGTTTCTTAAAGTTTTGAAGGGGAAATCTCAGCTGTTTTGTCACTAACAGACAAACTTCATTAATAAATGGAGTGTAAAAAAATAGACATCATCATCATCAAAGCCTTACCATCAGTTTGGGATGAATATCAGAAATTATGCACATAAGCAACTAATGACAAGATAAAATTTCAAAAACTGAAAGATAATTACATCAAAGCTTTCAAGACAAATATCAGTTGTTTTGTTACTAAAAGACAAACTTTATTAATACATGAAGTGTAAAAAATTAACATCGTCATCATCATCAAAGCCTTATCCCGCCAATTTGGGATGAACGATTTACAAACATTTCACCATTGCAAGTCTAAAATATTTGGGAGGACACCCCACAAATAATGCCCAAAATCAAATACTAGTTTCTAGGATCGGACAAATGATGCACATTCCAACACAGAACGCAAAAGGTAGATGTTTAGAAATGCACAAAGATCCCTATTCTCATTATAAATAAACATTAATCTCTCCATGTTTCTTTGACATCTTCAAGTGAGGCTCTCCAGCTACAACCATACCAGGACAGGTGCAAATACATAAAGCCTCCTACATCACAATTTATTCCACCTAATTTGCATCCTTCTTCTCCAGTCGGACTAAAAACCAATAATGTTAATCACCCTCACCCTCTCCATCTCTCGACAAGGTCCAACTCGGAAGAATCCAAATTACCTCCTGATGCAATGCCACGGCTAAGTAAGTATACAGTCATGCTTCGTTCCTTCTCACTAAGAACCCCCTTCTTCCTCCTCTTTCCTTCCCCTCTTCTTCTAAAACTATCAGATACCGAACCGTCATTCACTCCACATGCAAGAATTCTTCTTCTCTCATGAAAGCACCACACCTTTTTAAACTCCAAAGTCTCCGACGAAGAAAGAACTTCTCAAAAACTTAGAAAGCATGATCATTATATCTGGCAAACGCAGTAACCTCCAACAGAATCCACCCCTTCAAATAGAAAACACATCAGGCCACTCCCCCCCAAAATTTATTAATTTAGTGTTTTTTTAAGATGGCTGCAAACCGCAAATAGCAACAGAAATGGAGGGACAAATGACACCAAATAAAATGACGCCCTAGTGGTGTGGAACAGGGATTGATGCAGGGCAGGTAGGAAAAACAGCTATTGGCATTTTATTATACACAGAAAATAATTTCCTTCTTATAAAGCAAACACATCATACGTCAGAACTCAAAAGTGCATGATTTTAAATCACCAGCAAACAGCTCATCCTTATTAAATAGAAGAAAAGGTAAACTAGTGTAGGAGTGAACATGCAAGGTCAACAAACCAACATAAAATAAACACTAGCTTCACAAGTAGATGATATCTTCAGAGAATCTGTTTAAAGCACCTGTTGGACTCCTTCAAACAAAAGAGACATCGACAAACATATCCGTTAAAATAGATTGGTCAGGACACCAACAAACATCTGTTGATATAGATGATCTAGTGTTACCATCTAGTACATCAAAATCAAAACGTAAGATGCAAATTTCCTTCCTTTCCTAAGTAATGAAGAATACATGCAAAAGGGAGTACAAACAATCACCATTTTCGAAGCAAAGACAATATCTTGCAAATGTGAACTACACTCACCCATCCTTAAAATGCAGAGAAGCACATAAGGCTTAACACAAGGATCCATACACTTTAAGCATGCAAATTTGCAGAGAAATTTCATAAACCAAGCTTACAAACACAATGAAAAAGCATAGCAGTACAGCACCCAGAGACGATCAATGGAAAGAGAGCCCATTTCCAAACATTAAAAGAAAGAAAGTGACAACAACTTCATGCTGTCACTTCACAGGGCAGACAATGCGTTCGAGTAACTAGCATGACATTTAATTTCATTCGTTTAGGCTTCCTACAGATGATAAAATCTGATTTGTGAAATTTTAAAAGCTTATATGCACCTGTGTACTCAACAATATCTTTTGTGAATATCAACACTATTCTCTTTACAGTGTTTTATATTGCGTTCTTGCAAGCAAGATCCTCAATATTGTCGTAGAAAAGAGGAGGAATGATTGATTGTAGTGAAGGAGAGGCACTTAGAAAACTGGTGATCAAAATGTACCCATCCATTTAGATTTCTACTCAGCCTTATAGTTTGATAATTTCCCCTTTTTTGAATGGTAACCTGATTTTATTGTAAAAGCTAACCAACATAAGAGACATTTCCTAAAAAGCAAAAATAGAGAACCAAACAAAAAAGAAGGAATACAACAGCAAAAATAAGGGCAGCCCCCAAAACACCTAGGCCAAAAAAACTAGTGAGGAAACATATCTGCAGCAAGGGTCTGCCAACCCACGCCCTCCTTGGCCAGGGAAACCGCAGCTACATTTGCGCCATGCAAGACATGAAAAAGGGAAGCACTCAGCTTCACAGCAAGCTACAGACCTACTTAACCTCGTCTGCCAAACACCAAGGAAAGGAAGAAGACACTGATGCCCATCTAATGACACAAGAAAAGTCTTCCTCTACTATAAAAGAGTGAATACCCAATCTGGTAGCTTTCCGAAGGCAATCAGTGTCCTAAGAGCAATCAACTCGGCTTAGCCTGCCAGACCCGAAAAAGAAAGTAAACAAACGGCCAAGCTATCTCTGAAAAGGCCACCATAATGGACTGCCCCAGATTACCCACCATGCGTCCATCTAAGTTAAGCTTAAGAAGACCTGCAGGGGGGGACCAAGCAGGAAGAGAGTTAATCCTGTAAGGACGGGAGAAAGCCACCTTGAACCAATTTCTCAAAATGGCTAAAGAACGGAAGAATAGAAGCCAAAGAAGAAACACAGAATTTAACTGTTGCTTCCAAATCACTCTCCCTAGAGGTGAGACTTTCAAAACAACTTTTGTTGCGCTACTTCCATAACACCGAAATCATAGTTAGGAAGCAAGCCTTCCACATCACTCGACCTCTCACTGCACCCACCCCCGGACACCAAGCCAAAAATAAATTAACGATAGAGTTGGACAGTGCCCAACTACAATCGAACCACCCAAGGACAGCTTTCCAAAGAGCTTGAGGTATATGAAAGTAGACAAAAAGATAGTTCGAAATTTTCTAGGTTTGGAAAGTTATAGACACTTCCATCCCCTGACCATGAAATCAGAAGTCATTGTGTATCTGCTTCATGAGATCTGAGAAGGAAGAGGAAATGTTGATATCCATTAAAGTTCCACATAGAAAGAACATTATAAAGAAGAAATGATTTTATGAGAACAAAGGTAAGGGGATAAGAAGAAGAAGAAGAAGAAGAAAAAATGAGTTTGAAAATTAATGAACAAAAAAACATTTGGACATGACATGTGCAGGAAGAGAAGCCAAAAGACTAGGAAGGAATGTAGTGGTGGTCCCAACAATGAAAAGAATTAGGGCATGGAAAAGAAGGGATGAGCTGCAAAAAGCTAAACAAAACAAAAATTAGGAATACATAAGCCCCAAAGCATTTCAAGAAGTAATGGATGGAAAATTAATTAGTCGGAGCCACGCATAAGAGGCAAGGAACTTAGCAGATCTTCATGAAAAGCATATGCAGCTGAGAGTGAGAACAAGGTATTACAGGGGTCAAAAGTTTAACGAAGCAATGAGAGTTGTGAAGAAGAGAAATGAACATTTACGGTCAAGAATAACATGAACTGTGAAGACAGTGATTAGATGTTTGGTGAGGAGGAGATTTGAGAACATGCAAGCATAGGGATTCCTGAGGAAGGGCAATTATGGTAGTATAGTTAAGGCAAGATATACGAAGGACGTCCAAGATTCTAGAATATTTGAACCAGATGCACAAAATAAGGAGGAGCTTTTCATGTCAGTGGAATCATGAAACTAAAGATGTGGTGGAGCTACAAAAAATAAATAAATAAGAAAATAAATAGTAATTATATGGTTTAACCACATTCTTGCTTGAGAAGCTTCTGAGAAGATCTTGGGGATACACAACAGGGAAGGGGTAATGTAGTATAATAAACAGACGGGGGATGCATTGGGATGAGACTACTGGGAATCACCATACAATGTTCACTGCAGTAAAAATGAGAGGAAGATGCAATGACAAGGAAGCATGCCAGAGTAAATAAGACTCCAAAGAGGGATGGATGACATAGATCTTGAGCTCACGGGGTCCAACGGGCTACACCAATAACCATGGACAAATGATAGAATACAATGATTAAAAAAAGATAAGCACTCACCCCAAGGATCAGGCAGTGCCACCAAGCATACGCTGATCTAAGGGAGTAGTGGTAACGGTATAGGGCTTTTTTTTTTTTTTTTTTTTTTTGGGGGGGGGATGGTGCGGGGCGCGGGCAGGGGGAGGGAGGGAGCAGGAGGAGGACATTGGCCAAAGAGGCAAGGTAAGTCAGTGAAAGAACTACAGAGGGCAGTAAAAGCATAGGTTCATCAAGGCTCTCAAGAGTACCAATTTGCATAAAATGATAAAACCCTAGAGAGAAAGGAAGCAAAGAATGGATATATCGAATGGAGCAATTAAACAAAGAAGACACACATCAGAAAAGTGGGGGTAGTAGTGGAAGGATGGATGGAGTTTGAATATTAGCAACATACAACGGAGGAAGATGACAAAATAGAAGAAATGAAAAGAATCTTGGGTTTAAGAATCTGCTGGAGAAAGACTACTTATAGCCATCCATAATGTAATAAAAAAATAAATAAAAGGAAATGGAGGTCAAAAGATGATTCAATGTGCAGTGTTCAATTTGTATGACTCCAACTAAAAAGTGAATGAAAAAAGGAGATGATAGGGAAAGTAAAAGAAAGATGAAGGAATGATATTTGTCAATTGGAATGCATAACGAACAGGGACAGGGAAAAAGACATGATAAGAAGTAATGCATATGGAAGTTGTCACAAGTGGACAATTTATGATGACTATGAGAATACTATTTGAAGGCGGAGCTCCATTCCCTCACAAGCTGTCACTATAAGAACAATAGCTTTTGTGCAAGATAAGAGATGGTGGGAAGGAAAAAGGGAAGTCTATTGGTTTCTGTCACTGAAACAGAGTCAGTAGTAGATGCTTTTTTGTTGTGTTGCCACCACAATGTAAGGGTCCGAGCCATTTTGTTGAAAATACCAATGACTGAGAAATTTTATTTGCATAAATTTAAAAACCGGAACTCCACTGGAGCAAACTCAGCAACAGTAAAAGGAAAAGACAGCTTTTTCAATGTATTATTGTTCTTGTAGGAAGTATTCCATGAAGAAGATGCATTCTCCTTGAAAATGCATCCATAATGAGAGGAAAACTATTGCCTGACCAAAATATGTAGACAGAGAAGAATTATTAGAATACAATGCAAAGCTGACTTTCCTTTGACGCTGTTTTAGGAACCAAACAAATTAGAACCTCTTTTTTTTTTTTTTTTTTTTTTGAAAAATAACAAATTAGAACTTTGAACCTGCAAATGTGGCTCCAGCTATAATAAAGATTCTCAATTGAAGCCAAGACCAGTAAAAATTAAAATAGGGGTCTCACAACCACAAAACTTATAGAACAAACAGACCATCCACATCAGATATGACAAAAAATTCTCAAACAAATAGTCTCCTGAGTAATTAACAGAAGAGCAGGCTATCAGCATTGCCTACAATATCATTTTGCAGCCATGTTTAGTAGACTGTGCATATACCTTCTTCAATGAATTATATACAACAGTGATCCAACAGATATCATAAAATGCTAAAAGAGTTCCTAAGACTAAAAATAGAAATGTGCTCAAGCAACTAAGGAGCTACAACAATTATTGCACTATTATCTCTTCAAAGTAAAAAATAAAAATAAAAATAAAAGTCCACATATATTACCACTGTATTATCGCATCAACAACAAAGAGTATCATGCCCAACAAATGAAGTTCGAACATCATGACCCATAAATAAATAAATAAACAATTGAAAAAAAAAATTCTCTGAAACCAGCCACCTCCAAGCCAAACAGAGGTTCAAAACTGTATCAAAGCTCCAAAAAATGACAGCTTAACAACTTGATTCAAAATGGTTCTCTACAACAAACTGGCAACTTGATATATCAATTCAAAATTTGTATTACCAAGACACAGCAACAACTAGCTGCACCAAGTAGGCCAAAAAGAGACACCTAAACTGATTCTCAATTCTCGAGCAAAATAAATGCTTCTTCTTTCTTTCTTGTTTGAATGGTAACATGACTCAAATCCACATCTTTGAGGTTGTGGAAATAAGCACATTCCACTGTGAAACAGGCTCTCTACATGCCATGGATTAAATGTATCGGCCGATAAATTGGCCATAGCAGCAGTGACCGATGCAATAAATACATATTATCAGCGCTAGCATCCATTGCAGCCCAATGAGCCATAGAGGCCACTACAAGACCATGTCGGGAGCTACATAAGTGAAAAGAAGAGGAAAAAAATGTACCCTATTTCATCGATTAAACTGGAAGGAGGGAAAAAAACTAAAAGGAGGAGGAGAAGGGATTAGGGATATGCACATCACCATCATCACGAGGAGGAAAAACAGCAGCAGAAGAAGAAGATGACGTACTTAGAGGAGGACCACAGCATCTGCAGCAACACCCAGCCACCGACAGACAGCGGAAGCTGCAGTGGCTTCTTCTCTTTCACCTTCTCCTCCTTTTTTTTCCTCTCTCTGTTTCAACCTTCCATAATCTTCATACAAAAGAAAGCAGGGGTTCTCGAGTCTCAACAATTGGAAAAAGGGACGATGCCCATTTTAGGGTCTCAAAAACTAAAATAAAGGGAAAGGAATCCCACTTTTTAGATCTATGGAGATTCATGGCCCCCGCAGTGGGGCCCACGTAATTTATCTAAAGAAATCGCTAATAATATAAATTCTCTCTAATAGGTTGGGCCCACAGGTTAAAGATCTAAATTAAAAGTAAATGTCCTGCCCATATTAAGCCCTAGCTAAATTTTATCTAATAGAAAATACAATAACCAAATTTCATTATAGGAATAGCGCCCTGGTCAAATTTCACTATGATGGTAGAAAATAGGCCCTAGCCAATTTTCACATTAATAGGAAAAGAGCCATGGTCAAATTTGACTCTAATAAGAAATAGGCCTAGCCTAAATTCATGCTAATAAAAAAAATGGGCCCTTTTTCTCCCTAATAGGAAATAGAGCTTTAGCAAATTTCGCTTAGCAGGAAATGTTTATAATCATACAGCAATACATGACCTCGTGCAATGAGGGGACCACTACGCCCCTCTATAAAATATATATATATATATATATATTCTAGCGTTTTCCAACATTTTAGTCCACTATGCCCACTGCTGCCGCTATTTTCATCCTTGCTACGTGCAATATTACATGTAACTAAATCAATAAAACACTATTGTTGCTATGAATGTTTTACACCCACTCCAAACCATATATTACGATAGGAGCCTCATGAGTTAATCCTATATTCCATTGGTTACCATACATTAGTACAGACACCACAGATAATAATGATGATTAGAAGAAACACGTGACATCAATCGGCAAAACCATATATGCAAGAACCCTACCAAAACAAGACTACTAGAGCTCATCAAAAACACATCTACAGCAGTCAAAGCATAGGTGCATTGTCATTTCAAAGAACTCCCAAACACCCAGATCAGCTAAGAATCCCAATTGTTCAGTAACCCAAAATCTGAGTTACCAAATTCAGTGGGCTCGAGTCAGTCAATCAAACTGCTTCCTCATTTGTCAGTTGCCACAGAGTTCAGTGAATTCAACAAAACAATCATTGACGAATAAAACCATATCTGGACCAATAAATCCTACTTAATAAAAAAATGGTCTAATCAATTCATTTAAGTGCTAATTCACCTCACAGTCTAAGCTTAAGAAGACATTAAGAGAAGTCACCACCTTTATCAGCTAGACAACAAGTCAACCACTGATATGTTATTAGTTTATTTCACCATGAACCAAATTAACGTGAAACCAAAATATGACTTAAGTCAAATTGCAAATCTAGAGTCACAACTATGTCCAAGAAAGAGCCGAGTATTTAAGTTGTCTGTCACTCCCCAATACACAGCAATCACACCACATGTACAAATGAACCTATAGAATTGCCTTCATGCTACTCATCAACCCCCACCAACCTACCACACCACACCAGCACCACCAAATGATGCCAGCCTCTCAAGCAAAACCCCTTTCTTCCAAAAAGAAACACAAAATCTAGCTTCAAAATTCAAAAGTCCACTAGTCCCATCTTGAGTAATCTAACAGCATGACAGGATTCACGTCCATGACCCGACTTTCACAAGTTTAAGATGTGATTAATGTCTAGAGCTATTATCCCATGCGCAAATCAGCACGACCTCTAACGGCCCTCAATCCCTCAATCCAATTGTCTGAGTCCCATTTTGACTACTATAACTGCGTAATAGGATTCACATAAATTTTTCCCAAGAAAATTAATAGAACCTTCAACTGCCCTTCATCCCAGTCGCGCCAAATACTCCATTTATGAGAACTCTAAAACCCAATTGAAATCTAAAACCCATCATCTTCACATGCAAGTCGCTCACCTTCCTATCAAAAACAATTAGAAAAGCAAAACAGACATAGAAAAAGGTATCGGCTCCGATATTATCAAACCTGTCACAGATGAGGCAACGCAGAACACCAGACTTTCCATCATCTAAGAAATTCTTCTTCTGTAGGATGTTCTCATTGAGTAATTTCGCGCAATGAAGGAAAGCTTTCTTCAGGTCCTTCAGATCCACATCCACATACTTCACCTCTGCACCGCTGGCCATATCACCGCCGGACGCACCTGGCCGAGAAGGCGGTGGTAGGTCACCGTAACCGTCCGGCCCGCTCCTCGAGTTCTTAGAGGGACGCAGGTCTTCCTGACCCCGCCTGCCCGGTTCCAGTGCGTCCCAGCGTGGCGGGCTGCCAAGCCGGTCACCGCCCGGAAACCCATTAGGATTAGGGTTTCCATACTGCAGCAGCTGCTGCTGCCGCTGGCGCACAAACTCCTCTCGCCCATCCCGGCCTTCCTCCTCTCCATACTTCCTCTTGAGAGAGAATTCAGGCCGGGGCGGGCCGCCGCGCCCGTCCAAGGGGTGCCAGAAATCGTGCCGCCCGCCTCGGCCGAACAGTTCCTCCCGCTCCCGCTCGCGTCGAAAAGCATCGGGGCTGAAATGACCATGTGGGGGGTAATTCCGATCGAAACCGAACGGCGGGCCGTCAGGCTCAATGCCGTGGCCGGGACCATGGGGACCGTAGGGGAAGAATCTGTCGGCTGCGGGGTCAATGGCGTGATCGGGCGGGAGGGCGAAGTAGGAGCGGACGCTGCCGTCCGCGAGGACGATGGTGCGGCGCTCGAGCATGTGGAAGCCGTAGGCGGGGGGAGGAGGGGGGCCGGGGTCCTGGTGGGGGAAGGGGGCGGCCGGCGCGAGGAGGGGAGCGGGCGGAGCATGGGAGGAGGGTCCGGCAGCGGCGGCGGCGGATGCGGAGGGGGAGGGTTTGGTGTCGGGAGGGGGGTTGTTGGATTCCCATCGGGATTTCCTATGAGCGGAGGAGGAGGAGGGGTTTGAGGAAGAAGAAGGGTTCTGGTTCTGTAAGGAAGAACCCTTTCCGGCCATTCTCTGGTCGTTCATCGATGAAAAATGACAACTTTCTTTTAGGGTTAGTGTATCGGATTTGGCTCTGCAACTCGTAGGAGTGCCCAAGGGTAATAGCGTTTTTCGGCGTACTGCCTTCTCTTTATTCTCCTCCCACCATTGGAAAAAGAGGGTTTTTGATGATTCGTTTTGGGAAGATCCATACCGTAGAACTTGATCGATCGTAAGTAAATCGGTCACAAACTCATTTTTAAATGGAATCGGTGAAGAGGTCACGCTAGATAGTTATAAAAAAGAAAAAGGGGAATTTGGGCTAACTTCCCTCGAATGTGGTTTTTATTGTATACGGTCCACTATATTTTATTTGATTGATGGTACTTCTTTTATAAAAATAATTTACTAAAAAAAACAAAAACGCCTTTGTACACGTCAGCAAAAGCAGAACTCAGACAAATCTATCTGAGTTTTGACAAAACTCATACAAAATTCAGATAAATTTATTAAAACTCAGCAATAATTCAAATATAAAACAATATATGTCAAATCAAATTCTAATATAAAACAATAAATACCAAACATTTCTTCCTGACCACACACTCAAATCTCATCTCCATTCTAATTAATTTCTCTTCATCAAATCTCATCTCCATTCCAATTTCTCTTCATCTTGGGTCTTGTAGGCCCTTCCTCCTCATAAATCTCTTTTGGAAAAACCTTAACCAGTTTCTCCAAAGAAGACTTGAGTTTATAATAAACTAATTTCTCTGCTACATTTGACTCCTCGATGTAGTTTATTGTAAGACCCCATTTTCTAGCATAGTTTATCCATGGAGGCTCAATTATCGAACCCATATATTCTGCAGCCACAACCTCAAAATGAGTTCCTGTGTCCATCCTCACATAACTGAGTTGTCTTAGTCTAATATCAAATAAAAAGGACTTTAAATAAGTTTATTTTTTTCAAACTCAGATAAATTTGTTTTGGTCAAAACTTAGATAAATTTACCTGAGTTTTTGTTCAGTTTATCTGAGTTTCTGGAAAAATTTTCTAAGCTCAGCGACACCAAAAATCAAAATATGGAAAATCAGATTCAAATAAAAATCAAAATTCAAAACAATAACACTTGATAACCATAATCCAATCGAGAAAAGAGAGAGGGAAAACAAGCAAAAGAGCAAACTGCTCTTTTTCAAATCAGTTGTATAGAGAGATTTGGAAGAGACTTCAGATGAAAGAGTCAGCTGTAGAGAGGGAGAGAGAGAGATTTGGAAGAGACTTAGATGAAAGAGTAAGAGAAAGTAGAACCGTTTCTATCTCTGAAGAAATGAAAGAGAGATAATCGAAAGTCATTGTGGCAACGGAAGGTGCTCTGCAACGATACTCCACAACCATGGAAAGGAACGGAAAATGGAAAATGAGAGAGAAGAAGAATGAAGGAGTTCTCTGGGATAACAGAGAATAAGAGATAACTTGGCCTATGAATAAGGGTTGAAAGGGGAAAATTAATCATGAAAATATATGGCATGGCATATTAGGGACCTTTCACCAAAATATCTCCAGCTATCTGGAGTATAAATATTAGAGAAAAAGTTGTTGGATTGGATGCCTTAGAAGACCATGTTCAGGGATTGTTGGCTAATTTATAAAAAAAAAAAAAAGAATTTTACGGAAAAATCTCCGGTAGGTGTCCCTTGTACGAAAAAGCTTTACCCATTTCGGATAGCATAAACAGGGTTTGTAAGATGTTTTTTTATTTTATTTTATTTTATTTTTACTTGAGAGAAGCTACAGTAGTGTGCTCGCATCTGATAAGGGCGATGCTGGCGTCGCTCCCTACAGACTTCGATAAAACACAAGCAATCCTTTTTTACCCTCATTTGCAGTCTGTTGGGTTGTTTGTGGCAGCAACCCCTATTACCTCGTCTGTGGTCTTCTTCTCTGAAAACGGGCGGCATGATGGAGTCCGGATTATTTGCCTCTCCTCGTCTCTTTTCTGCAAACTACAACGCTGACAGCCAATAACCATAGTCTGGAACCTCTGATCTTCATTTATCATAGTTCCATAATCGATAGATCGATCTACAACCTCGATCTCTTCTCTGCAAACTCATATTTCGTGATATTCTCTCTGGGATGATCGGTGGCCCACCTTGGATTCAAATCCAATCTAGAAGAAGAACTTGAGATTGGGTCTTCTTCTTTGGTGATGCCACGACTGGCATACCCTTTCGAGTCTCGTTCTTTGCAACGCTAAGCCGACTCAAAAGTCTTTTTGCCCTAATTAGTCGATCTAGTTGTCTTCTTCCTCTATTCTCTGCAACAAGCAACAACCTAAACTGGAAGTCCAGATTTGTCTCTGTTGGATTTTGTGTAGCAATTGATCAAATCAATCCTCTACAAATCCAACCAACCAATATGAATCGTGGCCCTCTTTGATTTGATTCCTTAAATCTCTTTCAATCACGCCTAGCCCAAACCCTAGGAGAATAAAATTGGTGCATCGTCGTGAATAGAGAAGACAGTAATGGAGGACTTGGATGAGGAATAGATGGGGAGTGACGCAAGTAATTCCTCTCAAGTTTATAAAAAAAAACGGAAATGGGCCGACAGACCCTTTTTCGTGCTTCCCATGTTAGGAAGGACTTTTTCGTGCAACAACTATTAGAGACTTTCTCGTAAAACCCTCAAAAAAAAAAAATCCTAGCCATTGATTTAACAAGCTTGGAATTTCATGGTTGTTTAGTCAAAGGATTTTTATTTTTAGATTTAATCTAATTGTCAGTGAAGATTTTATTAGCATTATATTGGACTGGGTGCAGGATCATAGGGTGATAATAGTGTGAAAGAAGTTATACCAAAAGAAGCATAGCCCTACACGCCGACCAAGGAGTTATGGCCCGATCCGACATGTTAACTAGCATTGACCGGGCCAACCCGGCTGACACAGCCAATTGATGGCCCGTGCTGGGCTACGGTAACCCTAACCCACTCACCCCCGCCCCCCTCTCCTTAAAAAAAAACCTAGTAGGGTGTTTTAACAGTTTTACACTCCAATGGTTAAATGAGGGGCATCTACGTCATTTCAATACTTAGCCCCAGTTTGGTATCACTACTTTTTTTCTCTTTCTCAAAATATCTAAATCAGGTAAAGATTTTGACAATCGAGATGTTTGACAGCCTCTAAATGGTGTAGATAAGTAGAGGCAATACCTTTATTTCCCACACCCCACCACTGCATGCATGTAAAAAGTTATAGAAAAAAAAAAAAAAAAAAAGAAGAAGTTGGTGAACAGTGTTCCTGGCCCATTCACACCAAAATTTTTTTTTTTTCGAAATCTAAGAGTGTAAATAAAGATGCAATACCGTTGAAAATGTTTACAAGATCAAATACGACAATGAGACAAAATTTCAGCCGTTAGATCATTACCAATCTCGAGATATGTACAAAAAAGTGAGCCATTTGGATGTAATTTTCTGGAATTTGTGGGGCCCAAACACAAGATCTAGACTGCTAGATCTCTTTGCAAGCTGAAAACAACAATGTGGTCAATTTTCAATGCTCGATACTTTGTAGATCTCGAGATATTTGCAAAACAATATCAATTATTGATGAATTATGCTCAATATTGGATTTGTCCACGAGCAGTAACATTTTTTATATTTTTTAATTATTTATGAGAGTGTAAGTCAAGATCCAAACCGTTTGAAATGTTCACAAGGTCAAACACGCCCATCATACCAAATCTCAGTCGTTGGATCATTACCAATCTCTAGATATGTGCAAAAAACGCGAGCCATTGGATGTAATTTTTTGGATCATGTGGACTCCAAATACAAGATCCAAATCGTTAGATCTCTTTGGAAGGTTGCAAACAGCTATAGGGTTAAATTTCAATGCTTGATACCTTACGGATCTCAATAAAATCATAAAAAACTTTCAATCATTGATATAAAAATCTCTATTTAACATAGATCCTTACATTACCAAATACTTTTTTTTAAAAATTATTTTTGTCTCTTTTTTTAATGGCTCCATTTTGATGGATCTGTCAAAAAAAAAAAAAAAAAGTAGATACACCAAACAAGGCCTTAGTAGATTTAAAAATGAGAGTTGCTAATGCCACACCAAAAACTTCTTTTTTCCACATCCCTTTATTTTAAGACCAATATACCCATAAGTAAAATTACCATAAAGGACACCATTCATAGTTCCATACCTCACCCAATTTCTCTAAACACTCACACACCATCGTCCCATTCAGCAACACTGCTGGAGGGGGAGAGGGAGAGATAGGGTGGGAGAGCGAAGGAGACATGGACGGGGAGAGAGGGAGAGGAAGAGAAAAATAAGGAGAGGGAAAGTGGGTGGTGGCGGGCAAGGAGAGGGAGAGAGGGCGGCGACGGGCAGGGAGAGGGAGGGAGAGGGAAAGATGGCGACGAATGAGCGGAGGTAGGCAGGGATAACGAGAGAGGGAGGGAGAGGGAGAGAGAAAGAATGGTAGGGAGAGGGAGAGAGGGACGATGAGAGTGGGGGAAGAAGGGGAGTGCGGAGAGAAGGTGAGGGAGAGAGGATATGATAATTTGGGGAAAAAAGGTCGTTTAGAGAGAATTTTTGGCAATCTCTTGACTTAAGTGGTCTGTGTAGAGAGAAGGAATGTTGAAAAAAGAAGTTTTGTGCGTGGCGTTAGCAACTCTCTTTAAAAATATCATATTTTTTTCTCATTTGTTAACATTCATCTACGCTCTTTCTAATTTGTCTTTCTCTTTTTTATAGCTATTAGAGCTCTATCTAAGTTCTACGAGGCACCAGGTTGAAAACCGTAAAAGTCCATAAAGCCTTTTTCAATTTATATAAAAAAATAAAATAAAAATAAGGAGGGGCATGTGGGTTGGCTGTGGGCTTGCTCGTCATAACATATATCACGCCATGGGCAGTGCTGGGCCGACTGCTTGCCGGCCTGAGCACGGCTTGTGAATTTTCACAGGCCGACAAAACTGGGCTAACGAACCAGCACAGCCTATTTTACACCCTTAACTGAAACTATCGATCCCTGATTTCTTAAGTGAAAGCATCACTTGTTAGACTAAGTAGTCCAACACGTCCAAAATAATAGTAATAATGATAATTCTCGAGAATTTGCCTTTTTTTTTGCATAATAAATTAACAAGGATTACCAACTCCACTTGTAGTTTATTTTCATTTCCTAATATACAAAGAAGCATTACCAACTTTGCTTATGGCCTTCTTTTAAGTTTATTTTGGGTAAAAACTTTGCTCGTCACTTGCCAATATACTTCTCAAAAGCAAAGACTGACACAGAAAAAAAGACCCAAAAAAAATAAAAAAAGTTCAACCTGAGTTGTTGTAAAATTTAATTTAACCCACATGAGAGCGGTTCAATTTTCTCGACATTCATTGTCTCTCTGAAAACAAAAAATCACAAGTACAAGTCACCGTTCAGTTAAATCTCCCCCTGTCATGTTTTAACATTCATGTTTCTTATGATGTGACTTTTGGCCTTATCCACTTGTGACCACTTCAACAATCTTTCTCTAAAACTCATTTTCCCATAGAATTTCAGGAATTCAATTTCTTACTACCAAAAACAGGCGTCTTTTACCGAATTATAGCGAAAATTCTATAAATCCTGCTCTCATTGAATCCCCCTCCTATCAGCAAAGCCATTATTTTTTATGAACAGTGGTATAAGAATTGGATAAAGTAGAAAATGCCAAACAATATCATCCCAAGAGGAATCATCCATCCGCGTTACAACAAGACTGTGTGGCTTCAGGCTTGGGTTGTCTTCAATAAAACAAACATCACAATGCAGATGTAAAACCAGCAAAGTGATAATTTACTCAGAGAGAGAGAGAGAGAGATAAAAAAAGGGGAAAAAACCTTTTTACATGTACTCCCTAGGCTCATCTTATTTAAAAGAACCATATCGATCTATTAGGGATCGAATACCGTGTTATTCTCTATGAGAAGCAATCAAGCAAGCACATGCAATCAATCTAGGACACAAAGATGTTCATGTTTCGGGAGATTCACGCTTGTTTAATTCTCTTCATGTGATACACAAGAGTCCAATTCTCACCCAGTATAACAATTCATCCAATATAAGTACATGAAATCCTATACCTCAAGACAACCACAATCGTCGGATTGACTTTATAATAAATGTTTCAGATTTTAAACTGATCAATCAAATCATGTATAGAACACACTTCACTAATCTATTATGATTTTCATTATTGAGCAATAAATGCACTCTATGCTTTTAAGTATTTGTAAGATCACTCTTATCCCAATTAAAACTATTGAGGTATAGGATGAACCCTTCGCTGGGGATGTCAAATGGACCGGGCCCAGCTCGCCAGTCAACGGGGCATGGCCCGTTTTCTTGGCCCGATAAGGCACTACCCGGCAGGCACGCCGGGCTAGTGGGCTGGCACCCGCGGCCCGCCAGCCTGCCCAACACGCCAGCCCGCCAGGCCCGCCCAACGTCCATAACCCTTTTATTTTTTAAGCCCGTTTTAAAACACCCCCCCCCCCCCCCCAACAGCTATAAAACGGTCATATAAGGGGTATTTTGTGTCATTTTTCATTTTACAAAGTCTATAAATACCCTAACCCTTTCATTCTCATTCCTCACCAATTTACACAACTCTCTCACTCTTTATACAATTTCTAGCTCTCTCTCTCAAAGCATTCAACTCTCTCACTCTCTTTAAGAAGTTTTTTGAGGGACAAATATCGAGTGATCAAGAGACAAGATTAAAGGGGCTTTCAAAGATTTAGAGGTATTTATATTATTTAAATTTGAGATTTCATATATATAAGTTTATATTATATTATACTAACTCTCATTTTCTCCCATTTCTTATATTAATTACCACAAAAGAAGGCTATTAGCCTATTATTGTTATTATTTATAAATTTTATTTTTTGAAATATGGTTAGAAGATTTCCTACATAATTTTCTTCAGTTAATTTAGGGGTTGAAGAAGAATTTATTGAATTACAAGATGAAGTAGGTGATTTTCCACCCCCCTTTCCTCAGAGTTCCCGTAAACTAACAAAGGGGAATAGAACTTCAGTAGTTTTGGATGTACTTACAAGTTTGATGTTATTGAAAATGAAAATAAAGTTGAAAAGGCATAATGCAAATTTTGTAGTAAGATTTATGATGCCCAATCAAAAAAATGTACAGGCCATTTGACAATACATAGGTAAAAATGTTTAGCTTTATATAAACCGGTGGATGCAGGGACAGAGGGGGCCTGGTTCACAGACCCAAATTTCTACTACTGGTGGTGGTAGTAATAGTAGTAGTTTGGGTATTTTTTTCTTTTAATGCACAAAGTGCAAGACAAAATCTTGTTAAAATGATTGTGTTATCTGAATTATCATTTTCTTTTACTGAAAATTAGTTTTTAAATAATGGGTCTAGAAATACTGTCAACCACAAGTTCACAGTATTTCAAGAAATACTGCCAGAAATGATACTATTAGACTCTGGCAGGAAGAGAAAACAAATATCAAAAATTACCTTGTAGAAATTCCTGGTAGAATAGTCATAACCACATATATGTGGACTTCTAAATGGGGTAATAGTTTTCTTTATATTACTGCACATAACATAGATGCAAAATGGATTATTAATAAATGTATAATTAGTTTTAGCTGTCCTGAATGGCCACACAATGACACTAGAATAAGTACATTTATTTTGAAAAACTAGATGAATATAATATTAAGGAAAAAGTTTTTATCTATAATTTTAGATAATGCCAGTAATAATACAGTGGCTATTAAATTAATGAGAAAGCAGATGCCACTTGCAACTTTGATAGATAACTCTATCTTTCAAAATAGATGTGTATGTCACATATTAAATCTCATTATAAAGGTTGATTTAAAGCATATTATAAGTTACACAGATGCTATTAAAGACATTACTAAATTTATTTTCTCATCCGAACAGAGAAGACAATTGTATTCCCAAATATGTGTGAGGCAAGGCGTAACAGCTATTAAAATGCCTAAAGAGGTAGAACATAGATGGAATTCTATGTATAATTTGTTAAACAAGGCACTTGATTGAAAAACTGTTTTGAATGAATTTTGTGCTTTTTATGCACAAGATTTGATGATTAGTGATGAACATTGAGAGTTATGTGCCCATATAAAATATTTATTAGAAGCTTTTTATACTTCAACATTATTTTTTTCCGGGATATATTATCCCACATTTAATGAATCTTTAATGAAGTTTTTTAAAATTACTTTACAAGTTAGTAGATTTAAAGATCGTTTTTTACTGAGTAGCACTATTAGAAACATGAAATTTTTTTTTAATAAATATTGAAAAGGGGCTCCAATGACATTTTCTTTAACTGCTGTATTTGATCCTAGATTAAAATTAAGTTGTGTACAATTTTTTATTGATGGAATAAATAAAAATATGAATGATATAGATTTAAATATTTTTTCAAATATAATGGCAAATTTACAAGTACTTTTTTCAATTTTATTGTGAGCAAATGAGTACAACTGAGCATAGTATGGGTCATTCAGAAGTCCAGCAAACATGTGTTGGTGAGTGGGATGTGTGGTATTCTCCTCTGTCAACGGGCATGGCATCCAGCTCAAGCTACTCAAGTAACACCGTGACGGAGTTATCATCGTATATTGACGTCGGTGTAATACGGGTGCATGATGTATCTAGTTTTGACATTTTAGCTTGTGGAAGCAACAAGAGAGCATTTATCCGATGTTGGCCGCCATGGCTCATGATCAATTAATTATGCCAATGTCTTTTGTAGCATTAGAACGAGCTTTTCATGAGGTAGACGTGTGGTGGATGACAGAAAAACAAATCTAACTGAAGAAACGGTGGAGTGTTGTGTTTGCCTACGAGACTGGTATTTGACAAATAAGAGGAAGCAAGAGTTGACATCAATGGAAGATTATGATCCAGTAGAATACATTAGTGGACAACGCATCTGATTTTTTACTTTTTCCTTCATTGTAATTCTTTTTTTTTTTATTTTCTAAAAAGATTGTAAGGTTTTGGAGGTAATCCTATTTAAAAACCTTCAAGAAGTTAAGATTCAAATGGTTCTCTCTTCTCAGTGGAGTAGGTCGAGTTTGACCGAACCATTTGAATATCTTTGTCGTTCTTCGTGCTTGTGTTCTAATTTTTTTTTAATACTGATAAGAAAAAAAAAAGGAAAAATGTGAAGGCCTGCCGGCCTGGCAATGTTAGATTGTATGGACTCAATCAATCAGATGATGTAATAAATTGATTAATTTTTTTATTTATCAATAATATCATGCTTTCCTTTTATGAGATGAATTGTGTTTTATTACTTAATGTGCATGACCAATACATATGATATAATTGTTCATGAGATGAATTAGGTCCTATTAGTATATTAGATGCAATATATGTGTATAGATGAGATCAATATACGGGAGACATGTGTCACAAATTTTATACTTAAATATTTTTACAATCAGTGATGAGACTGAGCATCTCATCTGATAAGGTTGCAGCACTTTGATCACTATGAGATAGTGTGATTTGTCTCAATCATCAGAATGTAAGATTCTGGATCATAGTGCTGGTACATTGGATGTATTGAAGGACCATGAGAAGCACCTTACGGAATACTGTCTCGAATTTAAGGTTTGCTCTCATAATTCCCTAGCAATAGGCTCTCAATCCTGAGACATTGATGAACTTAAGTTTCTATCTATTCATTTGCTTTGAGTCATCAATGAGTGAGGCAAACTGTAGATCAACACCTCGGTATCTTGGGTAGGTGGTAGTAAAACTGTTGGAACATTCAATAGTCAAGATGAAATCTATCTTAATTATCCCCTTGTGCCAATTAATAGATTTGTCATTAGTAAGTGCGCACCTATCTCGATTAAGAGTTAATTGGATGGTACTGATGATCACTGTGATTAATTGAGTCTCAAGGATAATAAGATGTGGATTTAAATTGGTGGGACAGTTTTAGTCCAATTAATCTATGGATATTGATAGAGGCGCCTACTTGTGGTAATTGGGAAGTTTAGAGTCTTCATTGTAATTTATTCCTAAGACTGGAGTGCAATTGCATTTATATAGTGATATTATTTGCAATTAACTATGGGCCTGGATTGCACGTGAGATGTGGGGTCGGGTGTCCCAGTTGAAGTCAGATTTCTATGGAATCTCTAGTGGTCTCACGCTAGCCCACGTTGTTAGAAAGATACTAATCCTACTTGAACTAAAAAAGGAAGGAATTAGAAAGTTACTATTTCTATTTGAAGTAAGAATTCTAATAGTAGGAAGAGAAAGTTATTAATTATTTTGGAAATAAGACTTCTAGTTAATATGTAAATAGAGGAGTTGCAAAAGGGCTATAAAAAAGGGGAAGCACACCCTTGGACGTCCAACAAGGAGAAATACACCCAGCCCTCTTCTTTGTGTGAGTGTTGCACAATTTTCTCTCATCTTTTTTTCTTCTAGTTCTTTGGATTTTCTAGTTGGGTTTTCTCTTGAAGTTTCCACCAATCTTCTTGAGAAAAGAGATCTGATAGTGGGTCATAGCGTGGAAGACAACAAAGGTATTGGAGATTCCAAATGGCTTCAAGAAGAGTTATTGATCAAGTTAATTGTCATCTCCTCCATTAGAGTTCTGCCGAACTCCAAACGTATAATCTGCTTCTTTATTTGTTGTAGGTTATTTTGGTTGCATGGTGCAACTGATTTCTATCTTTTAGATAGGTTTTCTTGCTGTACATGATTGATGAGATTGAGGAATTGCATCTTGGATGTGTTTTATGGCCTTATGGGTACTTGACCCTTTGAGTCAAGTGGGTCAAAAGTTTTGAAAATTTATCCACGAGGCCCACCTACTTCTAACAGGCACGGCCCGCTCCAGCCCGGCCCATGGCGGGCTGTGCAGGGTTTTCCCCTAGTGGGGCGGGCCGAGCTTGGAGCCCTGTGCCGGCCCGTGTTTACATGCCTACCCTTCGTCCTTTTCTTGCATAGCAAGGCTTCTATTATTAAACAGCAAAAGGCTTTGCTGATGACGACCATCACATGGGTGCAAATGCACATGCTCGTACTCTACCTTTTTTTTTTTTTTTTTTAGAGCGCATCAATAATTAAGGTAGGCAAAAACCCCTGCGTATTGGTTACGGTGGGTTACCGCATGTAACTTCATTAAGCGATGATCATATTTAGAGTGGAACTTGGGTCAAGCTAAACTCAAATACACTAGGCTCAGTCCACGTGAAAATGCTATTTTGGACTAGACTCAGATTTAGCTGTTGAACCAAAAACAGATTCCAACATGTTTTTTCTTACCTTGATGATTCCAGTACTCAGATAAACCAATGCCCATCAATTTTACGGCATTCAAAGAACTCTATGTACTACGACTGTCCAATCTGTCCTCTTCTATATAGCCTGATGTGGCTGCAGATGCCTCATGTTTCCTGAGAAATCATCCAAACAGACCCAGCGCACCCATAGCAGCAACATATTACATAATTTCATGGCCCGAGCCAGGCATATCCACGCCTGGCCCAACTTTAGAAACGAAGGCCTGTATCCAGCCCAAGCCCAACATGGACCGCAAATTTCAGGTCCAGGCTCGCCCATTTAGTCATTAGGCCCAGGCCGGCCGAAACCAGCAGTTGTTCAAGCTTTCTAGCAAGTTTTGGACAAATTAATCAGCACATTACATGCACTGATTAATCGGGCGGCTGGTCCGGGCTTTGGGGTTTCTATCGCCTAATCCAATCCCGGCTCAAATATTAAGAAGCCAGCTTAGATTATATATCCAAGCCAAGCCCAAATTGGGATGGACCCAGTCCATGAGCACTGGTATAAATTCCAAAGTCCACTACTATCTCTGGACTTTCAAGAAAGATTAGAAAATCTTATACTGAGTACTTTCTGTATTAGTTTTTTCCGGCCGGCCAGAAAAGTATATAGAGAAACAAACGAGGAGAGATGTTGAAATCTCCGCTACACAAGTATATCTACATTGTAATCTAATTAATACTACGCTTTTCCCATCTCCAAACGCCGTTCTTCATTCATTCTCCTTTGTAGAAACAATATCATTCCACACTTCCCCGAGCGTCTCAAAGAGGTGGAAATCGTTTTCCTTGAACTGGATTCTCATTTCTTCCTGCTTTGTTTTGATCCCCGCTTTATAGTCATTGATTGATCTTGTGGTGGTTTCTAAGGAAAAGAGAAATCTGAAATGTGTGTAATCTTTACATAGGATCTAGTTTGTTGAAATGAGATTCATGACTTCTCTTTGTTTAGTTTGATTGCTGAGTTACAAGTTTCTGGATCCTTTTTTTTAAATTTTATTCTGGTGTGTGATAGTTTATTAGTTTTAATATCAACTTACTGTAAAACTACTGCAGTGTTTGAAAATGAAAATTTTCTATGAGGAGAAATATGTTGTGTTTAGGAACTTTATTGATTTTGAAGTCTATTTATATGGGCATGGAATTTATGGGAGTTATGATATTTGTTAGTAAGTGTCTTCATTTCTTGGCAATCATCTCATTTTCTAAGATTTCAACTTGTATAAAAAAGATATGTTTTGGTTTTGGATTTCTCTGTTAGAGATCTTTGGTTTCAGGTTGATAGATGTTTTAGCATTTTAGGGAAATTTTTAGCTGATTTGGGAATATTCTGAATTGCATTTTTGAGCATATAGTTAATGATTGATTGTGAAAGCAAAAAAAAATCAGTTTTTTTTTTTTTCTCTCTTAAATTGTTGCTTTATTTTCTGCTTGTAGTAATCTAAAGATGGGAGAGGAAGGTTCTTCTGCAATTGCGAAAGATGTTACTGAAGTAAGTTCAGCAATTGCTCTGTCTCTCTTTCTCTCTCTCTCTCTCTTAGAGCTATCAGTTCCATTACTGCTTGCTTCTAATTTACATGTTTATGGCTTGTGTAGCTGATCGGCAATACCCCGTTGGTCTATCTCAATAATGTTGTGGATGGATGCGTAGCTCGAATTGCTGCGAAGCTGGAGATGATGGAGCCATGTTCCAGTGTAAAAGACAGGTTTTTTTCATTGATTCAGTTCTTCATATTTTGCCAGATTAGATAATTCAATATATCATTGTAACTTGCGGTATCAGAAAATAGGGAATTCTGTTTGGAACCTGAAGATTTCAATGTTAAGCTCTGCATACCATGCTCTTAAATTATAAGAAATAATAGATATATGTGCATCTGCTCTCTGGCTCAATATTTATTTTTGTGTAAGAAAATATTTTGTTGGTTATTGAATTGACATATATGGGTAACATTTGGAAGGTGCACATGTCTTATCTTTCTCATGGTTTCGACTTTTGACTTGTTCTTGCTCTTATGGTGATTCATATGGAAATTGTGTATCATCATTGTGGTTTAAATCAGTAGGTATTTGGTGTTTAGATATTGCGTTGGACGAGAGCTTGAATACTTGATACAACTGTTTACGTATCCCTGGAAATGTATGATTAGAATTCCCTCTGATTTTGTGTTGTCACAAACTGGCAGGATTGGATATAGCATGATCACTGATGCAGAAGAGAAAGGACTTATCATGCCAGGAAAGGTGAGTGGATTCCATAGTATCCTATTCAAAGAAAGAACTCATACAACAGCTTGCTTGTCTGGATTCTAGAGAACTCGCGAAATAAAAAATCCACGTCTTTCATGGTCAACAAATTTTCAGTGACACATTTCTTCAGAAATAGAAGATCTTGATTACCCTTCTTTAGGGGGGCAACAATCTCATTGCATTTCTACTCGCTTAGAAAACCTAGATATTTTTCCTGGTAGCAGGCATAAGAAAATTTGAATCTTGTAGAGACTTCTCAACATCCTCAAATATTATATGGACGAGTCAAGAGGCACCGAATCCTGATACAGACAACAGTCTTGACGCACCCACTTGGGATCTTGTTAGCTTCCCTTGTTTTCTGATAAAACAAACAGACTCGTTCTAAATGCTAATTCCTGAATCTTTTTACTAAAATGATAATTTGCAAGGCCTAAATTCTTGTCATGGGGCCAACTTTGGTTATATTTTTAGGAATTGCATTCCACTATTAAGAACAAAATCCTTTTCCTAATACGTTTCTTTTCCATCATATCCAAATCCATGCTTATCTACATTTGTTTCTTTATGAGTTCCTACATTGATGAAATTTGAAATTTTGTATTTCAATTCCAATACTAAAGTCATATGAAAATTGTGTAAGGAATTTTTCTTTTCTCCTTAGTGTCACTCAGTATGCAATCTCTTATTTCGTTGCATTTAGATGAATATTCTATATATAACTTTTATGACTTCCATTTTGCATTGTGGTTCTAGCTAAGTGGCCCTTCTTCCTCATATTCAGTCCATGCAAAACAGTTTAAAACTTAACCAGATTTGAAAAGTTTTTATACTTGCACAAAGGACTTGCTAATCAACTGCCCTCATTCTGATGTTGTTGGGTATTCACCAACAGTGTGGTTTATTGGTAAATCATATGCATATCAACTTGAAAACACCATTGAATCTTTCTGACTGAATTCTCATTTGACTTGTGTGCATTTTACTGATTGTTGAAGAGTGTCCTCATTGAGCCAACCAGTGGTAACACCGGCATAGGGTTGGCCTTCATGGCGGCAGCTAAGGGTTACAGGCTTATCATTACCATGCCAGCTTCTATGAGCCTTGAGAGAAGGATAATTCTTCTAGCTTTTGGAGCTGAATTAGTCCTCACTGATCCAGCTAGGGGAATGAAAGGTGCTGTTCAGAAGGCTGAAGAAATTTTGGCACATACACCCAATGCATATATTCTGCAACAATTTGAAAATCCTTCCAACCCAAAGGTATCCTTTGAACTGTTTCTTCTACGGAGGCTGGTAGCATGCTGTAAGAAAGATAATTACCTTTTTGATGATGTTTATGTAGATTCACTATGAGACCACAGGACCAGAGATCTGGAAAGGTTCGGGTGGCAAAATTGATGCCCTTGTTTCTGGGATTGGAACAGGGGGCACGATAACAGGTGCAGGGAAATTCCTTAAAGAGAAAAACCCAGAAATCAAGGTTCGTTTGATCTCTTACCATTATACAACATTCTAGTGTATTTTTACTGGGCATCTTTAGATTAGATATGATTGATAATCCCTTCAAGAGTCCATTACCCATTTATTTCATATGAATACATGGTTCTTACTTCTGGTCTTGTGGTTTGCACTTTTCTCTTTTCAGCTGTATGGTGTGGAACCAGTTGAAAGTGCAGTGTTGTCTGGAGGAAAGCCAGGTAGCCATTTTTGGTTTTTTTTTTTTTCATCTAATTTGCTGATGGTTTGGTTGAATTTTCTTTAAGTGTATGGTGGTGATTATTTATGTCTAGCCCTAACCCAATTATATGAGACATTAATATTGATTGGTTACATGTGGGACTCTGTGGTATTCCCCCATGTGCCTGTTTTCTTTACTGTTGTGACTTGTGAGTAAGAACCTCTCTGGAAAAGGGGCAAGGTCTCTTCTTTTCACTCACATTTGCATGCAAATCTAAACAATGTGAAAATTAAGTATCTAAGTGGGGATGCTTTAAAAGAAAGCTCCGTTTTTGCGAAGAAGATTATGCTACTACATGGAATAAGTGCACAGCACCTTTGTCATATTCAGCATCTCACATATACTGATGCCCTCATATTTTGAGTCTTGGATTTCTTAAATTGTTATGTTTTTAGTTTCTTAAGTCTCTTATTTAAATAATTCTTCTTCTCCATCTTCTTTATTTTTTCAACTTGATAAACTTCTATTTGCACATTTGTTTTATATTCAAGAAGACTGAGATATGTAGCTGGCACTTATCTTTGAGCCATCCTATCACTGGTTGCAATTTTCCACTGTGAACATTATCTGCTTCAAGACTCCAATGCAGGTTGGCTCATCTGTGGCTGACTTCCAAGTCAGCAATCTAATGCTCATCTTATTGGTGGTTGTCACTGGCAAAAGCAAGCCAGTTCTCAACCTACTTCTACTTGGGTGGGAATAGATGGTGACTCCTTTTGTTTTGATTATGATCATGCTACATTCTAACTAATCAAGTATCCTTCCACTATGTTTCAGCTTGCTTGCTTCATTGTTCAGGGGTCATTCATGTCATGCTCCTTTCAAACTTTTGAGTGGCTTCTTACTTCCTGTAATTGTAGTTATGATTTGTTGTCGATTGTCTCGTCAACGAAGACAACCAAAAGTTGACTACGTTGATGAATTCATCATGCTTACATGATACTTGGCCCATTATCTATTTATCTTGGCATGCCACATCTATTTGACATTAAAGAGGGCCGCATCCACTATTTATTCACCATTTAACGCCTGCACGTGTATTTATCTTCAAGTATGCCATTTCGTAGATAATAGACTATCTTTACCTGACAAAGTGCCATCTTGAAAATTTCTTAGGCCCGCACAAGATTCAAGGTATTGGTGCTGGTTTCATTCCTGGTGTTCTGGAAGTCAATCTTATTGATGAAGTTGTCCAAGTAAGTGCCTGAGACATACTCCTGTGCTGTTTGCATATCATATTGTTTCCTTTTTCATTTGTAGAAGCCCCATGACATTGGTTGGCAAAGAAACCATTATGTTCAGCTTGAGCAGCATCCTTCTTCTAGGGCTGTCAATGGTATAGGCCTAGGTCATTCCAAGATCTACCCAGCCCATGACACGTTTGGAAAGGTCTTGATACTGAATGGTGCCAGAGCATAGTAGGAAATTTGTCATACCTGAGGTTGGGTTGATCTGTTTGGTGACCACCAGCCTTGCTCTAAGACAGCCCTACATGAAACCTTGTCTAGTTTCTTGTGGCCTGGAATCAAATTTGTTTTGCACATTTGCCGGGGTAGGTTAGGAGCATGCCTGATTGTTAACATAGTTGTCAATTCTATTCATTTCTGGCTGGAAATCCTGAAACAGCACGTTCACAGAAGGAAATCAGAACAAAACCTCCTAATTTTCCAGTCAGCATTCCAGCTGGAACAGGCAAGAACCGACTAGGCCAACCTATTCCAGACCCAACAAGTCTTTTTTTCCTCACTTCTACTATCATAGAAGCCCAAAAGGTGAGGTATATGAGACGGATTATCTTCCCTGTAAACACCTCTTACTCTCACTTGTCTAAACAACCCTAAACTGTGAAGAGTGTTTAGAAAAACTAAAATGGGCTGCAATTGTTGACTAGGATATCACTTATCTTGATTGTGTAATGCTCTTGAGAAGCTTTCAGTCTTATTTGGTAGAGTTTAAACTCTTGAGCTCTCATGTTCACTTCTGGAGTTCCCGAACATTCAAATATGCTCGTCTGCTTAACAACTTATTGCTTAAGCGTTAAGCCTTAATTGCTTTGTATGATGTGATTTAGATCCATGACTATTGACTTGACATAGTTGACATGTAAGAAGGTAGAAATGGCCATTCGTATGGAGTAGTTAATGTCAATTTTTTTTTTTATTTTCTCTTTTAATATAAGTTATTGTTACCAATCAAAAAAAAAAAAAAATGTTAAATTTTTGTAAATATGTATTTTTAGTATCATTTTAGATTCATACTAATTGAACCCTAATTTTTCTATTTTTAAATATTCCATTGCACCTTTTCCAAAATGGAACAGCTGGAATGCCAGAATACTTCAACTAAAACAGGGAGTGGAGCAAAATTGACAACTACAATGTAAAACCTTGTATCCATTATTTTACTGTATTACCCTATATAGATTGGTGATGCCAGGGATTGAAACAAACATTGTGTTGAGCCTTGTGTATACAATAACTTCACTGTCGATAATCATCATTAATATAATTTAACAATACACAATTACACATAGGATACCATTCACCAATAAGATTGAAATATTTTTAATCCTTGATCAAGATAGTCCATAGATGATAATCTTAATCGACGATTTTGCATGAATCAACTACAAACCTGTCTCAAATTTGAAGCAATACTGACCCTCAATTAAGATGATTAATGGGCAATACCAAATAACTCAATTAATGGACAATACAAAATAACTAAGGAACGGTCTCAAGACTCAAGAAGGTAATCAACACCTAGTGGAGATCTTATAATAATCAATTGGAGCCACATTTGCTGAATACGGAGAGAAAATAAAGAAAATTGTAAAATATTATTTTTTTGAGCGATAACAGGAACATTATATTAACAAAGGGATTACAAGAAATCAAATAAAACTACAAAACAGGTATAAAGGCCCTATACCAAACACCGGAAAGCAACAATTGTAAGATATCATCCAAATCCAAGGATCAAGACCACATGATTCTTGACTTTCTAGTTGCTCCAAGCATCTTTTTCTAATGTAAAGCGAAGTGCTAATTTGATAGAGGGTTCTCTTGCCCAAGAGGGGGTTCAGCAGGAAAGCTTGGTTATTAGTTATGATTTGCTCCTTAAATTCAGAGTGTTTTGGGTGTTTATGTTCTTTGCTGTTTTTTATTTTCCACTTGAAGCCGTTCAGTATTTTGCTCTTGTACTGTATTTTGCTTCTATTAATAAAACTCCAGTTACCAAAAAAATGATTAAGAGAAATGGTTGGAGGCATCCCACTTCATGGCTTCAGGACCGCAAGGAGAAAAGCTCTTACGCATGCCTGTCACTAATTTCTCTTTTCATTCAATATACCAAAGATGATAACAAAAAGGACTCCTATTTTGGCTTTAGCTATAGATACAAATTCTTACCAAAATGAAACCTCTATCCCGATCTATAAATGCCCTTCTTCTATGCTATCCTTATGAAGTGATTAGTAGTATAGAGGTATTCCCTGCGTATAGGAACTAAATTCAAAAACTCAACACGTTGAGTTGTGTGGGCTGTTGTATGTACATCTCTTCTTGATAGAAACTTGCACCAGTTGGTTATTATGTAATTTTCCTCTTGTTTATCAGCATCTTAGAGAATCCATGAAAGAGTAATGAGTACCATTTGTGCTATTCAACACACATTTATTTTTCTGCCTTTTCTCGTTAGTTCTTTCATGCTAGATGTTAGAATTGTGAGTCTACTAACCTCCCCTTATGAGATTGCCATGTTGGTGCCTTGCCCAGGTCTCAAGTGATGAAGCTATTGAAACTGCAAAGCTTCTTGCTCTGAAAGAAGGGTTGTTGGTGAGTGGTTAATCTTCTTCATCTCTCATTAATGATGCTGTCATGACAAGTTCAACACTCTGCTTTGCTTCTGAAATGAAGTTATTGAGTTGCTATGAATTTTTAGAAAAATTACTATATTTTTAGCATATTATCTTTTGATTGCATGGAGTGACGGTACATAGCACTGAACAGGGATGACTGAGTAAAACTCACAAAATTAGACCTAAAGACATGGGATAAGGCTTGATAATGATGATGGTGATCATTTGTATTGCATGTTCCTTACTTTTTCCTAATGATAATGATGGAGGGGCATTTGTTTCCAGGTTGGTATATCTTCTGGAGCGGCAGCTGCTGCTGCAATAAAGATTGCGAAGAGGCCAGAAAATGCAGGGAAACTCATTGTTGTAAGTTTTTTTTCCTTCCCTTGTTGATTTTCTGTATACTTCTATCGTTATCCCTACTGTCTTGTCATCTGAAATTTTCACATCTGCCTATTAAAAGCATGATTGATTTTAATATAAACTTTGTTGATGTTAGTTAAGTTTCATAGCATGTGTTCCTTCTCTGTTGGGAGTTGAGATTCATGTGTACGAGTGAAACTTTTCAGTTCATGAATACAAACCGCCACCTGGTATAGAAGAATATATGTACATCTCTCTCTCTCTCTCTCTCTCTCTCTCTCTCTCTCTCTCTCTCACACACACACACACACACAAAAAAAAAAAAAAAAAAAAAGTCATCTCTGTTCCTGCAGTTATTCAAAAGTTAACTTGTTAGCTCTAACAGTTCAGCTGATACTCTCTAGCAACTCTTACTTTTGTCTGTTGCCTCTTTATTTTCAGTGATCAGTTCCTTTTTAGTGGTCAGTCTTAAATATTTTTTGTCTATTTAACTAATAACTGATTCTCCCCACAGGTTGTCTTCCCCAGTTTCGGGGAGCGTTATTTGTCTTCTGTGCTGTTCCAGTCTGTGAAGCATGAGGCGGAGAATATGGCTTTTGAGCCATGAGAATTAGGTTTTTGTTTGATTGTTTTATTTAGATGGCTTTCCCTTCAACTTTTATGTTTAGTATCAAAGCCTTTTAAAGGCTGGATGGATGTATTACGACAAACATGATGTAATTGTGTCATTTGTCCCAAAATAAAATTAGTTGTGATTTTCTTGGTTTCATCACTAGATGGAAATAAGTTGCATTAATTAAAAAAAGAAAACAAAAAGGAAAAGATGATAATGCCTCTATTGTACACTCTTTTATCTTCAGACGAGGTCATATGCCGATTGAACCGTATTTTTTGCTGAATGCCTACTAGACCTATGTGGGATCCACTATAAGAGAATGTATAGGCATTGGAGCAAATTTCACTCGCTGAGTAAAGAGAGAATTCATCATGTGTAAAACACTTATATATTAAACATGTACAATGGTGTGCCACTATGGAGGATGTGAAATTTGGGCCAGTAGAAAGGTCAAAAAAAGAAAAAAATTGCAGCTGCATGTAAATGAGGAGCGTGTGACATGAGTTTCAGATTTCAATTTGAAGGCCTCGCGTTAATCTATGGTCATCAACATATGATCACTTCTTCATGTTTATTCTTCATGTTTACAATGGAAAGTGATGCATCATGTAGGAGTGGACAAACTCACGCAAGATTTAGGTTATACTCTTCTAATTCTTTCAAAAGGTCAGAGGTGTACTTGAAGAAGAGCGAGCCATATCCAATAAAGAACCAGACAGTTTCAATGGTACTTATGGCCAGTCTTTCCTGCGGGACAGTTTTCTACACGTTTCTCGTCCAAGAAGACCTTTTGTTGTAAAGTGAACAACAATCTGGTGACCGCTTTGGACCCTTTGGAACTTTGTTGCCCTCCACCAAGTTTTCCTGTAAATGTAGGCACTTGCTACTCTGCTTACCTCTATAATTGATAGGGCAAAGAACAATATAACTTACTTAACAGGCGATGAAGGTTATGCAGATACATTAACCCTCCATTTACGTGTAAAGTTACATGCACACAATTTTTTATCATGCTAATGCCCATCTGGACAAGCGCTCATTTGAGAACCTACTTCATTGATCTGATAGAGAGCAGAGAGCAGAGAGCAGAAAGCATTTAATAAAGAGGTCAAGAACATGCATAGTCAATGATCAGTGTCCTCTCTTGAATCAAAAGTGAACCACATCAGCTAATGTAAGGGTACTGATCATGGTGAAGGCTATGGCAATGACATAGCTTCCATTTTCTGCACATATTAATCACATCTAGTTGTGGATCACTAAGATGTAAGATCTAAGATGCTGATCCAAATATTCAAAGGCTTAGACAAAGGATACCAAAACAGGGTAAATTCCACTGCTTCATAAAAAGGAGAAATGCAGTACAAAGTTGATATTGCACAAACTTCCATTAAAAAAACAAAAATGCAGTGCCTAAATTCACTTGCCATGGGGAAATTACCATCTGCATTCTCATACTCAGGCCAATAGATGCCATGTAAATTTTTTAGAAAAGATTTCATGACAGAAACCTTGGTGCATATCTGTAACTGTGCAACTTGGGTTCGGCTAGTTTGTTTTTGGGTCAAACCAAGCCTAAATATTTTCTCATCAGTGAGGATGAATGGGTTTAGACGATTAGCTTAGATTGGTTCTGGTCAGGATTCTTCTGACTTGAGTGGAAATTCACTCAAGGGAGGCACTGAAAACAATTTGGCTATAATATAGTTCTAATGCTTCAAAAGTAGGCCCCCAGTTCGAGTACCCACAAATCTGATACCTCGGTTGGATCATGATAGAAGAGTACAACATGAAGCTTTTAGAACCTAGATTGTGTAATGCAGCACAGAGCAATTAAGAGAGCTACATAATGCAATCATCTATAAATCAATACCAAAACTCAAACCAAAATGCTAGATTGTTCAATTTGTTCACAAGGCATGTTCCCTGCGCTCAGCTAAGAATCCATAAAATACCAAGCATAAAAATCTGGAAACTAGAAAGGCCAAAATTGAACAAAAAGAGCAAGAAAGAACATTGCATCATTTCTTCTTCCCTCCCTTTGCTGCATCTCCAGCCTTGGTCTGCATGTGAAGCAAATGGGACAACAGCAAGCTAGTGTTAGAACTAAGCAGAGAGTCAGGTAAAATATAGAGTAAAACAACACCGTATAAACCTGAAATGGAAAAGGAAAGTAAATAAATAAATAAACACCAGTGTTCTTCAGCAACTTTATGCTGGTACACGTGCACTAGCCACTAATTATCCAAACACTTCTTCAGGAAGCTGTATCATGAAAAGGCAGGGACTTCGCCTAAAACAATCCTTACCATTTGATTGGGTACTTTTCAAGGAAATGGACAGCAATTGTACGTTCTTGTTTATTATACACGCGTACAAGACAAGTTGCCGATACTAAAACATATAACATTCAGTGCATGAACACGAGAGAGAGAGAGAGAGAGAGAGAGAGAGAGAGAGAGAGAGAGAGAGATTTCTTAACCTTCTTGACACCACGAATTTTTCTGGCTCGGTTCTTTCTCTCCTTCATCTGCTTCCTGGACTTCTCCACTTTAGTAGCAAGTCCATTCTACCAAACACATGATCATATGGATCAGAAAATTGGGAGTAACAAGAACTGACAAGTGACAAATGATGCATCTGATTAAGCATTATAGATATTTCATGCGTTTGTATATATATATATATATATATATATATATATAGAGAGAGAGAGAGAGATGAGGAAGTGATGGAGATAAACTTACCCTGATCAGCCTGTACTTGGGCTCAAACTTCTTCGCATTCTCAACGCTATCGTAAATCAGACCAAATCCAGTAGATTTCCCCCCTCCAAAATGTGTGCGGAACTTGAAGACGAAAATTGCATTTGGATCTTTAACCTCATACATTTTCGACAGTTTTTCTTTCAGCTCAGCCTTCAAAAGGAAGTAAAATAAGAATGAAAAGATCAGCATTCAACCTATCATGTCAATTATTAAAAAACTGACCATATGAACTCTTTTCATGGAAATGATGCCAAAAAAAAAAAAAAATGATACAGAGAAGAAAAAATCACACATCAGTTGGGAACATGGAGGAAGAGAAGAGCAAGCTGCAAAGTCCTCACCTTTGATACATTAGCCCTTCCTGGATGCAGAACATCAATTACCTATGTTGGAAGAATAAAGGGAAAATATGATAAGTTCTGCCATCTCGTTTTTTTTTTTTTTTTTTAAGGTATAAACATTAAAAATTCTGTAGGAGAGACTAGACACCATTGTCTTCCTGTTTTAAGGGGACCAAATTATGGAAAGCATATGTAGTTGACTCACAAATTGCTTCCTCGAAAGGAGACGATTTGTCATAAATTTCCTTGTCCGGATAGTGACTGCTTTGTCTGACATGGTTGCTGCTGGATCTGCCGCTGATACTGTTGCCCTGACTAGAAGAAAAAATCAACAAGGGAGCAAAGCCAAATGGTAAACACAAAACCAGACGTTAAAACAGTATTAATTACTAAATGGAATTAAAAAAATGTTAGCCGGCTAAAAGTATATATTTATCTTACATAAATAAGTAGAAAATTTAAGTGACGCACTTAAGACAGAGATAATTAAAATGACAACTCGTACTGGAATCAAGCATGAGAATGGGATTCACACTCAAGAGAAAACCCGGACAATACAGTGCATTGATTTGGCAGTATATTTCACATCAGTTTAAATAAATCAAAATTTTATACAAGATAACGATCACATAACACCAGGCAACGGGTACAAACTGAAACCAAATCAAATCTATCCAAATAATGCACTCATATGTGGCAACACAACAAGGCATGTGAGTGATAGACTCTCATGCTCTATTTGCCTGGTGAAAGGGACAACTGAATAGGGGACCCATGAAGGACAGGCTTCCTAAAGACAGTTGGATGAATGGCTTACAATTGTCAAAACAGGTTACGAGCAAATGCTCACACCATGAATTTCAAATATTTGTTGTCACTCAAACCAATAAAAAGAAAACATGAAATCATAAAACATACAAATGAAAATAAGAGCTCTCATTTTGTAATATTATTATAGTTTTAAAGTCTTTTTTTAGTGAAATATGGTATTAACAGAAGAAATTAACTGTTGCTGTTAAAAAAGAAAAGAAACGAATCTACTGTAGTATTAATGTAAAGAAGCATGAAGCAAATCTGGGAAACAAGATTAAACAGGTACTTATGAGAATAAAAGGACAAATTGAAACAACCTTAATGAGATCTTGAATTTCTATTTTAGGCAGTGATGTATTCCCATCCCCAACAGCACACACGCGTGTGCGTGCGTGCTCACACACATCAGAAGACACATTTTCCCCCCTTTTCACTATAATAGTAGGGGAAATGATACCCTTCTGACACGCTTTTCTCAGAAGTAAAACCAATTTCTCCTCAAAAGGCATGGCATGGTGAAAAACACCCATTTCTCCATTGGAACTGATTCTTTTATTTAACAGAAAGAACCATTTAACCATTAAAAATCTGCCGTTCTTCTTTCTTAAAAAAAAAAAAAAAAAAAAAAAAAAAAAAAAAAAATCTTAAATGGCTTTCAGCAACATAGTGGTTTCTCCAAAACACCCCAAACTAGGGCTAACAGCCTAACACAGATCCGATCCACCCCGACCCCACTCCACAACATATGCCCCTAACCGGTCAACCCAAAATTTCATTTCTTTAAAGCTTTGGGTTTGAGCAACTAACAACAATAAAAATCAAACTCAATAATAATCGGGACAAGTAAAAACCTAACCCAAAAAAAAAAAAAAAATTCAAGAACACAAGCATCCATCAAAACCCAAAACTGACAAAAAAAAAAAAAACTCATTGAGTAGTCACAACAAAACCACAACCAGAGATTCGAATCACCCCAAAGAAAATGCAGATCGAACCAAAAAAAAAAATTCTAATACGAATGACGTAACATGGATTAAAAAAAAAAACCCTAGGTACCGTTTCGATTTCCTCAAAATACAAGGGTTCTGTACTTAGCATCAGTAAAAATAAGATAATGGAAAAGCCCAAGAAGAGGCCGAACAAACCCTAAAAATATGAATGATAAAATCCATAGAGCACAGCAGCATTTCTCACTAATGTATTGTCGATTATCGTCTGTAACCCTGAACTTACACAAGAATGAAGTCCAGAGATATCGAGAGAAGGAGAGAAATCCTTTCTATTGATTACTTTCTGTAAACCCTAAAACCTTACACAGCAAGAATCAGATCGATTGAGAGAGAGGGAGTAGTGGAGTACCTCGAAAGCAGCAGACGAAGAGAGGAAGAACGAAGGCCCAAGCGACAGATACAAAGAGGAGGCTAGGGTTTCTGTTCTTTTAAGTCTTGAGTGGTTTTTAAATAAACCCCTGAGGTTTCTAAATGAATCGAAAACTTACCCGTGCCTAGTTTTGATATTTCAAAAAGGGCCCCTTAGAATGCTTGTAATTCTAAGATCCCCTTCGATTGGATTGACTATATGCAGTTTCTTCTTTTTCCAATAAGCCCCATAAAATTAAAATGGGATGAAAAACTGAAGGGCACATGAACATTTACGTGCTCCTGTAGAGTTAATCAAGGTTGGAAAAACTCATGATTCGGACTTTATTTATCCAATGTAAAAAAATTGACTAGAATAAAATCAATGCGGAGACTCTTCGTGCTCTTTTTTAAATGATTTTAAGAATTTTTAAATATAAATCCATTACTTATAAAACACAAAAATATATTTATTTACATGCATTAATGATAATCAATTCAACTTAATATACAACAATAAAGAAAATAAAAGAAGAAATATATTGCTCTATGGTTGCTTGATTATGGGCACATACAAGAGGTCAAGAGATAAAGGATGGGTAACCATCCTCATATATATATATATATATATATATATATATATATATATAGAGAGAGAGAGAGAGAGAGAGAGAGAGAGAGAGAGAGTAAATATATTGTATATTACATAATTTGTTAGTCTAAATATCGAATGTAAGAGATCAAATATAAGTTTTGAATTTCATCCGTCGTCACTTTTGAATTATTGACTTCAAGCATAATTATTCATATAAAAACTTTAATTGTTTAAAATCAGATGTGCCTATTAAATTGTTCGGAATGCAAACAACCTATTAAAATGCAATAGCTCGGTCAAGTCTCCCTTATTTTTAACTCGGTCATTTGTCAAGATAAGATGACTTTGGAGAGTCAATAGTCAACTCATAGAGTCAATGTTACCCCATAAACATTAATTAAGTTCAATCCCTTCGCTTTTTTTTCTGGGCAGGTGAAGTCCTTGCCTCCCCCATGGACTGGATAAGTCAAGTTTTTGTCTGGGCAAGTGGCCCCATGAAGAGAGCATGAGTTCGAAACCACAGCATCTGGTTCTTAAGCCATGGTCCTAGCCAACTGTGCTACCCCTTGGGGTTGAGTCCTGACTAAGTTCAAAATACAAATTCAATATTAAATTGTGTGAAAATATAAGATACAAAATCTTTTTGATGGTTTTTTTTTTTTTTATGAGTTTTATAGTTGAGTCCTTGCTGGGTGTAGGACAAGCTAATTGAGCTTAGTCGAGTTAATCAAAACTCAATAAAGTCAGCAGTTCTTCAGAAGTACTTGGTTTGTGGCTGGTATTTAGTTGATCCGATGGAGTGTAGGTGAATTTGACAAAGGGCTTGTTTAGAAAACTCTTATCCAATTAAAATAGACATGATTCAATGAGATCTTTTTGAAATGGAACCATTTCAATTACATCATTTTACAAGCATTTGATATCTCTAATTCAATAATTCAAAACAACATGGCGTATTGTAAAAAGTAGTATATGCTATCTTGTTATATTGTAAAAGTTAAATAGGTAAAATTATCAAAGAAAATTTAAAAGTTGTATGATTGTGCTCGACATTGATGTTATCTTGACATTGTTGACGTTTGATATGGATGTGAGGGTCCCCACTCAATCTTTTATTTAAAATAACAGATATTTCTCATATGGGCATCTCTTTCTATATACATATATATATTTATATATAAGCTACCGTTACGTTGCTTTTGAAAAAAGAGGTAAAGAGGACTCAAAGGTGATTTAATTAAATATTCATATAAACTTTCCCAACAAGCATTCAACATCCTTGTAAAATCAACTTTAAGTAAACCAGGCTCATAAAGTAGACTTGTCAAATGACACCGGGGTTTTAGAAATATGATTTTACCACTATAGATTCAATGTAGGTCATTACCTCCTTTCACTCTGATTATTTCTTTTGATGCCGCTAATTAGTTAGATAGTGTATAACAATTAGGAAGTCTCATGGGCTGGCCCCAGCCCAAGCTTTTCCAAGCCAGGCCCTTTTTTTTTTACAGGACTTAATTATCAGGCTCAAATCGACATGAAGGTCAGGCTCATGCCAGCCCAACAAATTCGATAACTACAGTGTTCTATGCTAAATCTGCCGGGCCGGGATGGGCTTATAAGCATTCATAGGACAAAGCGCGGCCAAGTAAACAACAAAGCGGAATATTAAAACTCCATTCTGTCCCATGGGTCTAAAACAGACTGATCAAATCATCCAATCATAATGAGGCTGGTCACAGACTGGCCTGGCCCATGAACACCACTATCATCAATCGAATTTATATCTGGGCCTTCACAGAATTCAATAATTACTATGGTATTATGCTCATTAATAAGAGATTACGGCAGAGGGGAAATAAGCTCACAATGGACGGTCTTGCCATTACGGGTAGGGCTGTCAAAATGCCACACAATTCATTAACACGATACGAACACAGATGATATTAACGAGTTCAGATGGCCTCTTAACGGGTTCGTGTCATTAATGGGTCGGATCTTTTAATACGTTAAATTAGCAGGTTGTTAACGAATAAAATCGGTAACCCGATACAATCCGCCAAACGATAAATGCCAAAAATTATAAAATTCATGAGGGGTCTTTTGGTACATTTGAAAAAGTTGAAGTGAAACCTACAAGCTACAAATAAAAGATCATTTTCTAACTCCTCCACTCTTCATACATCAGCAAAAGAGTGCGCCTCTCCTCTCTCACCCTCTCTTCTTCATCTTTATTTGAGAAGAGCCTCTTTCTCGTATACGCATATGTACGAAATGGACACGATTTTTTAATGGGTTACACAATTCGTGTCATGTAACACGTTAAATAATGGTTTCGTGTTCGTATTTGATTTTTTTACCCATTTATTTAATGGGTCTTGTACAGGCTGAGGTGGTTTTAATACGAATTCGTTAACCCGCAACATAAATTCACTAACATGACATGATTGACAGCTCTAATTACAGGTCTAGCTTCATGCCTCTAATTACAAGTGCTTCTTTGTAGATTTCAGCCACAGGCCTGAGTTTTAGAAGGAGAAACAGGCACGATCCATTCACAGCCAAAGAGCATGATGGTCTGTGGAGTGTGAACAGTGAGTTTCTGCTAGTAGTACAAGACTGGATTCCAATTTTCTCTATCGTGCAAGTGACCACCAACAAGGCAACAACACAGGGGGTCCAGATCCTCCTATTCATTCTAGCCACCAGTTAAATTGATCCCATTTGTACCCTCAGTTTTTAGTAATACAACGTCTGATATGGAGGGCTCCTCAGTTTTGCCTCCAAACATCCTGGTTGAAATATCACAACATTCCCAGTTTCCTTATCCTGACTCCCAAATTACGGTGCATAGGCGGCAGAATCAACACACTCAGTTGAAAAAGACCTTATCCCATAAGTGCCTCACATAAAAAAAAAAAAAAAAAAAACATCAAATGGGGCTGGGACCTAAGAGAAAGCCCAGACACACATGGAAAAAACAGCCGACTCACATGAGAAAGGAGCCTGCACACACACGGGAAAGACAGCCCACTTACATGGAAAGGGAGCCCCTGCCCACGCAGGAATAGGTGGCATACCCAGGGTTCGAACCCTGGGCACGCAGGTGAGAAATGCCGCTCCTTACCACTTAGGTAAGAAGCCATTCTCAAGTGCCTCAATTTGTCTCCACACAAATCTTAAATTTCTTGAAAATCAAAGCCAAATAATTTCTCGTTGGCACAATAACTCATGCTTAGCACAGACATGTGTGCCAATACTGCTTATATAAAACTAAATAAAAACTATTTTAAAATGGATTTTCATATATTAAAATACAAAAAAATCATATAATTAACTGACAACTTAACTATCTAAAAAAACTTGACCACCTATGCTTCAAGCATGGCACATAAACATGAAAAAATAAAATGAGAAAAAAAAAAAAAAAAAAAAGCAACAGCAACAGTATTACTTTAAAAGCCGAGAGGTCATGAGTTCGAATCTCACGGGTTATCAGGCCCATATTGGGGTCTCTGAATTAGATTTGGCTATGGCCCCTAAGTGGGTTTAATGTGGGGTTATTGATTTAGTCAAAGACCTAGCTGCACTATGGTCCAACCAAGTGATCTTTCAGTTTCAGCCCTGCCTTGTCTTTGGCAGTTGAGAAGTCATAGATACTTTGATGAAGCATGGACTCCTCCGTTGGACGTCCGCATCATCACAGTGGGTTGCCCTAAAAATGACCAAGTTCCCTGTTTCTTATGGGGGCTCCAGCTCTTTAAGACTCGGATTGAATGCCGCAGGAGAAAAGTTTGCTTAGACAAAAAGGCCTACAAAATGAGGCTTGGAAAAACTGTTTAATTTCTCCACTTGCTTTTCACCACTAGTTTTCTCTGCATCCAAGCACATTTTTGTAACATCAGAATTCCATGCCATATCCCTTTTTCTCTGGTTCAGAATTTCACCTTCATCCCTCACCATCAAATCTCATTTTCCTTTGTATAACAGAAATGAATTTAAAAAGTGTCTTTTAAATCATCACACCAAACTACAGTGATTAAGTCACTCAAAATAATAGAGCAAACCTCCTCTCTATCCTGAAATCTTCATGTTGCAGTCACATGCCCTATAAAGTTCATTGTTCAAAGATGTCTGAGACTTTGCTCCATGGACCATGGTCTCTCCACAGTGGACCCACAATGTGGGCTGTCCCGTTCAACTGTCCTCCGCTTGCCCAGCACAATTCCTCTTTCTCTCTCCTTCTCTCTGTGAGACACACCCACACCCAATGTCACACACACTCACACCTAATGTTTCATTTCCCAACAGCACCAAAAGTCTGATATCATAATTCAATAGGTGAAAATAAAAGGGATACATCATGTCAGGTAAGAAGTATTTACAGGTGGTGTGTATGTAATTCCCATGCGTAATAATTTGATGAAATCATCACATTGAAGTCTTTTCTACACAGCAGTTGCATTCTCTTACGTGGACATTCCATTCAAATGATCTCGACCACTTATCTCAACCATTCTCACGACAGCAATTAAATGATCGTGATCATTTGATCAATAGCCTAACGATATCATTTTTTTTTGAGAATTTGCTCCAATAATTATATCGAGCCTCCACATATAAATCCCAATCACTCCATGTATGACTTTGAATGGATGTCACCATAAATTAGTTAAGCATCGATGTAGCCACTTTGCAAATCAATTGGTGGATTGGAGGCGGAGGCTTCTGCTAGGGTTTTGAGCTATGGTGCATGGATACGACACTAATATAGTAAGGACACGGCATAGGTACGGTACAGCTGTGACATATATTTTATACATAAAAAGTGAAATATTAAATTCAATACGACATGATACGTTGCCTATTTTAAAGTATCCATGCATCATATGTTTTGAGTGAAGGCCTGCGATTAGAGGGTGGAAAACCTTATTAAACCGTTTAATTGTATAGAATCAGATGTATAGAAATTCATGATAAAATGTGCTTCAAAAAAGAATTACTGCAAAAGGAATAAAGCCTTGAAAGAAATAAGGTGGAGATGTAAATAAAATATTGAGAACATTAGGATTTGAAAGGGGTGATGGTGCACATTTATCATCTTCGTTCATTCATTTTCTACTAAACAAGGAATTATTTGACGGTCATTTTTTTTATTTTTTTTCTTCAATTTTAACCACCTTTTAAAAGTAAAAGACTTAAAAATCCTAGGAATTTAATAATGTGAAACAAACAAAGAGGCCTAATTTCATTTTTTTATTGGCCTGTAATCTTATTTTCGTTTTTTTAGATTTTGAGCATAGAGGGGGCCTTAAACAGTGTATTATGGGGTAGAGTGTGGACTCAAAATTTTTTTATGCCCCATGGTAGTAGTGGTATGAAAAACGGATGAGTTCCCAAAATACATGAGAACCTTATTTGTGCGCCAGCGCATGATAGTGCGTGGTATCACACAAAAAGTAGACAAGGAATCCATTTCTGTTCATTGAATGACAGTGGAGTGGGCCCAACTCTTTGCAAAAGGCTAGTGTGGGGCCATTTGTTTACAGCTGCGGGTCCACATCACGGTTGGATTGACAACAGGGGATGACCATCCAATTAGGATTCTCCAACCATTTGATTTTCAAGCTTTGATTGGACGGTTGTGATCATCCGATTTAGATTCATCAATATCATAGTTGTTAATATCGTTTCGGACCACATTTCGCTCTGGCCTGCAAAATGAAAAGTTTCGGCCGATTCGGGATTTCGGCAAAACTTTTCGGAATTACATTTCGAAAAAAATACAACATAATATATACATATATAAGTAAAAAAAATATAGAAAAAGTAATAAATATAGATTTAATCCATTATAGTATTTTTTTGGAATTATATTTTGTAAAAAAAAATAAGAAATACAAAATATATGTGTAAAAAAGTAAAAAAAAAAATTTAATTATGTAAAATTCCATTTCGGCTGAAAAGTCACATTTCGGCCGAAATCCCGAATTTTGGCCGAAATTTTGAATTTCGGTCGAGATTGACTGAAATTCAAACCGAAAAATTTTGGCCGAAATTTTGTTTCGGCCACTTGACCGAAACGAAAAATTTCGGCTGAAATGGCCGAAACGAAATGAAATTGATAACTATGGATCATATACACATTATCAGTCCACGACAATGCATATATGGCTCATTAACGGGCTTGCTCATGGTGACTAAGATGGCAATATTTGAAAGAGTAATCACATTGCATGGCAGAGACAATTGGGCCCATTTGTTTGCATGACACATGGTGTGTTTGTACGATGAGAGAAGTATACATTGTAAAATAAAATTATTTTGATTTTCCTTGCAGCTTTGTTCCCGTTTGCTTGGTGCAATATATTTTTTTGAAGGTAAAAAAAAAAATCATTTTAGTTTAGCAAAAAGGATTTTAATTTTCCATTTGAAGGATATAAATGCAAGATTCCTCTCACTCTTTCCAGAAAACTTGCATGGAGAGACATCATCTCATTGCACATCAAATTAGCTAAAGCAAAAATTTTTTATTAAAGAGAAAATAAGTCCTTGTAATGCGGTTGAGATGGAAATGAGGTGTTGACATTTTTCATATTTGAATTACAAGGGTGATGATTATAGATTTCTCAACTCTCTGCTTTATTTTATATTAAGAGAAATTAGTTGATGATCATTTTTAATTATATATTTATTTATTTAATTTAATCACTTTTAAAGATATATGACTTAAGAATCTGGGAATTTAAAAATGTGAAACTTTCCAAAGGTGAAACGAACATCCTTCTCACATTGTTTGTCTTCTCATAATTTCAAATTTTTTTTCTTCTACCCAGTACCCACCATGTACTGACAGCTTTTCAAGAGACCACCATGGATCCTAAAAATTTGGTAGGGTCATCAGGTAAAACCTGGATTGCAACCCGATATGCCTGTACAAAATCATTATTTTATATTTTCTACCTTAAAAAAAACCCAAATGGATAAGAACAGTGACACCGATACTGCTATTTTGACCATAACTCCTATTCCATAATCAGATTGAAAGGACAAAGATCTGATGGTGGATTAAGTTAGAAAAATTTAAGGCCGTCTCTCCATCTACTGTGACCTCAAGATGAGGTTCCAATGACCGAAATATAGACCCCATTTTCACAGATATGCTGATCAGATCTTTTATCATATAGTATTTATTATAGTTATCTTCCATGATTGCATTACCCATTTTGTACTTAGACAAATATAAAGACTATACTTCAATAGAAGTCCACATCCTCCCAAATGAATTCGAAAATAAACAATTTTTACTTTAAGTAGAAGTTAGCTTCACTGTAACTTCTACTATTTTAACTCACCGTGTTTTTGTTTGGCCGGTTTTTCACTGAAAAAGTGAGAATCGCAGTAATAAATTTTTGCGCTACTTCAATGTTTGGTGCGGCCATTTTGAAAATTTATTTTATGAGGGCCAATTTTTTTTTTCAGAACCGATTTTCCACTTCTTGTACTCAAAGCCCACTCCAAATCTCCAATCATGATTTTATTTTCTCCATAATTATCTCTGTGGTACATCCATCTCAATTGGATGGTCCAATCAACTCCCAAATCCTGATTGAAAATAGAAGATTTGATTGGAGTTATATACAGGAAAGAGCATGGTCACTCACATGCGACGTGTATGGCATTGGCGGGTGAATCCATTCCCCACTAGAATTTTGCCGCGTGAAAGACCGACATCAGCGTCCACAGTCCACAGTCAATTTCTTTCTCAGTCACTCACTCACTGACAACCCAAATGCCTTTCACATGGGAATTATATCATATCATTGCACACAAACGGAATCACGTGGGGCCCACAGCCGCAAAATAATGCCCAGATTGGAGGATCCTGGCCGTCCAATACTTCCAACTTGCAATTTCCTCTGCCAACCAAACCATCCATGTGAATGCCATTTCCTGGAACTTCCACCCAGATTTCACCCATCAAGAGCACTTTTCAGTTTTCACCATGGCCACACAAGTGGGCCACCAAAAGGTGGGTGGGCCCCACACGACGACAGGGGAGATCATACACTGCTCGCACGCGCTATTCCGGTAGAACTTTTCTGCAGGGAAAGTGGGACATTGGATTCCTTCCATTCCATTCTTTGTAAGGAAACCTTCTTTTGCTTTCTTTTTCCCTGCATTCCAGTTTTATGCAGTGATTTCTGTTCTTGTTTGTCTTCTTTCTCTCTCCATCATCATTTCTTCCACACGTAGGAGAAAAAATTGCAGGTGGGGGAAGGGATAGATGGATGGAATACGGTTATGAATGTCACTTTCGGAATCTGAGCAGTTTTCTTGCTGCAGTTTCTCCGTGACAAGCTTGATAGAAAAATAAAAGTCCGGTAAAAACAGGCCTACTACTTCAGGAGGGGGTGATTTGAGGAATACCCATCTTTTCAAAATTACGTAGGAGTTTGATTCCGTCTTCAAATCACAAAACCCAGAAATTATTTTTTGGGTTTCCTTTGGCTGCATACGAGTTTGTATTCTTTGGTTCTGGTTTCTTTTTAAGACGTCGCTTGTCAAAGCAGTAAAGTTTCTGGTCTTTATTGCAGAAGACTTTTTTGTGCCTTATCTGTTCTTTCTTGCTTTCAGTTATTGTTTGGCTTTAGTTACAATCAAAGTTAGTAAAAAAAGGTGGGATTCTTCTCCTTTTGCATATGTAGATTTGGATTTGGTACCTTCTATTTAAAGACAGAGATTTGGGTTCTTTCCTTCAGTGGAAAGATTGAGTATTTTAAGTTTTTCATTGGGTTTTTAACTGCTAGAAATCAGACTCAGTACTAGTTGAAGGAAATTCTTTCTATTCTTTTCTATCTTTTTTTTTTTTTTTTTTGTTTTCTGTCACAGTCAGCCCCTCCACACAAAGGAAAAAAAAAAGTTTGGGTTCTTATTTTTTTATGATTTTTTTTTTTTTGTTGGGTGATGGATTTTGTGAACTTCTTGTAGTGGGTAGTTTTTCTTCAAGGAGATTTTCATGAGGGTTTTGTTCTGGAAATTCCACTGCCCTTCTTTCATTTGCTTCTGCAAATCATCCCCTCTTTCCCTTCCCACCCCTTGTCCATTGGATTTGGAAAATACCCAGCATGTCTCCTCAACTTTATCTTCATTTCCAAATGCTGTGGAGGAGCTATCTAATGAGAAGGTTGAGGATGAGAAGGAAAGAGTAGATGTGCAAGTTGAGGATGATGATGTTCCACCGAGGAGCAGTCTCAAGAAGCCGTCAGGATCAGGATCGAGAGAGATCGAAAAGGGGAAAGTGCAGTGGATGGATTTTTTAGGAAAAGAACTAGTCGAGATCCGGGAATTTGAACCCAGGTAGATTTGATCTTTTCTTCCTTGGAAACAGTACTTACTCTGTTATTTTATTTTGTTTCTTTTGGTTGAATCTTGGGTGTGAATTACTTTGTGCTATTGCCTTTTCATACACTGTTTGATTGGATCAATTCTTTTTTTTTTTTTTTTTTTTTTCTGTGGAATGGTTTCCCCCCTTGCATCCTGGAATTCCTTTTAGTTTTGTAAATTATTGGAAAAGTGGGAGGGGATTTGAATCTGATTGCATTTTATTGTTTAGTCAGTGTTTGTTGGGTGTATATCTCTTACTAAAGGCGCCCTTCAAGCCTTCTTTATTATCCCTGGATATTGTTTACTCTTTGGTGATAACAGATGAGTGGAGAGGATTCCATATGTTCTATTATGGAAGGGAAGGTTGCAGGTCATAAGTTCCTTTTATCTTGTATTTTGTTAATTTGAAGTGGAAGGTTCTTGCAAATTTGAAAATTGAAATCCAAGATCAGGTTGATAGGCTGCTAAAGAATTTGATGATGACTTAGCAATTGTAGATATGCCATGAAAGCATGGATGTGTTTAGTCATAGTTGCCAGGTTAGATATTTGATCCTGTCTTAGTTTAGCACATAATTCATTAATGGTAAACTCTAATGCACTAAATTCAGTTTGCCTTTGTTTAGAATATACTGGTTCTTGTATTTTTCCTCTGGACTCTGTTACTTGGTATTTATAGAATTAGAATTTTTACTGATCATAGAACTTCAATCCCTGCTTGGTATATCACCATTTGTTGGATGGAGACTCTGAATAAAATCTTAACATCCACTCATCTTTGATGTTGGAGCTTCAGACATCTCAATGTGTATCATGCACAAGGCAATAAAGGAATCAGTTGATCATTTGCATATAGCTGCATCATGGCTACTGGTTGGTGCGTAGATGATTTTGAACTATTTATTAATGTCTGTCCTTTTTTTTTGGATCTTTTTATTATCTCTGAAGTGGTGGAACTGGTTGAAGATGGGGTGTGGGCTTTGGCGCATGTTTTCAAGAGGCAATATCATATGGAGGTTGCTCTCTTGCAAGCTTTCTTTTTAGCACCTTTTGGATCCCTTATGATCAAGTTGCCTTTAAATTGGTAATGGAAGGTAATGGCAAAGAATAAACAACTGTATGTTACATCCATGTAAGTCAGGTTCTCCAAACGCATGGACTGCTATTTATGCATAAAATGAGCTATCTGCACTCTATTACAAAAGATCCAATACCTTGGGAAGAAAATAGCAATAGAGCGTGAAAAGCTGTGGTGGAAAAAGAATGATATAATCATTCAATCATCTTCAAGAATGAGTAAGAAGCACCAATCTGGTGACCTAATTGCAGATTAGAATGTGATGGTCAAAAGTGGGATAATAGGAAGTGGTTGCTGGCCATAATACCTGAATGTGAGCAGAATGCAACAGGATACAGCATCATTGTGTGCATACAACTGAGAATAATGTTTCAGACAGGATCAATATTGATATCTACTTATCTTACTCCAAAAAAAGGGAAAAAAAAAACTAGGAAAAAGGGGGGGAAAAAAACTATCTCGAAGCATTTGGCTATGGTTATTGTTGTGCTAAATTGGAAGAAGCTGCGAATAGCAACCAGGTTCTGTGAAGCTTATTTTTTGTGGATTTTTTGAGTTTGAGCCCATGCATCTCAGGCACATTCGGTGTCATTATATGCATGAAATTATGTGATGAGTGTCATTATCTGGAGCCTGGACAGTTAAATGGATGATGAAATCTTTAACTGTTTACTCTGGCAGCTTCAGGAGCTGTTGGATATTATTGGCTTTGCTGGTAAGTCCTCATACTGTGTAAGGCAATTCGTTTAGTATGGTATTAAAAGTTCCTAAGATGTCGGTCCATGGAGGTTTCCCACCCCCACCCTTAACATTGGCACACAAATTGTGATGCGGCTTAGGTTTGCTTCATGATTGATGTTTTCTTAATTTATACTTAAAGACGGTGACGACCCGGTTTGTCATTGGTTTCTTGAGGAAGCCTTGATGAGTTAGAAATGATAAAAATAAACTTCTCGAACCATATTTTGTGCCAGTGACGACATCATGTTTCAGAAAATCAGCCTATACTCTTTTATCGGTCGATACTATACTAGGATGATATTGATGGGATATCAGTATCAGGCCATATCGCATGTATTGGCTGATATTATCAGCTGTACGAGCCTATGACCTATACAACTGATATATTTTTTTGGTAAAAAAGATACAGCTGAATAGCTGATATTATTGGCCAACGTTGCTGGTTAAGCCTCTTCTTCTCATTTTTAGGGTTTCTCACGCTGAAAAACCCTCTTGAGGCCCCTTTCTAAACACCGACTTTGTGGTGTTTTGATGAGATCGAAAGACTTACACGAAGTTTGGCTTGAGTGTGCTTCAAAAAGGTATGTGTCTACTGTTTTTTTCCGTGGATTTATTCAAGATATTCCTTAGAAATGATTAACTTCTTTCTTTTTGGGTGAGGCAATGCATGAAAGATTTGCGGATTTTAAGCCTAATCTAAGGAGATGTAGTTATATTTTTTTTCAGTTATTTTATCTGAATTTATGAAATTTTACTCTATTTTTAAAATGTTCTTATGCATGCACACATGTGATACAATGTCTTAGAAGTTAGATGAAGTAACTTTGACCCCGGATTTTTTAATATTTTGCATTTGCTAAGAGAAATACTGACATTTTTTAATCTTTTGATTTTCTCAAATGATTAAAAAAAATGAAGTGATGGAATGGACTCAATATTGTAAATCATCTTATTATGTCACTTAATGTTATCAACTAATAAGATATTTCTTTTATTTTTTTTAAATGGTTAAACATATTTTCTTTATTACCATTAAAAAAACTTTATTTGCATAATATATGATTTTTTTTAATTTGTAGTGATATTCCTACAACCTTTAGCAAATAAGTTTGATTCGGTCATTAAATTTAGACAAATTAAACAGTTTCTAGGAAAATAATGATGCAATTTTGGTTGATTTTGGTAAAAACCTTTCATAATGAAAATTCAGTATTTTGGAATTTTTGGAACATTTTCCAGGATTTTTTGGGTCAAATGAAAATTCACGCTACGACCAGCCACAAGGCCCACAACAGCTGTGAATGCAATGGATCGGTTTTGACTTTTGAGGGTCTTCAACCATGTACAACACATTCATTATTAATGAAATAATTAGTAGTTGGAAAGTGTAAATTGCGATACTCAATATCTAAGTGTTGGGATTTTACAATATTTAATATCAATATCTTATATCAGAATGTTGTCATATTGGTTGGCATCCAAAAACTGGCAAAGATTTATGATCCAGCATTTTCAGTATTCTACATGTCGGAATATATTGCAGTATTCAAATATTCAACTCAGAGCTGAATATTTTAATATTTCAGTATCTGAAAACAGGCAGAAAACTTGATGTATCCAGTGTTGTTCTATCCAAATGCATCATAAGTCAATTCGTCGCTTGTCAGAACTATTAGGAAAAAAGTGAGGTTTGCTTCACAGTTAATGTTCAGGTAGCTGATATACAGCAAGATCGGGTTTTAAAATCAAGAGGTGGAAAAGCAGGCAAGGAGGTTTAAGTTTTAAATGTTCGGAGTGTACCGGCGGTAGGTGCTGAATGGAATGGCTACAATTTACATGGGAGATGACAGTGCAGCATTATGAAAGGTGATTGCTCCTCAATGATGGTGGGTTCACTTTCATGTGCACGTAACTTTGGAGCGTGGGGCTTTCTTGCCTGATTTTGGCTCTGACGTTGTCATCTAATTTAGCTTTGCGTATGCAGGTAATGTCCCAACTCAAATTGTGGGTTGATTGTTGTAGCATTGGATTCAGGTCTATATAGTTTCCCGGTTGCTAACCAATACACCCAAAATGCCTAGGCATTAAAGGTGTGGCAAAGTAACTACTTAACACTCCCCCCCTCGGGTGGGACACCAATTGAACTCAAAGCACACACCAGCACAAGACGTGGCATGGGGTCCTTTTGTCCTATGTGGATTTGAACCTGGGACGTGTTGGCTCTAATACCGTCTCAGGTTGCTAACCATTACACCCAAAATGCCTAGGCGTTAAAGGTGCGGCAAACTAACTACTTAACACCCGGCACTTCAGGGTTCCAAAGATGATTTTCACTGGCTTAATGGTTTTGCTTATGGGTAGATTTCGATTGGTCTTCTCTCTCCATATATTTTAGTAGGCCAGTACTACTGTTCATCATATTTCACATCTTGTAGTAAGGCTAGATAGCACTAACAAGGGACTTGATACTTTTTTGTTAAAAAATGGAGTTGGCTTTACACTATATATGTAGAGTTTGATTGGCATTTGTCATTACAGATTCATACACACTGCAAAGCAAAACATGTGCAACGATGTCGAACGTCATCTATTTTTTTGGCAATTTGTTCATTTAATAACTTTGTGTCTTCGATTATTTATTTTTCCTTGAGTAGTCTTACCAAGGACAAAGATGATGACCGCTTGTAAAAACAATCTATGCATTTATGATTGAATGCAGTTAATTAACACTAGCTTGATTTTAATGTATCGTTTGCCAATCTGATGTCACTATGTTCATTAGCAGTTTTGGGATGAATCGACATCTCCTGATCATGCTCCTATCTGAAGAAGCATTGGCTTATAGAAGTTGGATTTCTGTGACCTTAAAAGTGTAAAATAGTAATTGAAAAGTTTATGTAGAAGTATCTGAAAAAAAGGGATAGTAATAAAAATCATGCTAGATCAATCAGTACTATTTTAATTATATTTTTTTTATTATAAACATTGTATATGATAATCTGTAGAAATTAGGCACATGTGAAGTTTTGATTGAGTGGTTTGGATTCATGAGGACTTGGTTATGACAGAATGACAGAAGTTTCAGAAGGAGATGGATTGGCATGAGGTTGCTGATGTACCAAAGTCAGAGTGGGTTTAGGGCCTCATCGGAGATTTTTTTTAAGCAATCTCAGATGAAATTTGATATTGGAAGGCTTGCATGTGTGGGCAAGTTAGTTGGGGAAATTTCACTGTGCTTGGATCCCTCCACTTGGATCCCTCAAGTTTAACCTTGATGGTGCTTCTAGAGTGAACCGGGGCTGGTTGGCATAGGTGTCCTCCTTGATGACCAAGGTTTTATTTTGATTGTACTTTTGGGCCTGGTCAGGAGATGGATTCAAGTGTTGGGGAAGTCTTGCACATTAGAGAAGCATTAAGAGTTTCTCTCTTCCCATTTCTTGGGGAAGCTTATTATTGTGGAGAGTGACTCGGCTAATGCTATAGTGGTTGTCATCAAATGGTAGCCGCCATTGACACTGCAATTTATCCGTAACGAAACCGAGATGCTCCTTGTTTGATGTGGGGCTTGTGCACACTTAAAGGGGAGCCAATGCAGTGGCTGAGTCTTTGACTAAATCTGGCGTACAGAGGCCTCAACTGTTTGTGGGGCCCTTCTTTGTAGCTTTGTCGTTCGAAGTATAAATCTTTTAGACTTGTCTTTTTATTGAATTTTCTCTTCATTTGTATTTGTTCTCTTTCTTTCTGCTAAAAGTTATCATCAGCATTCACAAAATAAAATAATAACCAATAATATAAAAGTGCATGCGTGCACAAAGGAAGGGTATTCCATTACATTACTTCACAGGCAGAAACCACCTCTCTGTTTGGCCAACATAAAATAATAACTGGAAGAGCATAGATAGTTTCAATAATGCCATTTAAAAGCGTCAAATATATAAGATATTCTTGGTGTTCTTGTGGACATTGGATTTATTTTTTATTTTTATTTAAAAAAAATATGTAATTCATTCATGTTGTTGTTTAAGAAGTTTGAGTAATTTATAAGCTTTAAATCCCACAAATGAGTCAGACTCAAATTCTTTGTAACTTGAAGTATTGAAAATCCATAGAAAACTGGAAAATGCATGTGTAATGTATAATGTATGTACTATGAACTGATGGCAATCCAACAATCCTATGAAAAAAATTGACTAATAACTTCAAATTGTCTTCTTACTGGATTAATAAATTGTAGTTTATTCACAAATTGAAGTTAGTAGCTACTCAACCTTTTTATTGTTAATCTTTTAATTTTTATTTTTATGCAGTGAATCAGGAGATTCAGAGGATGATGCCAATGGGAGCCGAGGTTGTGTATGTGTTATTCAGTAACCTTTTCTTTGTAAATCCTTCAAGGAAGCAACCTAGGAATTCTATTTTTTTCTTCTATGCCTTCACATAGAGGCCTCAGCCCTCAAAGCATTGCTGATATCATAATGTATTCTCATTTAGTTTGCTTCGTGAATACTACCATCATTATGCGAGATTCTGCATGGACAATGATAAAAAAAGGTATTCTTTCATCAGGATTTATTGTGGGTGCCTTGCAAGGTAATGATTCCAAGTGGTTTTTGTTTTACCAGAATGGAGTTTTACAAGTTGTTTGGCACAGTGGAAACCTGCAATTGACACACAATCACATGATGCACACACAAGGGAAAATACCAACAAGGTTTACATTATTCAGTGATCTGCCCATAGCAGGGGAAGGATAACTCATTTATATTCCTATTTATTTCCCTTTCTTATGTGGTTGGAGCCTTGGAGGTTACAAGTTATATCAATATATAACTTTTTTTTTCTTAAACTTAAGAAAGCCCTAGTACAAAGACTAAATTATCCCCGAACGGTTGAGCCCCAAACGTGGATTGTGGCTGACTTAGAAGACTCATCTAGTTAACTCGGAATACAACATAAACCGAAAAAAGCCAAATTGAAGCATATGCCATTAAAGGTTTTTCTTTCTTTTCACGGAGACTAAATTATCTCTGAACCCCAAACCTGGATCGTGGTTGACTTAGAAGACAGGTCCAGTTAACTCGGAGTACTAGACATAACCCAAAAAGAGCCACATTGAAGCATATGCCGTCGAAGGTTTCGTTCTTTGCCTGGGAGCTGTTGCTTCAGAACCTATATGCCCTAGCTGCATCTAGGATGGTCTTCATTTTTGGAGCATTGTACTGTATGCATAGCTGAGTGAGACTACTCTTCCTCTCTCCCCATTCATTTTTGGAGCACTGTACTGTACGCATAGCCTGTGGAGATTCTATATTTATTTCATCAGTTGAAGTCATCATTTTTCAGTGGACGAGTTGGGCCTTGTGAGTTGTGACCCCTGTTTGCCAGAGCTGATATCCTAACTGCCCAGGTATTTGTCTGTTGAAACGCTCGACTGCCTTTTGTTCGAGTGATCCTGCTACTTTGAGGGGAGGGAAATGTTTAGTTGTTTATGTCATGAAATTGGAGGGATGGTAGAGATTGGAAATCATTTTGGGTGGCATACTATTTTCAGCATTTTTCTACGGTCAATATCAGTTACAGACTGCTTCGTTTGATGTCCCACATTATGTTTTTTTTTTCAATTCATTGCAGCTCCAGATTTGGTGTAATGGATTATCATCTGGTTTTCTGCAATATCTATATGAATAGTAGGCTTCACAAAAAGAAATAGAAATAGAAAAAGAAAAAGAAAAAGAAAAAGAAAAGGGAATAATTGGAGCATGTCTGTTTTAATTGTGGATTGACCTAGACGCAGACTTGACCTTGTCCCAACTCCCAATTATGTTGATGAGGTCTGGGTGTGTCCCAACTCCCAATCATCAGATGTCTTGGAAACCCCTCAAAGATGGTTAAGTTTATAGCCCATTCATTGCCTGGTGTATGGGTGAGATTTTAGGCCCTTGGATGAGGCAGAAACATCCAATGGGAACCCTCCTGTACTTAGTAACCAATTGGCTATAGTCCCCCACCGGAGAGCGGCCATACTGCCACATAGTTTGGATGACCACACCTGTGATTTGAGATGTGAAGAAAATGATCCTCGGATCCTACAGCTTTTCCTGGACGTTTTACATAGCCCTTTCTCATTAATAGGACCTGAAGCTAGTTCTTGGGACCCCAATTGGAATCAATGGAATCAAGAGTCTCTCTAGACCCCTATTTGTACATAACAAAGATAAAAAATAAAAAAAAAAAAAAAAAAAAGAAGAGAGAGGGCCATACCAGCTCTGCCATAAAGGCATCGTTTAGAAGTCCTGCAATAATGTTAAATCATCCACTGAGGGGGGAAATGATTTAGAATGGTTTCAAAGCTAGGATGTGGAGACAAAAAGAGCCTACTACACTTGCCATTGGGTCAACTAATTTTATGATGCAGCTTTACTTAGAATAAATATGGCAGTAGTAAGTGGAGAATAGCCAAATCAAATTTATCAACATCATTATGAAAAAAAAAACCCACCAGATTAGACAAATACAGTAGCAAGAAATCCTGCCATCCTAAAAAGATAACCAGATTACAAAACATTGTTCCTATCTTCTTACAAAGATAAACAGAGGATATAAACATTTTACACAAATCAGTATAGCACAAGTATTTTCATCATAGTGAGCAGATAAACCAGCTAAATAAACCATCAACTGGTCTTGTCTTCTCCGGGTACCCTTTATTCCTAACAACCCACAAGATCTGGCTATCCACAAAATCGTATATCAAGCTAACTTCAACAATATACCAAAACAAGAAAGGAAAATTGAACGCATAGTCGCTTCACTGTTCTATGATTGCTGTACAATGCAGCTTGCTTTTTCTTGAGTCCCATCTTCCCCTCGGCGAAACCTGTCTCCAAAACTGAAACCAATGCCTCTATACTTGCTACATAGTTTACATTATTAACCTTTGAAACTAACAAAAAATTAAGTAATATAGGTCTTCAGCTGCACCTTGCAAGAAACTGGACACACCCAAACCATCATTGACAAAAGAATGGGTTAATGATTCATGGAGCTTAAAAGAATCAATTACTTCTTCAGACTGTTCCTGGACAAAATTTTCTTTCCATAAGGGCTGTTTCGCAGCGCAGGGAGATGGGGACTAATAGCCTCAACGAGAGCAGCGTGAAGAGCCCCCTGCTCAAGGAAAGAAGGAAATTCATAGAAAAGAACAGAAACAAGAATATGAAAAAGAACATGGAGACAGAATAGAAAGACAATGCAATGTAGATTACTCAGGGAGGAATCAAACCTTGGATTCAGCAAGTGCCGATTGAACAACATAATTTCCATATGGGTCCTGCAAGATATGTTCTAAATGAGGATGATGTATCAGTTCTTGAATGATACAAGTACAGTGTTCCTCTCCTGCGAATTTCAGGCATTTCTCAACCACATTGCTGCTGTACTTTTGCATTGAGAGATATCCATAGTTGCCTTCTAGTTGATTCAGCACATTTTCTGTTGCCCATGGGACTCCTTGATCAATGATGTTTTGCACAACATAATTCCTGCACAACCCACCAGATTTATTATTAAAAAGATTCATCTCATAACCTCTAAAAGAGAACTGTCAGCATCAGCATTCATTGTAGGATTTTTATTGTAGTATTGATGCAACTTGGATGCATGAGACTACAAGCTCTAGCATATGGCTACTTAGGAGCCAGATATGGCATAGTTGAAAGACTCAAAGACTTGATCCTGTCAGGCTGCCAAGTCTTGACCCAATATTCAGTCACACTTGGCAAACATTTTTGACTCAACACCCTGACAAGTGAGTCGGACCGAGTCTTTCAGAGTTTTGGAACTATAGGGCGGTACAGGAAGTGCTTGTAAAATATTTAAAAAAAGAAGTGCAGCATAATATTTACATGTAAAAAATATCCCAAAAATAAAATGGAAAAAGAATAAAAAACTAAAAATTATCACTTTAAATTAATCAACATTAGTTTTTAGTTTTTACTATGACAACTGCTGACATTTATATACAGTTCTTCATGCCTGAGTATTGGAGGCATCGATAAAACAATGCAGTGCCATGCCCCCTTTTGTGTTAACATAAGTATGTATAATATGTTTACAGTTTACCACATCCAGTAGTTCTAACAGTGGAATTAAAACTTAAAAGTTTGGTCATCAAGAAAAGGAAAGATTAGCTTACCCAAAGGGATCTTGAGAAAGGAGGAGCGCATTGGATGTGATCTCAGACATCAACATCTGCTTCTGCTCACCATCTGAATTTTGGAGGCACTTCTGCAGCACACAGCAGCCGTGACGGTCTGTTGCAAGCTCAATGCAATGAGCAGCGGCAGCATCGAAAAGAAACTGCAGAAGGAAAATGTGGTTTTGTTGGTAGTGATTCAAAATCACAAAATCATGTATCATTGATAAAGACCTTATACATAATATTCACCAAAGCAACTCTCTATATCATGATCTCATCTATATGTTCATTAGAGAGTGTTTCAACATATCCCTAGTCTTTGGTTGTCTTGTTTGGATATACCAATAGTGGTTGTCGACTTTTATGCAGGGCATCCGTGCGGATCAGTATTTTAATAATCACAGTATTTTAATAATCAAACACAAAGTTGAACACTCAAGTAAATGGCTCAGTTCAAACTCCAAACCGGTTTCCCTCCAGTTCATTCCTGTCAAGATGTTATGCTAGGTGACAATATGGTCTTAAAAATAAAATAAAATAAAAAACCAAAAACAAGTCAAACTGTCAGTCAAAGATTTTAGGCTTGGTTGAATTTTACTTGTCTCAATCAATTTGTATCAGACTTAGGACCTAATGAGTCTCATGAGGCTGAATCTTGCTATGGTTTGGCCCAGTTTTATTGCACTCGGTGGTGGTCGAACAGCTGGATCATCTGTTTTTGTAGGTTTTGACTGGTTGATAACATATGTGACAGTTCAGTTTGGACAGACTCATCCAGGCAAACAGTTCAGACCAATAACAGCCCCACTGGATGGTCTAGTCGGGATTCCTCAGGATTTGTATACCCAAGGATTTCACATCGATGTCGATGCGTATTGATGCATATAACTGAGAAAATTGGTTTCGATACACAAATCTGCAAAAGTGAGGATTTTCAAATCCTATGGGGGAGGTCAGACATGAAAAGATTTTCATTATTCAAATCCTTGGGGATATACACAATTGCAAAACATAGGTTTTCCATGACTGTGGAAAGTGGAAATCTTTTCCCCAAGGACTTGATTGACAAACATGACGTACAAGTCCAATGATAATTAGGTAGGTTTGCTAAATCAGGTGGTATGTTTTTTTTTTTGGCTGAAGGCTGTATGCTTGTGAGTTAAGGACAGTATCCAATTCCAGGCAATTGTATTGCTCAATAGAAGCTTTAACACATAGTAATGGAAAAAAAATGAAGGAACCATTTTTCTCTCTTCAATTGTCTACTTAAATAGATTCAAAGTTTTCTCATAACATGTGAGCTTAAGTTATAGATTAGTAGAAGGAATCGACTGTCCCAACAATCAGCAATCCGATAACATCAGCATTGCTCATTAGGTTTTGACTGTTACGGACTTCTGAATCCCAACAGATACCATGTTATCTAAATGTAAGGAAAATTTTCACCTGCGCTATGCACTCCATGTGAGCACTCATCCGGACCGTACCAAACATTGGACGCCCCCTGAATTTCACTGGTCCTACCCGACGACGGCAATGATCTGATGGCGTGCATAGCAAGAGCGCAGGTGAAAATCTTCCTCAAATGTATTATCATTTCCCTGGCCGTTGCTCAGCTGGATAGGGTGAATTGTAGTGTGAGAATGAATTAAAAGAAAAAAACTGTACCATGTATATCAATGGAATTGTATCTATGTGCTATGTGCCCCCAAAATCTCTCTCTCTCTCTCTCTCTCTCTCTCTCTCTCTCTCTCTCTCTCACACACACACACACACACACACACTCACACACACAAATCGTATCTGTTGGGCCCCACAAAATGCTATGAATCTGCTTGTGGACTCGTCAATTTTTTCAAGGCCTTCAAGCCCATACCCTGATGTCCTTGAGTCTTCCATGATTTTGGCATAATAGTGATCTCATGACAATAAAGGAATTTCACTCTAAACATACCCTGCAATCTGGCCACCAAATTCTATTCCTATCCTGATTGGGGAAAAATATACACCTGTCAACGTAACACTGACATACAATGTAGCAAGGGAATTGGCTGTGAAGTGGAAAATCAACCCATAAATCATTCCAGAAGACATGAAATGTTGTGTTCAAGTTCAAACTCACAACTTCCAAATGGTGTATAAATCAGCCATTTGGTTGTAGCCAGTAGTTGCAAAGTAGTACCCATTTCCATTGATCATCACCTAATCACCAGTCATTTGGCAAGTAGTGCCCAATTAGCCTCCGTAATTGGCCTTGCTACTTAGCCCCCTACATTGGTGGGCCTAAACAAATGCAACCATTCAATCAAATGATACTTGTTACAGTTTTCACTATCATTCCATAAGAAACCTCGCTGGATTCATTCTATCCTTCTAACAGCATTGATCAGACAACAAAAATGCAGAAAGTAAATTGGTAAATTAGACATAGCTAACTAACCAACTAAATCCCCCCTACGAGCAATAAATTACATGTTGGGACACACATTGACGTTGACAAAACCTTTGAAATGATTTGTTTTCTTTGCTTGATTTCTGTTCCGTTATTATCTTATTGTACTTTTTAAATAGTTTCTATATGTTTTTTTTTTTCCTTTTTTATTTCCTTATGTAATCATATGACTGTCTAGCCATATGAAAGAATCTTAGTTTTTCCTTTGTTGTCATCTGAGTTCTGGTCACATCATCATTATCATCACAGCCTCATCCCAACTATATTGGGGTTGGCAACATGAACTATGTTTCTTCATTCCGATCAATCTTGGGCCAAATCCTTGGATAAGTTGCACGTCTTCATAAATCTATTTTTACTACATCCATCCATGTCATCTTCGGCCTACCCCTTCCCCTTGGTAGGCCAATGCGTGATCACATACTAACCTAAATTGCAACGAGGAGACTAAGTGGTGACTGAAATCTTGAAATGTTAACAATTACTATAAGTCGTTTCAAACACACTTGAACTTCATCACAAAAGATCTAGTGAATAAGCACATCAGTTTATGTTAATGAAAGTATGTGATATATATTTCTTTTCTCATGATAAATGGTTATAACCACTTGTAAGCATATTTTTGGGAAAAGACATTAGCACCACAAAAGCACCTGATATATTGAGTGCGAAATAATCACATAAATCGCTGTATTGATTTAATCGTATAACCATCTCATCCAACATGTGTCATGCCTTATAAAAGATTCCTCGAAGTGAAGGATGTGTTGGCAATTAATTGTTCTGGAGCATTCTTGAAATGCAAAATTTCCTCTTCATCCACCCACCTTGAGCCCTTTCACAAAGCCCAAAATTCTCTCCTAAAATTATCTACTTAAAACTTCGTCTAAAATTAGGCCTGTCAACCCGGCCCTCTGGCAAGGGTCACTGACCAGGCCTGACCCTCGAAAGCCCACAATTTTTCTTTTTCCTAAAGCCCGAGGGTAGGGCGTGGCCTGATTTTGAAATGCTCGCCACCTTGAGGGCGTAGCCAGGGCAAGACCTTGCCCTTCCTGGTCCAGCCCAACCCTCTACTTATCCAATAATATCTAAATTAAATACTATTCACATGCCATAAATTTATAAGATATTAATTAATTAATTATCATTAAAAAGGATTGTAGTTGTGTTTCTGAGAGGAGTGCAACCTCTTCCTTTTTTAAAGGAGGTCTTATAGCGGAAAGTGATTTGTCTAATGTGATATAGAGAGTGTCTTCTTTGGATAGGGGCCCTTGGAGATTTCATTTTTACCTCAATGAGATTTAGTCTTTATCTTCCTATCTTCAGGTGGCTTTCACTCATGTGAGTTGTTCGGCTAATGGGATGGTCGGTTCCTTGCCTATGCAGGGGGTTCTGAGGACTGTTTCCCTGTTGCTTCTATTTTGTAGATTTTCTCTTGTAGGTTCCTAAAATGCTTTTATACCAATGCCTCAATGTGGTCTTTCTTATGTTGTGGTCTACTTTGTAATCTCTTTGCCTGTTTTAACAATTTTTTTTGTTACCGATCAAAAAATAAAATAAGGGCTTGGACTTCAGAGTTTGACTTTCAGATGCTTGTTTGAGGTTGAGTCTATTAAGTTTGACGAGTGTTTGTTATTATTGTTAGATGATCTTTACCTTTGCAGCGAAAGAGCCAAATAAAAAGAATTCAGTGGTGAAACTAATTGAAATTTATAGACCTCTTTGGGGATTATTTCAACTAAAATTTTCTTTGAGAGTTTATCCCTATCCTTATCAAGCACTCATACATGATCTCTTGCTTGGCTAGGATCAGTTCCAGTACTAGCTAGCCTGTTGGCTTTGGCTCTTTGGTGTAGCATGGCTGGCATGGCTGCTGGTCCTGAATTTTCTGTATTTCCTGTTGCTTATTCAACCCTTAGAAATCTATTGCCCACCTCTGCTTGCTTTACTGCTATTGGACGGGATACTTAGACAAATGAATTCAAATGAATTGTCATCATTGGAGACATGCCTTTCAAGATTTGACTAACAAAGCAAAAGTACGCTTAAATGTATTGCTAATATGCTTGATGTGGGGGGAGAAAAATGAATCAGCTGATCTTCTTTCCTTAATTGATGATCACATGGGTTCTTTTAGGGACATTAGGTACCTACCGCTTCATAAAGGCTCGACATTTCCAAAAGGACTACATAGAAAATGACACAATTTGCAGTTTGCACTTAAATGAAGGAGCATTTAAGGATCAACAAACTTAGAATGCAAGAAATCATGGACCTAATCAAAGTGAATATAGCATTTCGGGCATCATAAATGAAAGAATATCGTGGTGTCAATCTCACATCGTAAGGAATTTGATGCAAACTAAAGGTGCAAATGGCTCCATGTGGGCCCCATGACAACTTATGAAATAAGGAAAATATCTCAACAGACGCGTAAATCACACATTCAAGTGGATTTCTTGGAGTTTCCTGAATTGTTGTGGCTCTTTAATAGTTACCAATTATTTAGAACTTAGTTTCCTCTTTCTTTATGTATTTCAATTAATTCTCTAAACTTAGAATAAGTGGATTAAAATATCTTAAATTTAGGGACACATTAAATACCCAAGTAGGCCAATTGGTCAAAACAGTTTTCGAGATTTTGTTTGGAAGTTAATGAATTCATAAGTTGCTTTTTATTGTGAAGAATTCCATTTTTTTTTTTGTGTGTAAAAATGCACGAGAGATCCTTTATCCATTTGGATCCAATTTGATCCAAATGCTCCGGAGTGAGAGGACCTTGATTTTGCCTACATCAGAATTGCAGGGCAGCTTTTTTGAAAATAAGTGCAAAAAAGAGAATCAAGGGGAACTGGAGGCCGCCTAATTATCCATGCTTGGAATTCGATGAGGATAGTGCAACCAATTCCAGAGATTTATCAACTCATAAAGCATGTAGATGTTTTAAAGATAGGTTCTCAGGGGCCAGGGCATTTAATAGTTGAGGGCAACTTGATAAATGCGATATCATGGCAACAAAGACATTGGAGATCCATTTCAATTAGCAATTGTGACTTGAGCCTGTCTATTTCAATTATTATTTTATGTTCACATGTATATATAAGTGGAAAAGGAGTGCTTGATGATTTGGAACAACAAGGGACTCGAACCCGCTGCAACAGTGAGCACCTTCCACTGTGCCAGACTCCTTGTTGGTGGTAATAGGATAAATATGGGAAAATCTGTTTATCTTTGAAGGAAAGGCGTACAGCTTTTGTGCATAACTATAGTATACATTCTTATACTGTGTAGTGCACCTAGTAAAATTAAGTGCCTGCCACGCTTTGCACCTTGTGCCTAGGAGGCTAGGACCCAACTGGCCTTGGCACCTTACAGCTTGACTACCTTGACCCAAACATGGGTTTAGAATTGAAATCCAATACCAAGTTTGTGGGGACCACATGGATGCCGGGGGGAGGGAGGTGAGGGGAAGGAATGGAAAGAGCTTGACGAGGATTAAATGTGGACCAAACACCATGCTAATAACATTCTCATCCAAACCCTTGCTTTGGGACCTCAAAGTTTAATGGTTTTATAAATAAAGCTGCATTCAGGATTCAATCAATGGTAGATGATGGTATGATCAATGCTAACTTTATCTTGGAATCCTTGCCAATTCAATCCACTGTGGATAGGCTGGGCGTTTGAGGGTCAAAATCGTCATACATTGGCTCCATTTTATGGGATGCACTTTCTCGAATAGAGCCCGCGTTTCTATAATATTGGCCTATATATAGTGACAGGGATCACCATTTTTCAATCCATCCCACAAAATCACCATATTCCTCGGCCCAAATTTCACCTTAAGTGTAGTGGAGACCACCATTGGACTGATAACATGATTAACTTCTATACACAATCATTGTGTCTAAATAAATACAGACATTAATAGTGGTAGAAAATAGATAAGGAATAAATACTTCTTACCTTACGGTACTTGGGCATTAGATATTGCAAACAACGCTGTGCAACATGATTACCATTCATGTCTTTTATCAATTCCACAATGCCATGCTTCAGTGAGGAAACAACCAAGGAAATTTGCTCTGGAGTCTTAATGGTTTCTATAATTTTCTGTACAGCTCGGGTCCTGCATTTGAAAGAAAGAAAACAGAAACAACAAAACCAGTGAGTAAAAACATGAGCAATTCTGGAACCAACAAGAAAGAAAACACATACCCATGCATATCACAAGAGACTCTAACAAGTTCACCGGCTTTTCTGGTGACTGCACGAATTATATGCATCCTCTGATCCTCATTGCAAAGTTCAAGCAGCTTTTGGACAAGATAATTTCCAAAAGGATTGGTCATGAGCTCGACAATGTGATCAATGATCTCAATGATGATCTTGTGAACATCTTCTGAAGTACCTTCTATGATTTTACGTTGCAGGAAACGGCAACCATGCTGATCCTTTGCCAAGAGATAGATTCTCCCCACAACTTCATCTACCGAGTTGTATTTCTCTAACTGCAATCTCAAAGTGTATCTTAAATCTGCATTATCAGGGGAAGAAAGCCTGGAGCTTTGATCATCCAGCTGGAAAGGCGAGTGGGAGTGACCATTTGAGAACACCTGTCCTTTTGAGTTAACATGGTTCAACAATTCAAACTCTTCAATGAAGTTGGGTGTGATAGCTTTCAGTGAGTTACGAGTCAAAAACTTTTCTGGGAAAATATGTTTAGCCCTTCGGTCAAAAACTTGGACTCCTTGAAAATCTGTGACTGAAAGAGGTGGAGAAGTAAAACCACTCGCAGATGTTTGCCTCTCGCCATGTGCAAATCGGTAGGTCTTCCTACTTCCACAGAACTCCTGAGAATGGCAACAGCCACTGCCGCCCATCAGCATAAGATCTGAATGATGAGTACAATGTGAGCTTCCATTGGCCTGTTTGAGTTGGTGAGAAATGGGCGTCTCAAAATGCATTTGTTGTCTTGGTTTTCCAGAAATTAATTCCATGGATAAGTTGCTATTTGCTTGAATTGGATGAGATGCAGATCCCTGATTTTGTAGTTGTTGCAGGTACTGGGGATACATTCTACCAAGGCTCTCTCTCTCCATCTGCTGTTCCCGTGCTACATGGAACCTGTTTAGTGTCTGAGTCTGAACGTAAGGAGAGGACTGTGCATCCAAGTAGTATGGCTGCTGAAATGCTGAAGCTGAGAACTCTAATTCTGGAGCAGGAGAATTAGGAAGCATCTGATAACCATGCATTCCAGGAGCAAAAGGCATAGCTCCAATAGCTCCAGAGTACGCTGGAAGTCTTTGTTGTGTATCCAAATTGTCCAGAAGACTTCTGATCGGCGGGCAAGACATGGATCTCTGGTTCAGCTCCCCTTTAAACTTCTCAAGTTCCAATGCTTGATCCACTAAACCCATGCCATTTGGTGATGAATGTAAGGTCATGCCGACTGGATCTAAACCTGAAAGAGATTTCTTAAAACCGTTCGGATACTGCCCTTGCGATAAATTTGGACAAATGGGTAAGGTTTTGATCTTAACCGATCCTGCTGCTGCACAGCCCTTGTCATCCTTGAAGCTCAATTGCTCAAATGCCGACGTCAAGGATTGGTCATCTGGCAGGTTTGACACATACTTACCGAAAACTGTGATAAAATCACTTTTCACACCAGTTTTCCCTCCATCTAAATTCCCTTTGTTTTGGAGTTTCTGATCGAACAGGCTGTCAGAAGCTTTTGTGCTGTCATTTCTTTTGAAAGCAGAGCCACTGTAGATGGTTGTGTTGCTACCTTGGCTTGCTGCTTGTGGTGGGTGATCGGAATTTGTAAAAGCACAGAAAGAAGTAGATTTCCTTGCTTCCTTTTGTGTCGAAATGGCTTCTAAATTAGGCAACAAAACAGAGGGTCTGGAATCACCCAGATCAGAGTTCTCATAGGTCGCTTTTGGGATCTCACCCAGAAGCATTTCGAATTCGTCAGAGTCCTGCTCGCTTCCTCCACCTACCATGATGTGAATCAGCCTTGCTTGGCGATGCAGTTCCCCAAACAGGTCCTCCAAAGCAACCACACACTATATCTGCATAACAACAATGAGAAATTGCATTGTGGGATGGAAGTCCCCATGAAAAAAACAATCAATAAAACAATTGAAACACAATTGATACAAAAACTTACGGAACTCTTCCAAAGTGAAAATCTCATTACCATTCTTCAAAGTGAAAAACTCATTATAATTCACAGAACTCACATTGTCAACCCATAATAGAGAGAGAGAGAGAGAGAGAGAGAGAGAGAGAGAGAGAAACCAATATTAGATAAAACCCAATCACTCAGAGTTTTTAAAACTCATTATTTTGGTGAATCACATGTCTCATATTACAATCTAGTGGACACCCATCACTATAGAACCACCATAAAGTGTTGCTATATCATAAAATTTGAAGCTTTTATTCTCTCTTTTCCAAAAATTCTTTTCTTGTAAGCATTCAGGCAATGGAACAGATGAAATTTCTTAGATTTCTTTCTAGTTTGAAATTTTATTTTCAATTGCAATCAAATGACAGCCCACCCCGAATGTTCCACCAAACTCTAAAATCAACCCAAAAGCCATCCAAATTTCCAGTCACCGACTGTAACCACTACTGATAAAGCAAGAAAAAAAAAAAAAAGGATCCATGCACACAATCCGTTTGCACTGAAAAACAAAACAGAGATTCATGACAAGAAACCAATAGTACATCAATCCTTGAACTCAACTTCATAAGACCTCTATCTAAAAAATAAATTGAAACAAAAACCCAAATCCCAATAGCCCCATCTAAATCTCAATCCAAGAATACCCCAAAGGCCCAAACCCCACCCCAAAATAAATAAATAAATCCCTGTTCATCATACATCATACACAAAGAACATAAGAAAAAAAAAAAAAACCCAGATAGCATTACAAGATATAACAAAACCCCATTAAAAAGAAATAGTAATGGGTCAGTAGAATCAGATATAAATCATGAAAATCACGTAAGAAGCAAAGAAAAAGACATGAAAAAAACCGTATACATATCTACATACATACATACCTACCAACCAGTGAGGGCACTGCCAGCACCAGTAAAAGAAGGCTATGGTTGTGGGTTGATTTGTGAACAGAGTGGAGAGGGATTGAAAGGGTGTTACGGTTAATTGGGAGGAACACAAGAGGGATGAATGGAGATGGTTGGAGGCGATGAGAAGAAGACAGAGAGATGCAAATAGAGGGCGTGGAGTAGAGAAGGGAAGGTATTCTTTCTTCTAAGGACACGGAGAGGGAGCAATGCTATGGCATGTAAACATGGCAAAATAGCATGCATGATTCTCTTTCTATCGTTTTTTTTTGGGTGGGGCTGGTCTTCACTCCGGATTCTCCTAAGTAAGGCCCGCACGCTTCCCCTGAGTGGGTTGCGTGGAATTTTATTGTAGGGCCCATCTATTGACAATCCGAACGGTTGAAAGTGCATCTTGTCCATTTTGACCACCTTTAATCAATCTCAACAACAGGAGCTGGTCTAGCTCTAATAATAAATGAGATCGTGTTAATTGCATTATCAACCATGTGCTCGATCTAATGGCCGAAACCCACTTCCATTGAAGAGAAGAATTGAAGATATGTCGCGGAAGGGGATTTCACTCGTTTTTAACGTCTGTGATTATCAATAGGTGGGACCAATGACAGATTTCTACACATCCCGTTGAGGAGAGGTATGTGGGAGATGCTTAGGGTATCCGGACTCATGTGAGGGCCATGGTCAAAAGAGACCATTGATGTCCTAGTCCAACTACATCAGGCAACCAATTGCTAAGAAGTTGCTATGATGTGGATTGCTAAATATTATGACAAAATTATCCTAAGATTACTCTACAATTTGAAAGTTGAGTAGTGATCTCATCTGGATATTTTGCTTGATAGTTAAGGCAGGCTAAGGTGGGCAGGTAGATGACAAGGTTTGGATGTGGGTCAAATGTACCCGAATTATATGTTCATTCTCTATCATCTTATTCTCTCCCTTCTTCTCCTGCGTGGGGTGCTGTGCCTACCTACTATTGAAAATCCTAGTTGCTCAATTGTGTAGAGATATTTCTAAATTTCACACATGAGTTGTTTCTATTGAAAAATTGAGAATATAATTAATAATGCAAAAGATTATATTAATTATATTATTCATTTGGTTCTTAGTCTTTTGATAGGACCAACAATTGTTAGAGTGAAATTTAAAGATATTCTTTAATTGGGTAGGGCGTTCATTTTGAGCGGCTCGGATCTTCAATATAGGTGAGTCTTACTATAATGATATTTTAGTCATTCTACTAAGGGAAATGCTTGGCAAGAGACACAGGATATGAAGTTGTCCATAGAATGATTATAAAATTTAATAGCTACATATCCTGCATATTTATTATTATCTTAAACAATAATGGTGAAATTATAGTTTGTGCTAATTTAGAGGAGATCAATGTGAATAAAGGAAATGGATTGACTATATATGGCTCTTTTGTAAGGAAACCCAAAATGGCAAGTCAAAAGGTGAAAGTTGTGAGAACTTGCCTTCAAAGTTCTAATGAAGGTAGGAAGACTTGCCGATTGACTCTTGACTTAATCAAGTCATCTTCTTTTGATGAAAAATCGAGTCAAATATAGGAAGAACTCGGTTGAGTCATCTCATTTTGATAAATTCTTAGCATGTTGAACCATTTTATAATTAGATTTGATTTTAAATAATTGATATTTACTTTTAAGTAATTATCGCTCAAGGTTTTGAGTGAACAATCTAAAATGATTGATTGAAATGTAATTTGAAACTTATATTAAATTGTTTTCCCCCTTTTATATCTAAAGTTTTATAAGTAATAGATCTATGTTAAAATATTTTTTAAAAAACATAACTCTCTCTAGTTGTCACGTCCACTTTCTCCGAATCAATTTTTTAGAGCTGGACTGAGTCATGTTTGTGTCATGGGTTTTCCAACCTTGATTTTAGTAACAATTTCATGAAGCGAATTTCGTTAACATGATGAAAGCAACTGGTAAATAATGGCTGGGTGAATGTTAAATTGGGATTAATACAAATTAATTGAGGTATGGACGTTTGAGGGTTTAGATGGATAAATGGCACGTGGGTATGGCAAACGAGTCAAGTCGGGTTTGACCAAGGGAATCTATGGGTTTAAGTTTTAATAACCTGCGGCTGACCATTTTTCATGTAGGCCAACTTCAACTAGAACCTGATGTAGGTCAACTCAACCCGACCTGCACAACCTACATCCAATGCAGGTCATACCCATTTGATCAAATCTGACCCATATCAGCTTGTAGAAGCTTGACCCAAGCCCAATCCGTTTCAAGTATTAAGGCTAAACTTGAGTTTTCTTTTGGGCCCAAAATGTCAAACATAAGCTCGAATCATTTCAACTCAACTATAAACCTTAAAACCTAAACCCAAAAACTCTAGGACTTGAACAAATGCAGGTCACACGGGTTCTCCTAATCTAATTGTTTCAAATGGAGGTCAGATTTTCCTGACCCATCGGCTGACCCGCGGGTCATATTTATCAGGTCAGATTTGGGTCAGATAAGGTTGACTCAGTGGATCTGGCCAAATTTGGCCACCCCTATTCTAATGTGCCATAAAAAAAAAAACCGGGTTCTCTAGGGTTCGCTGTGAGTGTTACAAAAATTAAAGCACTTTTTGTCATTTTTGCACTAGTCAATAGTCATTGGAAGCAGGTCATTTTCTAGGACCGCCAATACCTGTTTGATGCCTACATCAACATCACACAGGCATGGTAGACGGCATGATGTCCTCCAGTGTGAGCCATTACGGGTGATCCCTTTCTTTGGGTCAGGGCTAAAGCCATAAAAATATGACAATTGAGAGAGTGTATTAAGTGGCATGAGATTTTACACAATTGGTGATTTAGAATTGGATGAATCAGTGGAAACAGGGGATCCGGACTCGTTAGGTTAGGGTGTTTCTTGCCTCATCTTATAAAAAAATGTGCTATAAAATACGGAAAATGGACCGAGCCAGGCTTGCGGCGCTGCCACTTTGGGCTGTGTTTCCAGTTTCATGTACTGGACACAAGATTTCGTACACGAGTAGCTTTGGTTTCTAAGTCTGTGTGATTGGATCAGATTTGCCATGCTACACCTGTCTAGTTAGGGTTCCCATCCAAGATGGAACCATACAATGGCGGACCCAAACAAGTAGTTAGATTCTGTGGGCAAATTCAGATTTCCATGTGGGTTCGGAGGAAAACTTTTCATGTGGGCTATGAAGGCGGACCCAAGATTTTCTTTTTAAAATGATGTATCCATATTCGAATCTAGCTCATTTATGGAGGACCCCAAAAAACAGAAAAGAAAGAAAGGAAGATCTGATTTCGGATCGGATGGGGGCAAAAGTCAATACTGGACTCCAGCCAGACAGAACTATCAATTTAGCCGCTGTGCCTGGCACAAGCCACCCGAGCCAAGCCCGCAGCGAGATTGAGTTGGGCTGATTTTAGAAGCATGGTTGGGCTTGGGTCTGACTTTCTCGCCCAACAGATAAATGGGCTAGACCAAGGCTTATATATAGTTAAAAGACTGATAACTAATTAGATGGATCGTAACGGGTCGCAATCCCTGACCCAATCCACCAACCCAATGACTTTATTTTAGGTATGTGTTAAGTTTATCATCCCAACTAATAAATGGGTTAAGTTAGGTAAATGCCACACATCTGGTCAATGATATCGGTGCTCCAGTTTCGAGCCATCCATCCCGGTCCTATCACAGCTCATATTGGGCTGGATCTGGGTATGTTGTCAGATCCATGGTCCAAATTCTCAGCTCAATTCTTAATGGGCCAGCCGGCCCTAGGCCGAGATATGTTTAAAGCCCAGATCATCCAGACATCATAAGTGAGTGCATGTACTTTTGTAAATGCAATGAGGCTGGTATTGAATTTCAGGCCATTGGGCTGGACCCAGGCCTAAGTATTTGTCCTGATAATTAGTGGGCCGGGCGTGGACAAACTTCAGCTCTTACGAACCTGCCAAAGGACACCTCTACTCATCCAGGTAACCCAAACCCAAGGTGGCCTGTGGATTTAGGGTTTGGGTTGGGATTTTGAAGCCCGTTAATAAACAGACTGCCTCAGCTTTTGCTATGCTTATTAGTTATTACCCTAGGAGGTCAAGGGCAACCTCGTCTGAACTGAACCATTGCCACCTCTAGATGGGTTTAAACCCTGGCATGTTTAAACACAAACAGACACAATATTTTGCTAGCAGGCCGGACATGGGCCTAACAAGTATGATTCAACCCAGCTGAGACACTACCTAATTAAGATGGTGAGAGCTGTTGACTAGTTTTCCTGTCTGTCCACTTGTTTTATTCATTTGTGGCCCATCTGGTGAGTGGACTGTCCTGATGATCAGGTCATCTGGAAATGATGGTTTGATCATGTCCTTCCATGTGGCTCTGGTTCAGGCCTGACTAAACTGTCTTTGGACTCGATTCAATTTCAGTTTTGAGGAAGATGGGCCTTAATGGGTCCTATTGCCATTCCCTGTATTACAAATGTATTATCTTTATTGCTGTTATGTTCACATAGTCTCATGTCTAGACTCCTCTTAAGCTATTGTGTGGGCCTTCCAAGTCTAACCATGGATCAGCTGGGCCCCACATTATATACAGACAGATAGAACTATCAGTTTGGTCCACTTGACCTGGCACACCCCCACCACATCATTGGGATGGATTTAGGCTTTCTTTCAAATGCTTGCTTCGGTTCAGGCCTAGTTTTCTGGCCTATCAGATAAATGGGCCGCGTGGGCAAGGCCTTTTAAATCTTCAAAGAATTGATTAGATGGACAGTAGGGAGCATCAATTCCTGACCTGATCGGCCAACCCAATACTGCAGTTTCAGGTATGGGCGCGCCTAATTAATAAATGGGTTGGGTTAGGTTGATGGCATGAACACTACTCAACGGTACTGGTGCTCTCAGGTCCGGGCCATCCCAAGCTGGAGCAAATCGAGTCAGGATCCTTTGAGGCTTTAACCTAAAAAATTCATGAGATAAAAGGAGTGGAACTTCATAGTGGGGCTGATGTATTGAAATCTGGACCGTTAAAAACAAATGCCCTCAAGGCATATGGGTAATTCTCAAATTTTACATCGATTAGAACCATTGGAGAACGTTTATTTTGAATTCTACTATGGAGTCTCAGTCCTTTAGCTCAAGATTTCTTTTAGATAGCCCCAGAAGATCAGGCTTCGATGGAATCTCATCTGACATTGACTAGGTTCGGACTCTGTCGTTGGGCCTATGAGCTGCACCTGGGCCTAATGGCCTGTATTGGCCTATATTTGCTTAAAGGCAGAGATTGATCCCCACATATTTCAGACACATGGGTGTATGTATATTTTTGTAAATCGGCTAGGCCTGGGTCTAACTTTCGGGCCCGTGGTTCCACCCAGGCCAAAATATTATGCTCCATAGCCAATTGGCTGTTCTTGTATAACTTTGTCTCAGCCCCATCCGACCCAAACATCCCTACTCAACTGGTTAACCTGACTCCAACATGAGGTGTGAATTCAGGGTTTGGGTTGACCTTTCGAACCCAATTAGTAAACAGGTGGATCCAGATTGTTACAACACTGAGATCAACCTCACATGAACTGAACCATTGCCTCTCTCAGATGGTCTTAACTCCCTGTATGTTTAAACAAATAGACTTAATATTTTACGAGCAGGCCGGGTATGGGCCTTAAATTTGGATTCAACCAAGCATGACCCAATCATAAAAGTGGGCCAACCTAGGATAGCAAAGGATAGTAAGAGCTATTGAGATGTCTTTTGGCTGTCCACATGTTTTATACTTTTGTGGCGCAACTGCACAAACAATGGATGTAAAAAACTGGAAACCTAAAGAAAGCAATGCTAACATGTCAAAGCCCTGCAAAAAATTTAACAAGCCTGTTCTTTGATGGGTTTTTAATTTCTATGAGAGGAGTCTAGAGATTTTTTTTTTGGGGTAGAAGAGAGGAGTTAGAGTTAAGAAGCAAAAGTGGGAGATCTGCAAGGGAAATTAAAATACTGGCCTGAGAAAGTAAAAGGAATTGACAACTTTCAAATGCTCTTCTCAATTAGCTGAACCTTGGTACATATAATATTAATCCAAGGATTTAAAAAAAATAAAGCAAAAGAAAATAAAAAGGTGCAAAAATCAACTTTGGTAAGAAGTTCCAATGAGAAATCATTAATTTTAATGGTATATATAATTTCTTGTACTTATGGGAGGTTAACAAGTAACTTACTCATTAGTTTTTAAGTTCGAACATGAATCTAGCTTTCTAAATTTAAATACACAACTAACAAGATTGCACATTGCACCCTACCATAACCATTGTACTATAATAGTAGAGTGGTGGTAGGGTGCTCAATCAGATGGTGGGACTTAGTCCTTTTAAACAGAAACTAGAGGATAAATAAGTGGAGGGGAAGGTTTTTTTTTTTTTGGGTAAAAAGAAATTCATTCATTAAAACAGAAGGAATAAACCAACACAGAGAATCAAAACCAAGAACGAGAACAAGAACCAGAATACAAAAAGAACAACACCAAAGCTACAAAGTCAGAGACTGATAATACCACGGCCTACGGAATAACAAATTCTTGTTAAAATATGAGCCACCTTGTGAAGTCTTCTAGGGATGAAAGTCAAGATGACATATTCAAATTCCAAAGAAAGACTCAGAATGTCCAAAACAATAGCATTGATAATCCAATCACTAGAACCATTTAAGGCCATCACCACATCCTTTGAATCAAATAAAATACAGATCCTTGCCAAATTCATATATTTAGCTCCCATAAGGGCATGTCGGATCACACGTGCTTCAGCCTCTTTGGCGGAGAAGACCTTAGGTCCACGGATAGTGCCTTCATGAAGAAAATTATTATTTAATTTAATAGCATAACTAGAAGTGGCCCTACCATATGAAGCCTTAAAACGGGCATCCACTAAGACAATAGCTTCAGATGTCAAGGAGAACACTCTAGAAATAGAAATTGAAAGAATATCTCCAGATTTTATGGGATTAGTGTAATTTGACAGATTTCCCATATAACTATTAATATCCATAAGAATTGAGGAGGGATTTATTTTGATATTTTTAAAAATAAAATCATTTCTAGCCTTCCAAATCGCCCACCAAGACACTAGAATTCTCATATTAGAATGATAATTGTTCATGGGGGATGAAGAAGCATCATTTTCACGAGTCTGGATCACCTATCGTATTTGTTACACCTTAACCATGAGTGGATCAATAACAGTTCGCCACGTCATCTAAAAATTTAGGTAATTGGTAAAAGAAAATCATCTAAATTTTTGGATGACGTGGCGGACTGTTATTGGTCTAGTCACAGTAAAGGTGAAATATCTGCGATAGGTGATCTGGACTCCATTTTTACATTACTTTAACCAGCAATCTCTCAAACTTTGATTCAGGAAATTATGAGATAAAACCTTGAAATATGATCCAAACCAACATGGCATGATCACAAAGAAATAAGGCATGAATAGTTGTTTCCTTCCCTTTAGCACAAATGGGACAAGTTGCATCAAAAGAGCTGATTTTGGAAATGCCTCAATAATGCTATCGTGGTGGAGGGGATGGTATTCATATTCGACAATCCGAATTATCTCTGTGTGGGCCTAGGATGGAGTTCCAACTTCCAATAATATGTTACATGGTTCCCATGTAATAGCTGCCACAAAGGATCCAAACTTATGAAATGAGCAGCACATAATTCTTATCTATAAAGAGACCTTTTCATCTATTCTACCCCCATTAATGGAAAGACATCCGAGTGAGCTCATTGAGTTAGGCCCCCATAACAAAACTATACCCCCATAAGAACACTATACATCGTAGGTGAAAATCTTTATCTTCATTTGTATCTTGCCCGACATTGGTTGTTATTGAGGGAAGTCTGACAGTAAAAAAAAAGGCTGCCTCCACCCACTTTATTTAGCTTTGAGTCTTGACAGAGATTTTGGACCATGATTTTCACTACAGCTTCTTGTCACCGGTGCTTTGGCACTTGGCGCACTTCACAACCCCTCCATGGGCCATGTAAGATCAGTTTTTGCGTGGGCCAAAGATAGATAGATAAGCTATGCCCGTTGATGCGATGTCAATCTTTCCTCTTCTCTCTAGCAAAATGTCCCCGGATAGGTCCCCTGTTTCAAAGACAGATATAGTGAAAACTCGATCGGATGATCTGACCGAGGTCCCTCCGACGCTCAAGTTAGCAATAAAACTTGGAGAAATTTATCTCACAATTGGGTTAGAAATTTTTGCATACCTTTCCCTCGTGTCTTTTTCTCTTCATATGCTATCTGTCCTTGGCTTTCCGCCCACTCACAGCACACGTTCCCATCCACTCCTTGCGGCTGGTAACTGCTGCCAGGCTTTTGGATCGTGGGGCGTTTCTCCATGAATCTAGGGCTTTATCGCTTTCTCTCTCCGCCAGCTGTTCCAGACTCCCTCAAATTGTCTATCCCTCTGGGTTGGATTGGTATGTCAGGTCGGGTTGGTCTCGACCCAGGCCCAATCGTATTTCAAATCTGGCTCCCTCAAATCGTCTATCCCTCTAGGTCGGATTGGTATGTCACAAGAGGAATCTCTGATAGACTATTGACTTCTTCGGTTCGACAATTGGGTCATCTCATGGAAAAAAAAAAGGTTCTTTTTGTTGATTTTTGGTAAATTAGGTGAAATAATTGATTATTGGTTAGGTAGAAACCAATAAGCAATTATGCAAATGTGTACATACCAAGATTCTTGCCCTCTCAAAAAATGGATTAAAACTTTAATTCATACAAATAGATTATTGGTAACTGACATGTAGAAGAGAGAAGTTGGACTCAATTGGATTTTGACAGCAACTGATGTGGACTACTAGGAATTTTCTACTGGCATCTCACGTTTTTCATGAAGTAGTGGATCTAGATTGCTGGCTGCGGTCTTCTTGGGTTTTTTTTTTTTTTTTTTTTTTGACCATATGAATTCAAAAAAATCTGTACCACAGTTCATGAGGTCATTTATTACAGATGCTCATTATTTTTAATTGGAAATGAAGTCTTTTGATTCAGACGAGCAAAATCAGTACCATGGGTCCCATAACTTGACCAGTAGATCAGTAATTGATTATTCAGATCAACCTGGCTGTCTTCAAGCGAATAAAAAAAAAAGTGGCCCCAGCAGTGGGACCCACCTAGGCTGGGTCCACCTATTCTAAAATTGAACCACCCATGACAAAATTCTAAACTGCTTGATTGGAGATTCTCTCCCCACTAGTACTGATTGCTCTTCCTTTAATTGTCTACATCTCCACTTGAAATCCTCAAAACTTAAGCAACTCAGATGATTGTCCTTGTTGATTTGAATTTTAAGACATGATCCATCCACGACAGGCCCCCCCCAGATGGTGATGTGCTATATATATCTTTTTGAGGTGTATGCTGTAAACTCACTGTCCTGCTGTAACCATATGTGCCACTAAAAACACCTCATATCCCTGTTTGGCAGATGGAGTGAAGTTAAGAGGCTCTTACTGTCTATGCCAACTCAACACTTCCCATCAGACTTCCACTCAAAACAGTGAAAGCGACCAAAGGGTCCAGGCATTTCTTCAAAAGATCATCCCCTCCTCCCAACAAATCTTCAATCATCCCCTCCTTCCAGAAGAGTAAATTTGAGAGTCCTCCCAACATCAACCCCATTACTATAAGAAAATCTGATACGCACTGGATTGTCTGGTATAATAGTCCTCCTCCTTCGATAAATAACCACAGATCCGATGGTGAGCTGCAGTCTAGAGATCTGATCCATCAGATCTGCAGGAGCAATCAAGAAAGAAGCTATTTCTTTAGTATATTACGGCAACAGTGTATTGTACATGGTCTACCGCAGCCGAACAGGGAAAGAGTCCAGATTACCTATCGTATATGTTATACCTTCATTGTGAGTGGATCAATAATACTCCGCCACGTTATCCAAAAATTTAGGTAATTCTCTTTCATCTGATTAAAATTTTTTAAACTTCAAAATCACCTACATTTTTGGATGACGTGGCGGAATATTATTGGTCCACTCACGGTGAAGGTATAACAAATATGATAGGTGATCCTGACTCACAGAGAGAAAAGGTTATTTCTTTGAGGTCAATTCTTGGGCAATGTTCTAGATTTTATTTTACTATTTGGGATTAGCCTAATGAGTATTTGGTTTGTTTTGTTTAATGGGGTATGCCCCATTTGGAGATTCTGAGATCTTTTTGGATTTTGGAACTCCTTTTCTGTATTTTATTATTTTCTCGAAAATTAAGAACTAACTTAATCTTCGGAAAAAAAAAAAAAAAAAACAACTCTATACTTGGAGTAATGCTTTTTTTAACAATTCTACCAATGACCAACTCCAGGCAAGTTTGTTTTTGCATCTTGGGAGGAATATAAGAGGAGTAGAATGTCATATTAGGATAAAGTTACAGCGCAGCGAGTTGAAATAAATGACTAGATAATTTATTTTTTATGTGTTTGGATGGTTTGTGTAAAGGGAGTCGTAGGTTGAATGTAAAAGAAATATTGTGGGAAAGAGGAAATATATAAGAATTTGCTGGGGGGTTCTTTGAAAATTTTCAGATAAGGTGGGGGCCCTTGTACTTGGGTCCGCCATTGATTAAGGAATCTCCTAGTAAATATTGTGGGAGAGAAAAAGTTGGTTTGGAGGAAATGCGGAACCATTGAGATTTATTTCAACCCTCATTCACTTTATTCTCTTGCAAACAATAGGGGTGTTGGCCTGGGCTAAGGAATATTCAGGCCCGGCGAGGCTTATAACTATAGGCCCAATCCCCATCAAGCCCGAATTGGGCCTTAACTAGTTGGCCCAAGCCCAGCGTGCCTGAACAACATGAAGCCAAGGGCCAGCCAGTGTTACAATTATAATTTAAAAATAGGGCACCTTCAGTTGTCTTGTGGGTAGTTTAATTGGCTTGGTCATGCATTTCTGTGTCAGATTACTAAAGTTTGAATCCCTACATCACTTTTTTTTTGCTAGCACCATTATTATATTAGGGCTCTCTGCAACTGAATCGATGCTCAGCCCATATATTAAACGGGCCTAAATTAAAAACCGAGCCCGGCCCTAATTCTATAATTGAAGGACCAAGCCTGACCCAAACCAGGCTGGGCTGGTCCATGAGCACCCCTAGCAAACAAACAGGCCCTATAAGTGAAACACTCAAACAGTCCCTTACTAGCCGTGGCCAAAAAGATAACTACAGCCCTATGAAGAAGCCATTTGGATAAGATCCTATTAATGCCTTGTAGCTTATAAGATTGAAACATCCTTTTCAGTTTTCAGTCATATGTACTCTATGTCTGCAAAATTTGTGATGTCTGTCTCCCTGCTGTCACAATGGTTTGTTCTCAGCTCTGGAAGGAAGAAAAACCATAATTAAGAGCCCGAATTCTTGACCATCCATGTCAGCCAGAATTTTCAACAGTAGAGCTCATTTATTGAAAAATCAAAATCGTTTAAAAATATCTTCTTCATATATGGGTCGTTGCCAAATTTCACCCTGAAAGAATTTTAGATCCATTGCCAGATTCTTCATTATAAAGCACTTAAGTTTCTTTTTTATAAGTTATCAAAGTGATGGCGGGTTCAGCTTCTATAGAAGTGGAATTTGGCAATGAGCCAATATAAGAGGAGTAACTTATTTTGAAAAGGCTTGGATTTTCCCTAAATAGGCCAATTGACAGCCTTGCAAATTTCTCGTCAGTCTAAGCCATATGACTAGTGTGACTCATATGATCAAGCTATTTGAATAAGATTCCAGGAATGTGCCTTGAGCAGCATAAAGAATGGAAAAGATTATGGAGATTAGTGGCATTTAGCTGTTCCAAATGTATAGAAAAAGGGAACTTATCAGATTACTATAATGATAATACTAGCAATTATTACTATTAATCTATTATATCTAGAATGAAAAACCACCAAAGCCAAACTCTTTTTTAGTATCTTTTAAACAAAAAGCAAGATTAACTAAATAAAGGGGAGTATGATGATCTGAAACAAACAACACATGTACTAAAAGGTGTAACACATTTGTTTATGGTAAAATAATGCTCAGGGGACCAAAGGCTATTTTGGGCCTCACAACAAAAAAGGGGATGGGAAGATCTTATCAGAGGTTAGGATTGCATGACAATCACATTAGATGATCTATAGGTCTCAAAGTTTAATGGTCTTAATTTTTTTAGAGGATTTAAAAAAAAAAAAATTCTTTAGGTGGCCAATGCACCAAAAAAGTCACTTTAATCAAAACCACACCAAACCAGCCTTTCCGCCCAAAAACACTTATTTTTTTACCCTTTTTTTCCGAGGGTCGACTTCGACCCTCATTTTCTGTGTTAAGGGTCCGAAGTCGATTCTGGCATTCACATTCTGCCAAAACATAATGTCAATACTGATGTCACTATCGACCCTGGAAGTGTAAAGAAGATTTGGAAGTGTACTTCGAATCTAAAATTAAGAATTGAGGTTTGATTGAGGTACCCCATTCATTCATACAAGAACAATTTTGGAATATTTAATTTGCTATTGTGGTGGGTCTTAACTTGATATTCTCTTCGAATTAGCGATTTTCATGAAATCTACGTAACCTCCAAACTCCAGCTCCTCTTAAAACCAGCCACCTTGCTACTCATCCAACTTGTCTCATGCCTTTCTCTCAAACTGCAACTCTTTTTGCTTCAAAATTGAAAACCCAGATGGAGAAATCACAAGAGAACAAAACCCTTGCTGATAATGAAGTAAGAATTCTTCATCTACTCAAGGCTTATGGTGAAGCAATTGAGATGGGATCAATTGAGTTGGGAGAAGTGATCTTGCAGCGCATAAGCAAGAAGGTTAGCCCAGTGGGTGCGACCATAGAGCGATTGGGGCACTACTTGTCTCAATATGACAACCATCAAAACGATTACCTAATGCAGGAATCAAGAAAGAACTATGAGAATGTATTATGAGCCTTTTACAATATATGCCCATGTCGGCGGTTTGCTCACTTCATGAAGTTAATTCGAAGAGACGCTCAAATTAATACACACCATAATGGAAAATTAAATGTCTCAAAATTGTTCTTGTATGAATGAGTGAGATACCTGAATCAAACTTCAATTCCCAATTTTAGATTCAAAGTACTTCAAAATCTTTTTAATACTGCTATGGTCGATAGTGGCACAGGTATTGAAATTCTACCTTGGCAGAATGTGAATGTTAGGGCCTACATCGACCCTCAATAGTGAAAACGAGGGTCGACGTCGACCCTCGAAAAAAGGATAAAAAAGTAAGGGTTTTTGGGCGGGAAGGCTGATTTGGTGTGAGCTTGGCTAAAGTGACCTATTTGGGGCAATGACTACTTAAAGTTTTTTTTTTTTTTTTGATAAAATCCTCCTTTTTATATTAGACCAGACAAGATTAATTTCCGAGACACAAATATATATGACCCTGCAACACGAGTGCAAAAGGTAGAGAGTATGCCGACCCATTGCACAAAAGAGAGCACGGAGCATAAGAACTTGATTAACCCATTCACAGTAGATAGTATGCATCCCCTTTTAGCCTCCACACATGGTCCTACCCTTTTTATCAATCCAAATTCTTAAACATACTCAAACCCTGTTAATTATCACTGGTCCAAATATGCACTGATATTCCAAATATATTCATTCTTAGATTTAATTTAAACACAAAAAAAGTGTATATTATAAAACATTGATCCCAGTAGGTGGCAGGTCAGGCAAAGTATTGAGTATCTCAAACCAAGTTTAAATTCCAACTGGGTAGGCTCGAGCCGAGCCCATACAATTCTTGTTAGCAACATCTAATTTGCATATTATATATATATATATATATATATATATAGGGAGGTGCTCCGGTGAGAGTATCTCGCCTCTTATGATGAGAGATAGGAGTTGGGGCCCTCACACTTAAGTTATTGGCATTGGATATGAATGTGATGGCCCCCATCTTATTTCTCATATTAAGGTGAGAGCATCTCTCGTATGAGCATCTAACATGTGATCCCAGTAGGTGGTAGGTAAAGAAGATTTGAAGTGCAACTACAAAATTTATATTGTTAACCTCATCAAGTTAGTAAAAAACTTAGATGATAGCGACGACCACCATATGTGATTAGGGTGCCTGAGGCATGAGCGTGGAGGGCTTGGGCTTGTCATGTTAAAAGTTCAGGCCCAAACAAAGCCAATGGCAAGTCTCGATGTATTTTCATACGGGCTTGGGCTTGGGCTTGGGTCATGTTATAAGTTTTGGCCCTAAGGGCAGATCAATGGAGAGGGATGCCGTTGAAGACGTCATCGTTGAAACGTCAGACAGGGGCCCACTTTGAATTACATGTACAGCTGCTTGGAGGGCCCCAGCCCACGACATAAAGTCTCTCTCCTTCCTTACACTGCCGACAAAAAAAGGAAGGCTCACCTCCCTTTGTTTTTGCCCTCTCTTTGCTTGGCTGCTGCTGCTGCAGCTGCAGCTAGACAAAGGACCACCACTATGGCTACAGCTCCTCCAACACAAACCCTAATGTATGTCCTCTTTCTCTTCTTTATAATACAACAAAAAATCACTACACTATGGTCACCAACACATCCATCATTTATAGACCCACTTGGGTGTGCATCCATTTTAGGTATCTGTCTTCTTCAGCATGAATCTAGTCATTTTTTCAAGGTGTCTATTTGCAGGTGCTTTTTTTTTTTCTTTAGATCCTTGATTGCATATTTGCTTGGTTCTGTATGAATTGGGAGATGGGGGCTTTGTTTGAGTACATATATTTATTATATGCATAACCCAGCACCCATCTGGAGCCCCTTGTGCATATTTCATGTATGTGTTTTTATTTAGAAATCTTCTTATATAATTATCTAAAGCCTCTTGTGTGGATGTTACATGTATCTGATTTTATGCAGAAATGCTTGTGTTTTGTGGGTTTTTCATTTGGATGTCAATCTTGGTATGATTCGACTGGGTCCATAATCTTATATCCTTCATAAGGTGAGGAAGTAACTTTAAGTCGAGAAATAGTTTTAGTCGGGAAAGAGTTTGTTTTCTATAATTTCCCCCTCCAATATTGCTTTTGTAAATCACTAGCTACCACTTCCAGCATGCATTCGTGCATACACAGATGGCTTTTTTGCTTATGAATATATGTTTTTAGTTTATTTGGGAGTATATAGTCATTCTTGCTTAGGACTAGGACTAGCTAGTTCCTAGGCAAGAGGGGAAAAAGTATTGAATTAAGCTCTAATCCAATTTATCATTGCAAGATAATTGCAATGGAGGAAAATAGATCAGTGGATAGCACAGATACTACAGTGATTGCCTAATCGTACACAGTGAGTCAGTGACCCTTTATAAATACATGGATCCTTCTATTTTTCAAAAGGAAATCCTTTGGTAGATCATCATGCTTTGGAAATCATGACCTTGGTATCCATTTCTCCATTAATCATCCTCATTGGGTATCCTTTGTTTTCTCAGAATTTAAATGTTTTACTTTTGGGGTCGTGCCTTTAAATAGTATTCTACCTTTGTGTGTGTTTTTTTTCAAAGAACTTGACAGTATTTTTGGATGACAGCCAGATGGCGAAGAGTCCTCTTTATATTCATTCCTCTCCATCTTCTTTCTTTTTCTTCTTTTCGGGGAAGAAGGCCTAAGGAAATAAGATCCTGATGCTCTTCTTGGTGTAGAAGTGCCAAAGATAGTACCATTTAAGCACAATTTTTCTTAGGAAGAAGACTAGTCAGTAGTCTTTGTCCCACTGTACACTAGGTCCTTGGGCCTTCCATGTGTTCATGGACCAACATTACATGGGTTCCCTCTTCAGTTTGTTCTTGACTGGTAAGGAATGCTGAGGAAACCAAAACCTTGACCTTTTGTGTGGAAGAATCAAACCCAGATTCAAGATATGGCCCAGGCAAGTATCTTAACAAGACTCGTCCCTGTCAGAGTAGAAAACCCTGCTACCTTTTGCAATGTTCGATGACTCTAGTGTGTACATTAAGGATTGGCTGAGTGGTCAGGATCACGGTTCCTCCCTCTTTTGGAGTTAGAGGTCTTGGTATTGACCTCCGGGGTTCCCCCTTCTTTAGAAATCTAATGTTGAGTCCACTAGTGCTACCACCTTGGGCCACAGGGGTGTTTACCCGGCTTCCCTTTGACCTGAAGAGATTAGTCCAGCCCAAAAGGGTTGAGAATCCTCTGATAGCAAAAAAAAAAAAAAAAAAAAAAAAAAGTGTGCACATATACTCTAAAAATAATTTTATTTTACGATTGATAGCTTATTTATATAAAACAGCATTTCATAAATCTTTAATTGTATTTTCTATTTTTAGAGATTATTTACAATTAAAGCTTTTGCCTCTAAATATCAGGGTGGGGGGTTGCTTTTTTTAGTGATCTTTTAGCTAGAGTAGATGGATGTGGACAATGAATAATTTACAATTATTTAGGATGAAAATAACCTCATAAGTTCTTAAAATGACACAAATGGGGTTTGACACTGTAAATCTTAGAAGGCAGGCTTCAATCACAACAACTCCTAAAGGTAGGCTCCAATTACCTCATGAATTAGAGTTTTTTTTTTTTTTTTTTAATAAATTTTACTAACAAACTAATTGTAAATTAAAACTTAAAAATCGGACCTTTTGTTTTAGACATTAACCTAATTAACTCTTATTAATTAGATTAGAGTTTCCAAATAACCCCTTAATTAGACACAATTCCTCCAAACTCATGTCATGAGCTTGTGGGGGGATTTATCTTGGACAGATCATCAGGCCAAGCTGACCAAAAGACTCAACCAAACTGGTTAGTAGATTATTTTTTAAATATTTTTACTATATGTACTAGTACAACTAAAAAAACCAAATGAGATTCTAAAATCCAGAAATATGTATATATATTTTAGAAAGTATGTATTAGTTTTATGTCAACTGAACTTTCAATATTATTGTGGTTGTCATTGCGCATCTGATTATATGGACATTCAAGGTGTCTTATGTATGAAACCTGCTTTTGGGTACTCAGAAGAAACTGGTTCGGATGAATCCAGTTATATTATTATTAGGAACTAATAACTCTCAGATATGGATCGGCAATCAAATATAGTTGAGACTAATGTGTTTAAAGGGCCTACATAGTTTCCATGCCATCTTCATTTAGAGGGTTTACATAGATTGGATCATTTAATTTATTAGGTTTGAGTGTCTACATTTGTGAAACATATTGCCAATTCAAATTTCAAAGGCCTGCTAGAAAACTCTAGTCTATTTGAAATATGGAGTTGTTTCACTTAAACCCATTAACATAGACCATCTTAAAAAAAAAAAAAAGTTATTGGGTATGTTAGATTCAATTAAAAAAAAAAGGAAACTTGTCCTATAATAAAACTTATATCGGCAAAATCATAATAAAATAAAAGTAATTGAGACAAACTTATCATATGGTAGAAGTTATATGGATAAACTTGTCAAATAAATAAATAAAGAAGAATTGTTTGATTCTTTAAAACATTGATGTCCTAAAAGAGTTACCCTTTTCTTACGTTTCAGACAAAAGCTTTTAGTGACAATTCAATTAGAGATTCATGTGAACTTTTCCAAGTGTTTTAAAGGACTCCAATACTCTTTTGAATCATTTTAAGTCAAATAGAGCTTGTTCTTAGACTTATCGCAGGACACCTTTGAAATATGTTTTGAGGGATGTTGATCTAAGTGACCTTATGAACAACTTTTTGTCTTGGATTTATAACTAAATTTCTAAGGGCCTATTTGTTTGCATCTGAATAAATAGGAGTTTGGGATCAAAAGAGCGCCACTAAAGGATTATTAATTTTAGAAGCAAAGTGTGAATGATATATGGTGAGGGTGAATGATACAATTAAGGTAGCAATGTAGATGAGTGTTTGACTTTCTTAGATTTGAATTAGTAGGGTGATGGTTGAGTATTTACTTTCTATCTTCCCTTTATTCACTTGCTATTGAAGGGGATGTTATTTGAGGATCGTTTTTGTTTGTTCACCTTGGATCTTTATTTTTAACCACTAATGGCATTAACTCCTATGCAATCAATTCATATATATTCTATGCAAACAAACAAGCCAATAGTTTTAGTTGATATGTGATTTAAATCCAACATTGAATCTATGTTGGATTTGGACCCGGGGACCGATCTATTTCATATGGAAAGGATTAGATCTAAGTACTCCATGGTTCCACTATAGATCAAACTTGTTTAAATTCTCCTTTTGGATTTCATTTAACTATGCTAATATCAAAATATTTTGCTGATATAAGGCTTATATACTATTTTTATTTTTTCTTTGAGGGTGCGTTTGTGCAACTACAAGGTTCTGTAACGAAGAATACAATTATTTTGATTTTTTTTTGTGCAGCTTACTATTCTGTCGTTTGGTACACAATACATTTTTCTTTAGAAAAGCTAAAAAAATGAATTGATTTTCTTTGATCAATAGAAAAGATTTTTTTCATTTTCTGTATGAGAGGTGAGAATCCAAGATTCCTCTCTTTCCCACATAAATATAATCCCTCTATGATGAAATCTTCTAGTTGCACAAACAAGTCCTAAATTCGAAAAAACATTCTGCCTTTACACTAACGAGCCAACCTAGCTTGACCAGGACAACCGAATTTAAGAGGAGCTGATCATCAAACGGGTCAATCTGGTTTCAATCGAAAATTATCCGAATGAGTTCAACATGATCATGTCTCTTAATTATGTGGGACAAAGTCAAACTGACTCAGCCACTTTCCTAGTTGACCCGATGAGTCTTGAGAATAAATCACAATGCAAATCTAGCTATGCTTTTAAGAACCAAATTGTGCATGCATTCAAGGAAAGATGTACCTATGATAACTGTGTGACTACTTCTATATTTCAGAGAAGAACAAGCAAATGATACAGAGGGAGGGAGAAACCAACAAATACCAGATGATGGTCATACATGGAAGAAATATGGCCAAAAGTTCATCACAAGTATACAGAAGATCAGGTGAATGCATTTGCCTTTTGATTTTGGAAAGACCCATTTCTCACCGAGTTAGATGAGCAGTACTGTGGGTAAATCTGATCGTTGGGTTTTTACAGATGTTATTTCAAGTGCCAGAAGGCAAATTGCATAGCGAAGAAGAAAGTAGAGTGGCCTCCCTCAGACCCAAGTAACTTGATAGTCACCTACGAAGGACATCATGATCACCCATCAAATTCTGGGCCACGCTCATCTTCATCACAGCAAGACGGATCCGATCCAAGTGTGAATGATTACAACTTGTTGTCACAGGTTCTTGGGGGCCACAAATAATTATTCTTGATCATTGGCTTTCAATCAGACATGGTTGTTTTGTTATCTAACCTGCTCGAGTTGCCTGGTTTAGTGTAGCAAACATCATTGTGTGTGGCGAAAAGGGTCCAACATGGTTTCCTTTTCTCCTGCATTCCTTGATGAATGTTGAAAGTTGGTACATTGGATGTAGAGGGCCATAGGCCAAGGACAGACAAACATGTGCTGGCTCTTTTTTTTTGATGAATGGATATGGTTTTTAACCTTATGTGGGCTAAGGACGGGAATGACGAAAGGTCCAATCGTTTTAGAGACGTACAAATTTTAAATAGTGTACGAGTTCACCATCAAAGTGATGTGGCCATGGGGTTATGAACCATGATTCTCAGTTCTGACGTAAAGAAGAAAACCCTTTTTTTTTCTTTGCCACCGGAGTGTTCCGAACCTGTTGGTTAATTCATGGGTTGAACAAAATTTTGGATCCATTATATTGTATTTTTTAATTTATTTTAGAATGGACTATAGTTGTGTCCCCGCAAGAACTAAAACGAAGAAGAGAAGAAAAATGAGTAGACTGGGAGAACCTCCCCAGGTCCGATCGATCGGAGCCTCAGTTCGATCGATCGGTCTGAATATGCGTCCAGTTATTTGGACTGTCTGATCGATCGGATGCACTGTCCGATCGATCGGACATGCGCATGAATTTTGGAAAAGTCTCATATTTCTGATTTAAAAGTGTTTCCTTTGAGGTTATGTTTCCCAATTTGAGTCCTACTTGTGCACTAAGTCTAAGGCACGAATTTGGGGCTATAAATAGAGTATTACTCTCAACCCTAGAGACGACCACCATTCTCATTAATATGAGCCAGAGATATCTTAGAGATAGATTATTCTTTAGAGCCATTGAGAGATCGTTCTGAAGGGCTGCTTTAGAAGGTCATTGCTGCTTCTCATTTCTTGTAGAAGATTGATCATCTTGGTTCACAAGGTGCGAGGAGATCAAGCAAGGAAAACATGGCACGGTGGATGTTGTGTCAGTTGATTCTTTGGAAGAACAACTACAGTCCTTAGGTTGAGGTATAAACTGAGGTAAAGAAGCTTGTGAGTATATATTGTAACTGTTTGTGAACCCTTAATATCTGGTTCGTAGTTTTTCTCTCTAGATAAGGTTTTCATGCTAAATACTGTGTCTGCCTTCTTGTGGTGTGTACTCGATAGATAGCTAGTTCTATATTATCTGATTGTTTTATTTCCATTATATTGATTTGTTAAATTAGAACCAGTGATCCATTCTGGTAGCCCCCCTCCCTACACAAAAAAAAAAAAAAAAAAAAAAAAAAAAAAAAAACAACAACCTTACAAACCCTTTGGGCTGGACTAATTCCTCCGGGCCCAGCGGGATGTCGGGTAAACTCCCCTATAGCTCAAGTGTGGTAGTGTAGTTTAGAACTTATAACTTAAGCTAACTGAGCTATCCCTTGGGGTTAAAGAAGAAACCTTTCATTAACTAAACTAGGAAATTAAAAAAGAAACAAGATTTTTTTTTTATTTTTATTGTATTTTTTTAATTATTTAATTTTTTTTTTTACCGTTGAGTAGCTAGGATTCTTGTATCAACGGAATAGGTCCAAATCAATATTTGTCATATATTGAAATAGATAATAATGTCATGACAGAAATCCCCGTTCCAAGGACGTAGCCAAATGAACCCATTATGTATTATATATATATATATATATATATATATATATATATGAGAAATATTCATGTGCATCTATCCCTCACCATAGGGTGAGGGGCACTTTTCCTTTTTGCATATGAAGACAAGGAAGTGTACCTCACCCTATGTACTTGAAAATTTACTTTTGTACTTGAAAATCTCCATTTATGGAAGTGTTCCTCACCATATGGTGAGGGATAGATGTACATGAATGTTCCCCTATATATATGTTGATCTTATATGATATCACAATTTTTTTCTGCTCTTCTTCATTTCAAAAAAATAAATAAATTTAAATGATAAAAATGGAAATCTTTATTTTTAATTGCTTTTAGGGTTTTAGATTTAAATAAATGAGCAAAGTAGCATATAAAGATGGACATAATATTGTTTCAGTGCTTCATGGTTTTAGCATTTGTTCACACATATCAACGTCTTGCTATTTTACTCCCCCAAAATAATAATAATAATAATAAAGGCTTCCTATTATACACTTTTACCAAACTACTACTGGACAGTAGTTGTCACTAAAGTCACTATAGTATATAATCCATCTTGGTGCTCAACCCGTTTTATGATAATAATTGGGTTCAACAATTGATATCTGGATCAACAAAAATTTTTCAAGGGCCGAGATTTTTATGATTATTGTTACGTGTGGAGCCTAATTACACTCGGGTCAGATTGTTAATTAAGGCTCATTGTCGCCTTTATCATGTAACCCTAAAATAACCATAAGAGATATTGTATCTTGTATTCTCATCTTCTGCTTTTGAGCATAGTGGAATCAGTGTGATCCGTGGACGTACGTACCTCAATCTCGAGGGAACCATTAAAATCTGTGTGTCTTCTTGATGCAGTGTCAATTGAAAAAGATTTAGAGGTTCTCGTTCATCGTTGCGTCACTTCTTTGTGTTGTTTGGTTGCATCTTTGTTCTTACTTTCCTTACAATGATAACCATCAGAATCCTTTTACGCAAAATAAATAAATAAATATATATATATATATATATGTTCCAATAATTATGGTTTAGAATTATAAGGGATCACAAATTATAAGAATCCCAACATCTTCTTACCTTTGCTTCTTTGCTTTTATGTGATTTTTTTGACTGCTAAGTTTGGACGGTCAACTTACAAAACTACCTACCCACCCAGACTTCGATCTCTTGGGTTGTCATTGAGATAAGATAACCCTTTCCATTGGGCATCTCATGTTTCTCACTTTTATGTGAGTTTCACATTTCCTATTTATAAGGCTATAGTAGTAAGGGGACAAAAAAATTAAAAAAGATCTCTCTGAATTAAAAGCCCCTGTAAGGACATCTAGACGAAGGAGAAAATTGTGCCATTTATAGGACAACAAGAAAGATGAATTACGAGCCAGCCATAATGGGTAGAGGAGTTCATCAGCAGAATTAGTGTGCCATGTTATGATAGAGAAGCCAGGCGTCTGACTTGCACTGCTCCGGCACAATTGACGCAGTGCTTCCTGGCTATCTTTGTTTTTTGGGTATTCCAGCTAAGCTGAGGGTCTGGTCTTGAGAGACTTGTACATAAAAGGGGTGGACGACTCGTACACGTGAGAGGTAATATGAACTCCCACATATAAAGAGGACTTACTAGCACATGTGTCATGCGTGCAGGAAGTGAAAACTGTCTCGTCTTATCACTGGGGTCAAAATGCCGTTCTCACTGATGCAGTGATGTTTCAGTACTCAGTGAAGAAGCATCAGTGAGAACGTACTGCTGCTTCAAACTGATATAGGCATGATGAAAAATATTGATTACTTATTGTAGTATCTTATATTTCATTGGCCGCACGATAATAGTTTTATGGCGAGGGTGAGGACTCGACCACAATTATGACCGCTTATGAACTATAGTAGATCAACCACCACCACAAAGACATCAACAACAAAAAAACCTTTCATCTTATTAGATATAACAATTTTATATCTACCAATTGGTGAGGTGATTACATGTAATTTTTGCTCATAATCTCTTTATTTTACTGCTTTTTCTTACCTTTTGGTCGGTTGAAACATGCAGCAGGGGTCTACAGTCTACTTCTAGAAGCGCCCCTTTCTATCTACCATTTTAGATCTATCCAAATAGATTAAATCTCCATCACAAAGCCAGAAGATATCTCCATCCGAAATGTCTTTTTCCTAGTCAACATCATACATAATTTTTTTTTTTTTCACAAAATCACAGTGATTGGGCCAGCCAGATATAGCATTGATTAAGTCTAGGGTGTGCTATGACCTAGATGGTCTGGCAATCAACTCAAGATTAGGAAACATCTTTCAGCTGTCATAGTCTAAAAATTGATAAATAAATGGATGGCTGGAGCCTGGAGATAAGAATGGTCAACATTCCAAAATGAAGCTTTTAACAGCTAAATCAGGGAAAAAAAATCTATCAAGAGCAGACCAAATAATGGTCATAAGCATCCAAGTAATGGATCCCACTTAGATGATGTCATTCCATACGGAAATATTAGAGTTAGATGAAAAGATCTCTTTGTAGATAAAGGTTAATTGAAAATCAGACCCTTAAAAACTATACTTTGATGCAACACCCTTAAAATTTAATAATATTTTAACTAAAGATTTCTATCATTAAATTTCCTCCATTAACCAACGTTAATATAATCTCACATTAGTATAAGAGTGGAAATAATTTTCTAACACTTTCATACTCAATCCAAGTATCCAATAATAAATGAAGGTTGGAAAGAGTGTAGGCCTCTTGCTGTATCATCTGACGACAAGAGTGTGGAAGGAGCTACAAAACTTCACATGCATTAGTCTGGTAAGAGAATACTCTCAGCCAAATCAGGTTGGATCACAATTATTAAAGAGGTTCAATCAGTATAGTGCGCTCTCTCTCTCTCTCTCTCTCTCTCTCAAGGGGCCCACCATTTGTACGTCAGATATGGACTTTTCTAAAGCCTTGACTGTGTGGACTGTGTTGGAAATGAGCTGGCCACATTTTTAAGAAGGGAAGAAATAATGTGGCAAACGCATGCCAAATCTATTGATAGTAGGCTTCACAAATATATTCCGAGGGCTATTTTGTGGGGCCTGTCCCTTGGGTGTGCGTTTGTCACAACTCACAAAACAAGGGAAGATGAAAGAGGGAGGGAGAGAGAGAGATATGAGTGACATCCTCCTCATCCAATCAAAATTAGACAAGTGCTTTGTAGCTTTGTGGAAAAGCCACATCCAAATCCCCATCTTGCCTCGCCGAAAGGACACAAGGCCGAAGAAGTGCGGCTAAAGGCCTTTTGCATAATTGAGAGAACACGCGCAGACAAAACGTATACACCTATCTCATCTGGAAAACCAATGGGTCCATTTCCGTCCTCCCACACTTGCAAACCAGGAGTCGGGACTTCTTTTACTTTACTAGATGTGTAAAATGGGGTTGGAACTTGGAACTCCCCATGGTCTAAATCACCCAAAATCGATGCACTTTTATTACATGCTCAATCATCTGATGGGATGAACTCCCTTTATGAGTAAAATTTGGATCAACATGGTAAAAGGAGATAACGTATATTTGACATTATTTGATTTTTAATAGGTGTGATTCACCGTATAATTTTACTCTTTTCATTAGAGAAGCATGAGTGAGAATCTCTGAGAGTCCAGACTAGGGGTGGCAAATTTGGTCCTATCCGAATATGACCCATGTTATATATGGGTCTTGGCCTACATTTAAAAGGGTCAACCGCTCAACCCGCCTAGCCTTTTAAATGGGTTGGATTAGGGTCCACCTATATTTATAAATTCATTTAAACAATTTGGTCCTTAATATTTGGTCAAGTAGAATGGTCTATTTAATATAGAATAAGCCAAGCTTGTGTTGGTGCTGTTTTTGGCTTGGGATTTAACTTAAAATATAGCCTTAATCTTTGAAATAGATTGCGTTTGGACAAAGATTCTACAAGTTAGGTTGGGTTAAATAGATTGATCTACATTACATATGAGTTATGTAGGTCAGGTGTGGGTTGAAGTTACTCGACCAATTCTTAAAATGGGTTGGGTTTCAACCCATAGATAACCCTTGCTAACCTGACCAATCTTGACCTGACAGAACCTGTTTGCCACCCTTGATCCAGATTTTAAAGAGAAGATGGTAAGCACCTGATCCTCTAGATTATGGTGCATTTGATAAATTGTTCTTGTGCGCTTAAAACTCCTTGCCATCGAAGTGAACTTTTAAATGAAAACCATGAAAATGCATTTAAATCAAAATTTTAAAGTTTAGAGAATGTTAAAATTTTATTTTATTCCCTATAATGCAATTGATTCTTGAAATCGTATCTCTTGAACAAAGAATTTAGGAATTTATATTGTAGGTCAGATAAGCATTTAGAATTTTTAGAGCCTTGAATTCTTATAGAAAATCTTCTTTATATATATATATATATATATATATATATATAGGAATTGAATATATAATAATTCATGTTGTAAGTGGTTAGGAATGAAGATCCAATGTGAATATACAAAAATAACCATCAAATAATCTAATCTTTAATAAAAAGTAAATCTATGGAAGACAAAAAATGAATACCCAACCATTACGTTGGTAATTCAAAATACCTACACATGCAAAAGTTTTATCTTCATTGTTACCTTATATCTTTGGTCCCTTATCTTATATCATTAACACTTCACCTCTTTAATAATCTTTTGATAGAATTTATTTGACTACGACTTCCTATCTATTCTAACACAAAAAAAATATGCGTAAAAGGTCATTTGTATACTTTGTCTTGTTTTGAGTTACAGAAAGTCTCCTTGTCCCGGGCTTTTGTCCCGGGACATGTAGCATTTCTCTTTGAGTTAAGACCCCATACAGGACCTACCATGATGTATTTGGACTCTGAACCGAATTACCTTATCGAGACTCAGACCTTACACATTTCCTGCACAGGGGACCCCCACTAATGGCAAATGTGTTTTTAAAGAAATAGAAGCATACAAGAGCTACCATTTCTATTCGTGTTGTTTGTGCATGGACCAAATGTATGACGTAAATACTACATAAAGGCCTCATGTTTCCCTAAAATGTGCACATATCAAAGAAATATCTTTCTTAAGATAAAATATTCTCTATTAGATGCCATAAAACTGGGGCATTGGGATATAGAGAAGGGACATCACATATACTCGCTTGATGAAAATGGCACTAGTGAGGCCCATTCTGCTCATGCCTTTTGTTCATTGCTTAATCAGATCATACCTTGCTTGGACATCACATGTTGTGAAAGGATATGATTTGTTGTATTGGGGCGTATTATTGATTAGAACAAGTTGATGAAACGACCTGAATCAGGTTCATCACATGGGTCAATGGTGTTTTGGGCTCCATTTTTGTTCTAGGGAGACAGCTTCACAATCAAGAGCATCATGTTTCATTTTTCCGAACCTTCTCTTTTCTTTTCTTCTCTTTGGACAGCTACCCCTGCTGCATAATTTACACTTTATCAAGAGGGGATAAATAGATGGTGCTCAAACCTGGTTCATTTCTATGGTTGGGACAGTGGGGAGGTATGTTTGCGTAACAAGAGGATTCTATGGTTGGGAAAATTGTCTTCATTTCCCTTGCAACTTACTCTTTTAGTCATTTGATATGGCAATTTTTCTTATGAGATAAAAAGGAAAGAAAGAAGAAACACAATGAACTGCTCAATAGGTAGGATTTCAATTCCTACGGAAGTTGGTAGGAATCAGGTTGATCACATGGGCCATCTGGTTGGGTCGTGAGTGAAGGTAACTAAGTTCATGCTTAGATGAGTGCAGGGTAACTGAGGTTCAAGAATCCATAACAAACCCTTGGAAACCCCACACTGATTTTGTGCAATGCTTGACAATTTTAATTCAAATACAGCAATCTTTATACAAAAGTTTAGCCTTCACGCGCAGCGGAACCCAAGTGCAGATTTCTATGGAGGTGCTTGGGTATTATAGCCTGCCGTGAATCTGCCCATATAAATTTACAAATTGGATCAGGATCATCCACTTAAACCAAATGGCCCACAGATCAATATCAACGGTTGGATTGAAATTGACAAACCCACATAGTTGGGTTATCTATTACCACGTAGACAGCTGGGTCAAGACCACTGGTAAATGCATACTGGCTCGGGTTGGGCATCACCCCGAATAGTGATAATCACTGCAGGATTGAAAGTAATCTGTCACATGGCATCAGATTTTATTTTCAAGTCACAAGATCAACTCAATCTGGCAATAAAGAACACTCTTCGAGCTTATAACCAGTGATGATGATTCAACAGTCTACATTGAGGAAAAATGGCCACTGGGTGTAGTAAATGGTAGATATACCTGAATACAGCTACAAAAGATCTTTCACTGTATATAATTTAAGATCACTGATTGAATTTACCTCTCAAGATAAAATAGCTACAAATAAATGACTATCTCAAAGAAAAGCAACAGATGGCAGAAAATTAAAGCAGACCATATTTAGAAAAACCCTCCTCTTGGGTGCTAAATTTATCCATTCTAGCTGGATAATAAATATCGATAAAGAACAAAACAACCCATATCAGTTACAGCTTGCCACTTCTCTTTGAGCCTCTTGAATTGGAGTTTCAGTCCTCACAGTAATAGGAGCAGCAGTAGGGGGATCTGGAGCAATCTGAAGAGGCTCCAATGAGTCGACAATATCTCTCATCAGTGGCCTTGCCTTTGGATTGCGGTTGAGACAGTGATAAGCTAACATAGCAGCTTTATGCACGCCCTTAATTGGATAGTCACCTTCTAGTCTTGGATCTATGATGTCGAGTAGTTTCTTCTTTTCACCGAGTAAAGGCAGGGCCCAGTCAGCAAGGTTTTGCTCTCGAGCTGGACGAGATTTGTCGAGCGATTTTCTTCCGGTGAGCAGTTCTAATAGAACAACGCCAAAGCTGTAAACATCACTCCTAGCAGTTAGATGGCCTGCAGGGGAGAGAGCTTATTGGGTCAGCTACCCTTTCAGCAGTTTGATTTAGAAAAGTGATGATAGTAGGATGTTTAACATGACTCTGTACATTGATAGAAGATTTAGAAAAGTGATGATAGTAGGATGTTTAACATGACTCTGTACATTGATAGAAGATTTAGAAAAGTGATGATAGTAGGATGTTTAACATGACTCTGTACATTGATAGAAGACTGCTGCTATTTTGTGTGTGTGTGTGTGTGTGTGTGTGTGTGTGTGTGTGTGTGTGTATTCTCTGTCCATTAATTTATCCAAACAATATTGGATGGATTTCAGAGATATATGCAATGATAGTGACGGCCTGGTAAACAATCTAAGATTTAAGGCCTCTTTGTTTGCATTGAATACAAAGGAACTCCTGCCCAAAGTAGTTAGAAGTGAAGATCAAAGGTGAATATGTAAAAATGAGAATTCAATAACCTACCCTTTTATGGAAATGGAAAAAAGGGAGGATGGGAAATGAATATCCATCCATCACCCTAGTATTTCAAATCTTAGGAAAGTTAAGGTCCGATCTACATTGCTACAACATATCCTTCACCCCTCATCCCTTTAATAATCTTAAAGATGGAGCTCAATCAACCATGAATTCCTATGTATTCAATGTAAACAAACAGGCCCTTATTGAAAGGTAGGTACCTAATCTGATCGGCTCATATGGCTCACTCCTTTTTGGGGTTTTTCTACTATGTTATTATCAAAAGGCTAATCTAAAGGCAATCAAGGAGGAGATGGATTTGAATCTGTGTCAAGCAATTAAAAGTGATGGAGAGCATGGGCCACCAATCATCTTAGATCCCTAAGAGGCTGGATTTAAGGGTATCAACAATTGCACCAACAAACAACAGCATGGTAACACTTGACATCCATCTCACAGGGGACCCTGAAAGTGGAGATCACAGAGTATGGTTTGGAGGAAGATTGGGGGAGAAGGGTATGTGCAAGTTCAGAAATGGGTAAAAAAGGGAAGGCATGTTATGAAATGCGGGGTAGTGAGAGGTGGCGATATACAAATAGCGCAATTCACCCAAATGACCATTGCATCCCTTATCCATCCATCAACTTCATGGGACCCACCATCAGATGGAGATGAAACTGATTGCATTGGGAAGCTTCTCAAAGAATGCATCTAATGGTAGCCACAAGACCAAATTATCCTGGATTAGTGGAAACTAATGCTTAATTAGATAGTGGTTGATATTACCCATTTCCAGGCTGGAGAGTTTAGATGAGTAGTAATAGTGATTAACACGCTATCATAACCAATCATTATTCAATCCAAAAATGATGCCATTTCAATCTAAAGTGGGATGTCTAAATAGGTCCCACCTGTGCCATACTATTCCTGGTATAAAAAAAGTTGTTTCCTTAGGGAACCTGAAACAATTAACAAAATCTTCAGGGTCGTGTCTGGTTGGAATCGGTAGGGATCAGGTTCAACTTAGGCCTCGAACTCCTCAACCCAACCCAACTCGGGGTTGTAAAAATAGCACCTCAAGTTGGGTTCAGGTTGGATTGTGATCGGACTTAGGTTGGGTTTGGGTCGGCTCAGAACCCAAGGGCTCTGCCTAAGTTGAACCACCAGTATCTCATATAATGCTTGTATTATAAATTTATAATGGCATCACCAGAGTGCAAGTAGCATTTTGCTAACAAACATAGGCGCCTATGAGTTCACCAGAACTAGAAACTAATTCACTTAGAAGTTTAAACTGAAAACAAAGGATCAAGAAATGGCAGCGATCTTAGTTAGAACAACATAGATCTACCTGTCATCATGTATTCCGGAGCTGCATAACCTAATGTGCCCATGATGCGAGTAGAGACATGAGACTTGTCACCCACGGGCCCATCTTTTGCAAGGCCGAAGTCAGAAAGCTTGGCATTGTAATCCTGAATAAAATATAAAAGAAAACAGCCACAATGGTCATTGCATGTGGCAAACTATCAGCAACAAATATCCTCTAAAAGGAATTTTCTTAGTATGGTTGTAATCATGAGAACTACGATAAGGTACCTAGGATTTGATTTGATGAGTTTTAGATGAAAAAAAGAGTGTCCCAAGAGGTTATATTGACATTATTAAAGACATATATACGAGGGAGTAGTACCAAGTGTGAGAACTACCTTTAGAGAGACATCAAGGGTCATCTTTAAGCCTTTATCTCTTTGGACTGATCATGGGTGAGTTAACAACTCATATTTAGGAGGAGGAACTTTAATGTATACTGTTTGCAGGTGATTTAGTGTTAGTGGACAAATCAAGAGATAAGGTGAATGTGAAATTTGAGAGTTTGCGGGAGGCTTTAGAGTCCACGGGCTTTAAAAATAAGTCATACAAAGATAAAATACATAAATTGTAACTTCAATGGGGATGTACACTGAGATGTAACTTTTGTGAGAATTAAAGCTCGAGCGATACCACAAAGAGTCCTTCTGATACCTTGGCTCAACATTTAGTAAGGATGGGGAGATTGAGAAGAACGTCTAACTAGGATAAAAGCTAGATGGTTGAAGTGAAAAATTGTTTTTAGAATGCTTTGTGATCAACGCATACCAACAAAGTCAAAGGAAATTTTTTACAAGATATTGATCAAACTAGCTATGACCTATCGAGCATAATGTTGGCCAATTAGGAAACAACATATGCACAAATGAATAAGCAGATATAAGAATGTTGAGATGGATGAGTGGTAAACTATAGGAACATAGAATTAGAAACCAGCATACATTCCAGAGCATTTAGGGGCAGCTCAATAGGTGGAAAATTAAGAGAGACTCATTTGAAATGATTTGGACATATCCAATGCAAACAAACATCATTGGTGAGAATGTTTTTTAAGTAGGTTCATGGCCCCTCAAGGAGAAGGGATGAGCTGAAGAGGACATGGATGGAAATAGTAAGTATAAATCTAAAAAGTTGCAACCTATCATGTATAGACTGGAATGACAAAATAGAATTCATGTATCTGACGTCAACATAGTTGGGACAAGGCTTTGATGGTGATGATGGTTGTAATAATGAATTGCCAGAGATGGAACAACAACACTTTTCTTCATCATTGACTATATCTTCTAAAAAGATGAATGTCCTATTATACAATAATAGCTATGATATGATGATGAAAATGATATATGACTGGTTGAAAAAAATAATAATAATGGACTCACTCAACTTGGAAATTCAAAGAAATTAGATCATTAAGGGCCATTTGCATGGACTGAGTTCCTAGGAATACATGGTAAAATGTGTTACAACAAAGAATTGTTAAAGAGGGTGAAGGATATAAGGTAGAGATTTAGATGGGACCTTGGCTTTTCTAGGATTTGATTTACTAGGCCCATGGTTGGGTTTGAGTTGTCATCTCCCTTCAATTCAATTTTCCATTAAAGGGGATATTATTTGATGGGCATTATGGATTTTTTCCTCTGTTTCTTTAATTTTAATCACGTTTAGGAAATTTCTTAGGATTCCTAGAAATTCAATTCCATGCAAACAAACGAGCCCTGATCATTTTATAAGGGCAAACATGATTCAATCATGCAATGATGACTAAAGAAAAATACTATGGCTGATTATTCTCTTTGCAAGTGTAATGGAAGAATATTATTGTTTGCTTACTTAAAACTGAATTCCTAGGAATTTAGTAAAGCGGGTTCTAACAAACGGGTATTATAGAGGTGAGGATAGAAGGATATTAGGTGGAGATGTAGATGAAAGCCTCACTTTTCAAGGATTTGATTTATTAGGGTGGTGGCTGTGTAACCATTTCTTATCAAAGGGAGACTATTTAATAGCCCTTTGTGGATTCTCAACTTTACTCCTTCAATTTTAGCTACTTTGATAGGAAGGCAATGCTTACGATTCCCAGGAATTCACTGATGATACCCGTTTGCCTACTTTGTATTGAATTCCAATGAATTTAATAAAGTGGGTACTAATAAACAATTACAAAAGAGGTGAGGAATGAAGATAATAGGTGGAGATGTAGATGGGAGTTGGCACCCTCACTTTTCAATGATTTGGTTGACCGGGGTGATGGTTGTGTAAACATTTCTTATCAAAGGGCAGACTATTGATAGTCCCTTTGTGGATTCTCAACTATACACTCCTTTGATTTTCACCTCTTCAGTAGGAAGGCAATGCTTAAGATATAGGTATTCAATACCGATAGAATAAATGGGTCCTCAGTATTATTGAGTGTCACAGATTCAGAAACCTATACACTTAAGTTGTGATTGACTCTCCCCATTTTGGCAAAAGACCTTGAAAATGCAATTGTACAAGCACTTCAATTTTAGTCATTCTCCAAAAGCTTATAATCTAGCACTAAGTGAAGTCACATTAGTTCCATTTGGCATGGAGAAAATTGACCAGATTTTATTCTACTGATAAAATTAGCGAAATTGGAAGTTGACACAAACCCTACCAAAGGGTTTCAGTCGAAAACGCCAACGGATGGAAAATAATATCTCAATTAAGACATTCACACAGAGGAGGGAACCTCAAAGGAAGATAACTCCATGAAGGATTTTTTATTCAACTCTACACTGCTTTTACCTTCTACAATGCTCATATGTATAGGGAAAGAAACCCTAGGGTCAAAGACTTCTAACTAAACTACGAAACTGAATCAAATTAGAAAGCTAATCTTAGTTATAAGCCATTAGTGAAACTAAAAGAATTTAAAAACTAATCATAATGAAAACTCATTGAGAGACTAAAGTTTCTAAACTTACTTGGTCCCACAGGGGGACACTCGTTTCTTTGCATTGTTTCATTGGCTTTGCATCAGAAATTTTATTTTCTACCAGCAGTTGAAGTTCTCGACTTTGGAGGACAGGAAAGGAAAAGTTCAAGGAGTTAATTATAGTGTTTTTTTAGTCAATCAGGAGGTTCTAAATACTAACCATATCTAGCAAGATATTAGATGTCTTAAAATCGCGATAAATGACTGGTTTTTCAGCTTCATGGAGAAAAGCAAGCCCTTTTGCAGCACCGAGTGCAATCTTCATCCTGATAGACCAAGGAAGGGGAATCAATATTCCTGAGACAGAGACAAGAAAAATGATTAATATAACAGATAAGGGTCTAGAAACATGCCAGAGAAATCTCAGATCTAGACTATTAGGCCCAAGGTCTCCATAATATCATGAAGGAAGGGAGTGCATAATCAGCATGCTTTGAATTTAAGTAATAGCATGAACAAGGGTTGGTCGAATGGCACCCAATTGGAGTATCATACCATCAACCTTAATCATACAATTAATGGCCCGCATCTTGGAAGCGCTGAAATCACATTAACTGGTTTTTTGATAAGCATATAATCAATTGGTCGTAGTGGGTGGATAGGAGGAATACAACGTAAGAAGGAATAAAAAGTGTATAAGCAGAAGATACTTACTTGCAAAGAGATTGTTTTCCACACTGCCCCGAGCCATATACTCATAAATAAGCACTCGGTGGTCATCTTCACAGCAGTACCCGATCAGTTTCACCAAATTTGGATGTGAAAGCTGCCCTAGGAATATAACCTCAGCCTACAGAGCCACAAAATTGACTGAGAAGTGCCATCTCCAAATAACAGCATCTAGCACAGGAGGTTTGTTAAACCAAGCTCAGCCTGTACATAGCTTTACTTGCAGCCACATGATTGTGGAAACACATGCCACATAAAGCTATGCAAAAGGTGGACTCGGTCATGGAGCTTACATGGCACAAACATCAGTTGGGTTTACTCATCGGGTAAAAACAATTGGTAGGAGAGTTTCTTTTCTCTTTATTCTTTTTAATTTAATTTCGACTATACATCTATTTCACACATGATTTATTTCCTTCATATCTCATATGGGTTTCACACTTACAAGAATTGGTTCCACAACCTATAGGGAATCAATGGAATTCTCTTGATGAGTGGAATGGCCTGATTTTTGGGCCAGGCACATACAAAATGGAGTCCACCAGTTGGACCTTTTTGATCTATCATGTGTGTGAAATGTAAGCATCTGTGATACAAATATACATCTACAAATTGGTTTAGTGGACTTTAGTAAGCATAGGACACACACAAGAGGGAATCGTTTCTGAATATCGATTCCCAATGATGTGTGGTAGGTAGACTACTACCTCAAAAAGACTCAATTTGGCTCAAGAGTGTTTATATGGTGAAGGGAACTTCATCCCCGGACACATACAAGAGGGAATGAAAAGATATAAATGGAAAAAGTCAAATGAGGAGGAATGGGAAAACAACTGCAGATCCATACCAGCCATTCTCTGTGGCCCTGAAAGCTGTTATCACCATCATGAACCTTAACAGCAATTTGAAGAGGCTCAAGCCCTTCCTTTTTTAAATCTTCACCAATAAACCCTTTGTAAACACTTCCAAATCCCCCTCCACCCAATAGATTCTCTTCCCTGAAATTCCCTGTAACTACCTTCAGCTCATTGAAGGTGAACGCAATCAATGGATTCACACCTGTATCACGACGCAGATCCTCCACTTCTTCAGGATTGGATGGCAATTTAGTAGGACTGACTCCTCCTCTCAGTGATGGACTCTGATTCTTTGGAGACTCTATACATGCATAAACAGAATTAAGACTGCATAAAAGACTCCAAAACCAAACCTTCTTACTTAATATAGTTCTCCAAGCATAAAAGTCTAAGTTCAAGATGCAATTAGAAAGAAGCTGTTAATGAAAACAAAGTTAAAACAGGAGACTAGCGAGAACAATGGCAACGAAAATTCATTCTCTTTAATATTTTTTCAATCTGATAAACTGTAAAAACACAAAATCATATCCAATATCATGTACGAAAAACCCAATCAAACCAGGAAAATTCATGACAAAAAATCCCAACCTGACACTGCATCAGATGTGATTCATATTCTGATAGGCTTCAACGACCGAAAAGGGGCCCGCGTCCAACCAAGGGTCGCACATGAAGTTTCGACCTATGAAAGAGTAGGTCTTTGTGCTTAACGCTGCAAATGTGATCAAATGTATTCAGTTGCACGTGTGATCAAATGTTTTTGTTTTTTTTTTTTGCTTTTTCCTTCATTTTTTTCCCTTTAAAGACTCATTATCTATGTTGCAAGATAAAGTCAGGAGAACTAATCCTAACTGAAGCCAACTTGGAAGAGTACTTCTGTGTGTAGTTTTACCATAGAAGGAATAAAATTCAGATTATTGTTTTTCAGTGGAAAGCTTTGTGCCTGTTTGGCATTATTTCAGAAAAAAATATTTTTCTATTTCTAGAAAGAAAAATTGGAAAAATATGTTTGGACACATAAACTCAAGTGTTTCAAAAAAATAAATAAATAAATAAATAAATCTGAAGAAACATTGATTGACACCTCTAAATAGAGTGAATAATAAGAAACAACTTTAAATCATTTTTATGATGGAAGGCCCATGAAAGTGGGTTGTCCATCCTGTTAAAGATCGAAGGTGTTGGATTCGAAACCCAATGACCACTCCCAGTTCGACTCTAATAGCCCTCTAACTCTTGGTCCTACTCCATTCAACATCTCTCTCTCCCGTTAGAATTCCATGCCTGCAATCTAGGAAGCACGGACACCTCTCCGGGGCCAGAGTGTCGGTGTCCGACACGTGTCGGACACCGACACTCTCCGGACACTCTCCGACACGTGTCAGACACGCTAAAAAGAGTGTCCTGTTTATTTTTTAATGTTTTATATTTCGGACACGCTGGGGACACGTTCCGGACACGTGTCGGACACGTTTGCCTCTTTTAATTGGAAAAAAAAATAAAATTAGAGTAAAAAAAGAAGAGCAATGGGGGCTTTTTGTAAAAGTTCATAACTTAAAAGCAAAGGGACCATCCTTCTGCTGCCCTGAGGAGGCCGGGCGATGGGTTTTTGCGGTTTACATGAATCTAGCAAATCTATTTTTGCTGTTTATATATCAAATCTGTTCGTTATATCAATTTTTTTTATTTATTTATCAGCTCTGCTTCTTCACCTTTGCATGACAATTTGAAATTTAGGAATATGAGTTCACACTCCTCCAATGAAGAAGATATAAATAAGCCTATGTGGAAATATGTAACCAAGTTTGAGAAAATTAATGAAGGAGGGGGAAATATTACTTGGCTGTGGAAATAGTATCTTTTAGTATATGATTAGATATATTATTATTATTATTATTAATTATTAACGTGTCCCCGACGTGTCCGTGTCCTATTTTTTTGAGAAATGTCGTGTCAGGGTGTCCGTGTCGTGTCGTGTCCGTGTCCCGTGTCTGTGTCCGTGCTTCTTAGCCTGCAATGATCTGCTACTTCTTCCTCTCCCCCATTGGCCGCTACTCTCTCCCTCATCAAACCTCTGATCAGGCCCCAGCTCCTCTCCCCCTCATTGCTCCCCTGTGTTCCCCACATTCCCCTACTCTACAGATTCCCTCAACTTGTCCCCCTCTCACTGTCTTGATCCTCGTCCCCCTCCCCATCCCCTCTCTCGCTCTCTCTATACATATATATATATATATATATATACAAATTCTAAATTAATTCTGAATAAAGAGAGCATAAGTTCACAAAAACATACTCTAAACTTTCTATAATGAGAATATACAGTGGCTATATGAAGAGGGATCGATCACCTTTATCATCACTCCATTTTCTGCCAATTGCATTCTTTTGATACAAAGAACATCTTTACAGGCCAACCACACAAGAAGCATGATGATTTAGGCAGGTCCATTTTGTGAGGACTAATTGGTTTCAGTCTTACCTCGAATGATTATGTAATCTTCTAATGACGAGGGAAAAAGATCATTCTTAGAGGGAAACAAGAAAGGAATGTTTTTTAAGGAAGAAAAGACAACGAACTACAACATTTTTTAAAGTGCATAGACTAAGCACATTACACAGAACTAAAACAAAAGCAGCCTATTCATATACTACTGTAGTAAGCACTAAAAAACAAAAGCACCTGGGAGTCATCAATTATTTCCAGCATAAGTGGAAACCCAAATTCAAGATTTTGAAACAATCAAGATGAAGATAAAAAAGTCATTTTAACTTAACTTAATAATGCCTAGAAAAAAAAAATCATTTCCCAAGTCCCATAACAACCAAATCTGCTTCAGAAGATCAGTCAAAATGTGGGAAAAATTCATAGCCCAAATTTAAATCATACAGTAAGAACACATTATAATGAACCAATTTAATTAGTTCAAGTAGTGTTTACCCAAAAAAAGATAAAAAACTAGTACAAGTAGTGTTCCAATCATAAAAAATTGGAAATGCAAATTCAAAAATAAATCTAGAACATGCAGAACCACTTAGGATTGACCAATGAAGCTCACAAATGAGAAGGAAAAAGGCATAGAGAGGAATGGAAATACAATCTTGGTAGTCATAAAAATGTAAAATCTATAGTTTTTGACAAAATCCTGTGACAACCAAAATTGGATTAACCCAAAACAAAACACACACACACACACACGCACACACACCACACACAAAAAAAAAAAAAAAAGAGACAAAAAACCCTAAAGAACACATCATAACAACACTTCATCTAAGGACCTGCAAACAGAAACAAAATCAAAATCACACACAAAAAAAAGACAAAAAACCCTAAAGAACACATCATAACAACACTTCATCTAAGGACCTGCAAGCAAACAGAAACAAAATCAAAATCTAAGATAAAAGTTGAAATGCACATTCAAAATTAACCCATCTCATTCATTAAGTATCAACTAAAGGCATAAACCCAACGCTTGATAACTCGTATCAACATCATAAAGCAAAAAACACAAACTCATACTAAAATCCAACTTTCAAGCCCAAGAGTCGTAACAACAAATAATTAATGTACTCAAAATATTACCAATAATTACTGGGAGACATCAGCTAGAGCCAAATACCCAAGCACATGCAAGCTTGCACACACAAATACACGCACATACATATTCACATTTATGTAGAGAGATCCGATAATAATAGAAGACTACAAATTTTCTCAACCTGCTTCAACAATCAAAGCATAGCAATCCAAAAGCAAAACAAATATAGTCAAATCAAGCTCATAAAAGTGAGAAGAAAACAGCCAAAGGCAACTCTTGTATCTTATTTCAAAAAAAAAAAAAAAAAAGAAGACATACATATCCCATAGGGGATTTTCCTCTGGGGTCACCATTAGCAGTAGATTTCCATGCTTGATGAGCAAAGTTGAGATATTTCCCTAGACTTTCTCCGTACTACTAAATTATTGCGATATCGCATAACTTAATTGGATGATTGGAAATGGCCATTGAAATACAGAGAAAAAGATGCAATTTTTTGAGACATTACATAATTGAATGAAAGTTTTGCGATAACGCAATAAAGTCTAGTAATATCGCAAAAATAGAGTAGTTCAGAGAACTTCCGGGGAAATATCTCTACTTTGGTCACCAGGTTTTACTAATGGTGACCGTACAGAAAAAACCCTGTGATATCTCAGAGTATTCAAGTCCTAAATGGAAAGATCCAATTTTTCCAACGAATTTAGTCTGACACAGAGGGAATAAACTACTAACTTCATATTCACAACAACTATCATTGGTAGCCCGTTACTCCACCTCTCTCCATCAAAACATCATATAAAGCGAACACAATCTCAGACTTCCTTAACAGAGAAATTCCCCAAAACCCAATTCCTTTCAACCATTTAAAAAAAAAAGGAAGAACATAATCTACTTCTTTCAAACCATTCCAATCTTATAAGCCATAAAAAAGCAAAACCCATATCAAAACTCCTCAACCAAATAAGACCCAATTTCAGAAATCCAATCCAAAATAAATAAACAAATGCATACCTGACTTTACATTAGATGATACTCTGTAGATAGACGGATTACACCCACACCAGCAATTCCCCATCAAATCAAAACCCAAAACCACACCCAATCCCTTCAGCACAAACCCATAACAAACTCAATGCACTTGGTGCGGATTGGTATTGAAAGAGAGAGTAATAACAGAAGCAAATGGATGAGAACAGACAGCCCTGTATCTGGAACGGTGTGGGCGGTGTTGTCTGAGAGGTTTGCTGTGGGAATGGTCCGAATGGAGAGATGGGTGGTGTTCGGTGGGTGCTTCCTTCTTCCATTTTCTTGACAACAATGATGTGGGTGCTTGTGTTGGTGGCTCTCTCGCTCTCTCTTAGTGGGGTGGGACAGTAGTGTCTTTCTATCCTTTTCTCCTTATCCTCCTGCGCATGCTATATCCCTTTCAAACTTCCATACATTACGTACCTGTCATGTTCAATACGCACTACTTTTGCCTTTGCCTCGTCATACAAGTATATCCATGTATGAACTATACAGCACTCTAATTTTTACAATGACAATGAATCCTCTGTTCCTCACCCACAGCAAACGCCAACCCCACCCCCCCACAACTCAACTGGAAATAAATATGGATCGGTCACGGGTCAGAAAGACCTGATGATTATTTAAATGGGTTAGGGTTGAACCTTATAGCTCGCATAAATAGCATGAATGGGTTGGGTTTGTTTGTCTCTAAATCCATTTAAATGGTTGGTGATTTAATATTTTGGTACTTCGATTAATTTATTTTATATGGAATTCGCAGAACTTGACTTGGGCTTGTTTGGGCCTGCCAGTAAACTCAAATATAGCCCTCTTATTTGAAATAGTTTTCGGCTTGGCCCAAACCTATGAAGGATGGGTCGTGTTAACAGGTTGACCTTACAAAGTATGCTTGAATCGAACTCACTGGTAGTCCATCCTGACATTGGTAGCTCTAAAATGAGAAGGGACACTTCTAGTTCTAGATTATGGCCAGGACTTTAGCCCTATAATAATAATACTGACAGTAGTAAACTGAAATTAGGCAATGGGATGGATCTCTCCACCTTCCATGTGCTCCTTGAAAAGAAGATAATAATCTACCTCCTCAAAAATTGAAATATTGTGTCGTGGGAAATTAGTTCAAAATTTTCATTTTTATATAAGAAAACGTCGCACCAAATTATAAAAATATAATCTCTGCAAAAGATCAGAGCGATTTTCCTTTTTATGATGAAATCATCATATCCAATAAACTGTATTTTCCATCTTGAAGGATTCTCATATTAGAAATCGAAAGAGAGTGGGCTCATTTTTTCAAGTAAAAAATCACGAACGAAAGGGAAATTGAGAGATCGGGCCTGTTGGCATGCATCTTGATAGGAATACCAACCCCCACCTGTGCCGGTGAGAATGCCCTAGAAGTAAAATTATTTCTCAGCACAGGGGAGAGGATACCTAAAATTCTAAGGAATTCAATACTAGGGAAAAAGGAGGGCCATTTGAACATAAATTCTTATGTATTCAATTCTTATGTATTTTATATAAATAAATAGGCCTTAAATACCTACTTATATACCATATACCTAATGACCTGTAGGGGTCCACCTGCATTCACGATGAGTAAATGATTGGATATGAGAGGTCCACCTGCATGATGGGTGATGATCACAACTGCCGCTGCCTAATCCGAGGCCTGCAAAAATGGATGGTTGGACATAGCTTTTTTCTTTTGTTTTTTTGGGTGAAGAGACTGAATAGCTTCCATTAACCGTCTATATAGTAACCAATATAAAGTATACAACAACAGGGTTCCAAGCTTGGTAATTTAGCTGGTTGGGACGTCAATACAAGAAAGGGTGGATGTGTTCGGTCCCGCATAGCCAAAATGAAAGCATACAGCAAGAGAAATTTGGTCCCATGCCATACACTGTTGGGCTCTCTTACTTTACCAACCAATTTGCATCCCCATGGAGCCATAGATGGGGTCCTCAGAATACTCATCTGGTAGGTCTCATGGTGGATAAACCTTGCCCAAAATAATCCTAGATGGGGTCCTCAGAATACTCATCTGGTAGGTCTCATGGTGGATAAACCTTGCCCAAAATAATCCTGGGTCATCGTCGTCGTCGTTGCATTAAACAGATTTTTTTAATATTGATGAATTATAGTGGAAACCGATATTGAGTGTAAGAATGAAATCAGAAATCCAAATACTCCTTTATCACCAATAGCCGATATATGTCAATTTTTTTCCCTAAATTGGCTCAATGGTAAGGGGAGTAAACACTGAGACGTCCAACATAGGAACCAGGGATCTATTCCTCGGTGCCCCCATGAAACTAGGGTGATGCCAATGATTAGACGTTTTTTTTTTTTTTTTTAGCTACATTGGATTAGTGGTATAGTAGTGTGCGAGTTGACTTGGATAGCAGAGATTGACCCCCTGTCGTCCCAGGGAAGTGAAATGCTTTTACACTGAGCTACTGAGGGCTTCAGCTACAAGCATTTATTTTACTTGCTCAGCTGAAACTAAACCATGCCATTAATTGTAGATCATGATTTGCACCTTTTCTCTCTATTCTATATAGAACTACCATCTAGCATGTCTCTTGAGCCTATAGACCATCTTATATGTCAGCTTAGCCCTACTTGATTTTAAAGTTTTCCCCCTTTTGCTTCGCAATCCATCATGTATAATATGATCAAGCCTTTAAACTACGTTTTACCTTGTGGATATTGCACAGCTAAAAGACCAACTGATCCTCAGTTTTTTTTCTACTTTTTTCAAATTAGCTCCCTTGCAAATATCCTTAATTCAAGACATGGGTTCGTCCAGACATTTGTCCAAGTCATTACTCTTTAAATAGCTCCGAGGGGCAGGACGGACATATCATTCTCTTTAAATAGGCTGAGGGGGGACCTCATCCGGTCATATCTTAAGAAGCTTTTATATATATTTTTTGAAGTGGTAACAAAAGATTTCATTAAGAAAAAAGGAGAGACAAAGAAAATCAAAATAAAAGAACAAAGGAACAGGAAAGTGCAAGAGAGATGCACCAGCCCAACCTCAATTACAATAGCACACCTACGCAAGGAATCAACTTATTGACCCTCTTGCTTGACTAATACATCTGCAATGGAATTAGCGGATCTAAACACATGTCAAAAGGAAACATTTATATGGGTCAATAACTCCCTAATTTCATTAAAATAAAATTATAATCTCCACGGATTAACTTTCTTGTTGTACACCCAAGCAATCCCATTAGAGGAATCACTTTCGATAAAAAGTGCACCACTATATCTTGTAGAGAACAACCTAAGACCTTTCAGAGTAGCTAGCGCTTCCGCTTCATTGGAATCACACACACCAATATTCTTGGAAAATATAAGTAACACCTCGCCCCTGCTATTGCAAAGCACACCCCCAATCCCTGCTTGACCCGGCTTACCATCGAAGAACCCATCCACATTGACCTTTAAAACCCCTTCTGGAGGGGGAGACCAAGGGGTTGATCTCCTCTCCTTAAAAGGGCCACAACCCATGCAAACTCCCCAACCTGAAAGAATATCATCAAAGGTAGCCTTGGAGAACTTCTTTCTAATCAAAACCCATTTTGCAATCCTAAAGTGACTTTAGAAATCAAACATGTCGTTGTAGATAAAGAACTCTTAAACATTCTATCATTTCTCTCCTTCCAGTTGGTCTCAAACGTACCATTGTAGAAGAAGCTTTTATAGTTCTGTCAACATCCACTAATAACTTTTAATTTGTCTTTTGCTTTTCTCTACTTCTCCTCTTCCTCTTCTCTCCTGTTTAGTAGTGCTCTTCTTTTGGGCGCTCTGTTTTCTCTTTTTTTTTTTTTTAAAAAAACCCCTTTCTTTAATGACATTCTTTTGCAACTGAGCAAGAAAAAAAAAAAAGATGTTTCATTAAAGCTGGAGGGTCCGGGTACATGAGTGTATGCCATGTGCACTGAAATGTTAAAGATCGCTACACTAATTGCAGTCTCTTTAAACTTCTATAAACATGTATACCCTGCGTTCTACGCGTATGAACTTCTTGTGCATTTATCATATATATATATATATATATATATATCTACGCATATGAATATTTTTTATAGGGTTTTCCAATTTTCCATTTTATTCAGACTTTATCCTGACTTTCTTCTAATATTTTAAATTTTATTGATGTTCTAAAAATACTCTAACATTATAGGAAGAATACTATTGTTAGGTCGACTAATTCAATGACTGATTTTTTAGCTAAGAAGGGAGTTGATAGGTTGTCTCCTTGGGTCAGTATGGTTTTGTAACGGTTAGAGATGAGTCCAATGCTCTTGTTCCCTCTTGTTTCCCTTCCCTTGCTTTCCTTTGTATATTTGTTTTTCTCCTTTCTCTTTTCCAGCTTTCCTTTGTATGACTATTCTTGTTACTGATGATAAAAAAAAAAAAAAAAAAAAAAAGGAAAAATACTATTTAAAAAGATCATCAATTTTTTTTGAAAAATATTGGCAAATGTTTGTGACAGTGGTTTGGTCAATAAAGGTGTTCAAAACTTATAGGAGTCTGAATAAAAAGATTTGAAAGAAACCACCCAACCTCAACCTTTTCCATTTACATCCCTACACCTTCTTATCTTATTTCTAGTTCCAGTAGAATTTTGACACCTTTGAATTTTTTCATGTGACAAATGAAATCTTCTAAAAGTCTTAACACAATTAATTATAGTAGTATGAAAAGGGAGAATCTTTGGCCTTGAGGCTTTGATCGGCTCACTTTAATATATCTCAATCATGGGGTAGCATGGGAAACATCTTATTGTTCACTAGATTTTGGGATGTAAATGAGCCAAGCCAAGCTGAGTTTGAATCAAGTATCCTCTAGAGATTTGATTGAGCCCACTTTTCAAGCTCAAGCTTGATTATAATGAGTTTAGCCAAGTTAAGATTGAGCTTGAGCTTGAGCTTGACTTGATTTTTCCCAATATAATAATATATATTGGAAATATTCACACGCATCTATCTCTCACCAAATTACAGCGAGGGACAACATAGTAGGGCCGACTTTATATTCCATCAGAACCATCCACACACATGGGACCACATGAGTTATACTGGATCCATTGAGTTTTCACTAATCCAGATGTATTGAACCATTGGGTTGAGGGTCAAGTTTTATACTTTAATATAAAGTCGTTAAATTTATGGGTCATGGATGAAGAGATTAGAAACATGTGACACCAAACTTGATATACGGGCCCATCCAATATGTCTCTTTTTATCCCCTCTACTCAAGTCCCATGATCAGTTTAGCTTTAGGTGAGCCAAATCAAGTTTTTCCCTCATCATATAGCAAGGGATGGATGAACATGAATGTTTCCCTATATAATATATGTAAGGGTGGAAAAACTATGGGTTTGTCACAAGTCAAATTTTCTTAAGCCAACTCAAACTCGGCTTAATTAGCCCACGAGTCTAGTTTGAGTCCGAGCCTCATCAATTAGGCAAAGTTCGCTCACGAGCTTGCTCAGCCCGTTGGACGTTGATATCCCTAACGATGATCCTTTCGTTGGATACCATTCAATGAATTACATATATAAAAGAATTTGATATTAAGCAAGAAGCTTCTCTTTCTCCTCTGGACTGACAGTTCTGTTTTTCAAGGGGTGTTTATTTGAAGGAACAACTCATGAGATTTTTATGAGTTAGGAATTCCTGGTAGCAATGTAAATTGTTGGTTTTCTAGCATTTAGATTTTCTTGTCTGAATTAATGAGATCCAAAAAATTCTGTGTTACGGTTATCACTTTTGGCTTATAGAATTCTCCACTCCGGATTTGGAGAATTTGAATTTTCCTCAAATACAAACAACCAGGCCCTTTGTTTGGGTTTGGCTAAATCAATTTTGAGCCACATCTTCCAAAGTATAGTCTTGTGTGTGTGTTATATATATATATATATATATATATATTTAATTTACAGTATGAAATGTTTGAGGCCATTCAGATCACCACCACAGTACATTCAACCAATTATTAAGGGCAAAATCTAAACTTCCTCAAAATCACAAGAACCCTCCCTTGTATTGGCAATAAACCAAATCTCGTTCAGTTCAATTCGAGTCAGCTCTTCGATGGTTTTCTTGAAGATTTTCAATATGAGTCTTTTTAACATATTATTTACGGGAGTGGGTTCTCTTGGATTCCAACCCCTTTCTTTGGGTACTAAAAAAAAGTACATATAAATGGGCACAATCAAGATACTAAGGGATAAACAGAGGATTCAATAATAACACTCATGATTACAATATTTCTACTCTACATTACCATTAAACAAAAGGAATTCATGATGTTATCCCCCATTGACTTTTCAAAACCCTAATTTCCAAGTTGGTGGCACTATAGTATATATAGAGCTGTTATCTAAAATATAGAATAGCATAAAGAGCATTTCTTGGAAGCTTCTTGTAAATGTTTATCGTGCAGATTAGACTAAAGGAGTACTGTGATAATTTTGATTTTTCTTGAAGTTTCATTTTACTTTTGGTCCATCAGTTAAACCTAATCGTAGAGAGAGTTAGTCTTCAAGTAAAGACGAAATGAGTATTGTAATGCTTTTGGTTCATCTTTCCAAATCCAACCCAAAGCTTGGAAGATGTTGATCTTTTAAAGTAACTTTAGTCTGACAGTTTAATGTTTTTGGTTTGTCTTTTAAGGGGCTTATTTCTGAAAATAAAAAGAGAAAAAATTCATTTTAAAAAAAGATGAGAGTGGGTTATAACTCTCAAAGAGAAGAACCCTGGACCTCCCACCAAGAATTGGTGAGACTTACCATTCGGGTAAGTCACCGTTCTCATGTGTGAGTTCATCTCTCCTCACATGTAAAGTTCTCTTTTCGTATTTTCAGGTTCTTCTCCACATATGTGCGAGTCGATAGGGAACCAGCCCCCCTTAATTATTTGGGATACTAAGGAAAAAAAAAAAACCTCAGAGAAAGAGAGAGAGAGAGAGAGAGAGAGAGAGAGAGAGAAAAGAAGAGGGAGGTAATATTATAAACTAGCAGGTCAATGGTCAATCACACATTAAACTTTGAATCACTATTGGGATGAAAACCCAAAATATCGGCCCTATAAACCTTCTAAGCCTAGCCTATAATAAAAAAAGAGTTTGACATATCTTTGATTTGATAAACTGATTTTTTTACCTCCACACCTCCTAAAAACAAAAAAAAAAAATAAAAATAAAAACTTCATAGTTGGAAGGTTCAATGTTACCATCATAAGGTAGCAAGTTAGAGTCATATTATCAAATCTATACACACGCACGAGTCCAATTAGATGGTGTAGAAATATTTTTTATGAAAAAATAACCGCCTCTGTGTGGCCTACCTAAATGCATCACAATCAAGGGAAATTGGAGATGGATTGATTATAACATGAATTTGGGTTGTCAATGATAATTAAATGAATATCCTAGCCTTTATTCAAAGTCTCATAGTTAGATATCATGCAACTTTATTGTGATAAAGTCCATGGTGATTAATCTTAGCGTTCAAGGGGATATGCATTGGTGAGTGGAGTGGATTGGATTGCACACGAGGGAGAATCATATGTGCAGATAAATATAGAAGATATCAAGAAAGGGGTAATTTGAAGAATTTACTTTTATACACCACTAAACTTTAGTACTCACTTTATATTACAAGTTTTCAAGGGAGAACTTATTTCTTATTTTGAAAGAATAAGAGCTGCAAATGAGAACCACTTATGATGAATCCAAACTTCCTGTACACCACCCCATGTGTTGACGCACTTCATAAGTTTACACTTGCAAATAAAAAATTAGGATGATTTGATTGGGACTACTTTGGGTCTAACCTTAGAAAACGTGTAACCCTATTCCTCTCCCATCTCACATTATTGGCATACATGGACCCTACATTTTTTCATAATAACAAATCTATTCCCTTCAAGAATAATCCCAAGTTTTGTATGCGTTTGAAAGATCCAATTACAGTGGGCCAAATGAGAACGTGATGTTGTACTGGTGAGAATTTTCTGATTCTATAACAACAAATCGGTTCCCCTTGAGAATATTCCCCCAGTATTAATGTTTTGAAAGATACAAATGATAAAAGGATGTCTCACTGGTAGTCAATTCACCATTCTAGTTTTCATTGGTCCTTTTTTCCCAGAAGACTAGACCCAGAAAAGACCAACTGCCTCTTGGACTGACCTTTCTGGAGTTAGAAGATAGAATTCTTGTGGTGTTAATCCCAAGAAGACTAGAAGAACACGACTTATCCTTACATTCAAAGATCCTATTTCAAAGATCCTATTTCCCATCTCTGGTAAGATTGATGACAAATAAAGGAAACTTCTCTAGTCTTTCGGGATTTAATGAGGTTATGAACACAAGTTTCAGATGGGGTTATCCCATTTGATTTTATTGTTACTAACCTTTCAACTATTTTGTCCTGATCTATCAAGTCAAAATTAACATCGATATTCATTGAAGCACTATTGGATGTTAAAAAATTTGACTGCTGACATGAAAGGTATCTGGTATCCAACTAAATCAACTCAAAAACTAGGTTGAATTGAAGCTCAAAGGTATCTTCAGGAGTTGAGAACTTAGATAACATAATCAAGTATGCATTACTTATAACTAAACAAACATAAAATGCTCCCATGTTTTAGAATTTTTAGACCAAACCTTTTGTGCAGGATTATTTTGCTGGGTATTAAATTCCAAAAAATTTCTAAGTGAAAAATTCATAATGAAGGGGCTAAAATTAAGGAACTAAAAGTGAAGATCTATGAATGTTAGTGAAAAAGTCTCTCCTATTATTGGAAACGATTACACATGGATTACCCAAATAAAACAAATCCAAGAAAAGTGAACATGCCATATATATTTCACCTAATATACTCCACTTCTCACGTTTTTAATACTTATTAGAACTCACTTTTTTATGAATTACTAGGGATTTGGACTAAAGTAGGTGAACGGGCCCTTTATTTTCTCACTTGAATAGCTTGAATGAAAAACACAAATGACTCAACTTGAAATTCAACTAGTTTCAAGACAACTTGAAGCAGGTTTATAACTTTTTTTTTTTTTTTTTGTAACCCAGGCAAAGGGGCTGGGACCCAAGAGAGAGTCCACAAACACACGGAAAGCAGCCTACTCAAGTAGGAAAGAATCCCGCACAAGCGAAAGTAAGCCCACATAAGTGGGAAATGAGCCTGCGTTTAATTTTGTTCTTTTGTTCAGGTTCTTCACCTTTACCAAAAACGAAAAAAAAATTCATCACTTTGTCCTATTAAACTTGGTTGTCATCTTGGTACCCATGGCTCTTAGGTCTTGGGATTTTTTTTTTTTTTTTTTATCTTTGTGAGTTTATTAGGCTAATGATCAAATGGCCCTTTTTAAATTTAAACTCAGAATGTTACAGGTTGCAAATGTGGCCAATTTTTTCATGAGTACAAAATCAAAGACCTTAATAAATGACATATCTAGTCATCCATCACAGTCTTTAAGTGGCACTCATTACACGTCAGTAATAGATAATAATCTTGCAATTGTTACTCACTAGTGGTGCACGATACTAAATATGAGATTAGTATCCTATCTCTCATTAGGTCCCTTCATAAACATATTGATAAAGTGGCATCTCTTTTTATTTATTAAATACATGCACCTTGTGACAAATACCAACATGAAACACCAAAGAACTGATTTGGTGAAAGAATTTTAGAGGAGAGAAAACAAATCAATTGCTATTTGGCTGAGAGAATCCTTTGAACAAAAAAAGGTCAACAACTACCACTCCCACCCACCCCATCCCCACCAACAAAAAAAAAAAAAAAAATGTTATTCAAAGTTAAAAAGTGGTAGCTTTTTATAGCCAGTGCTAGTCTCTTTCTTACACAATTTCATTCTTTCTTCAATGAAAGGCTTCTCATTATTTTTCATATATGAGATTATTTGCTAATTAATAACCCAAATCAACTTGACAAACATATAGAAGATGTTAGTCTAACATCTTCTACAAAACAAACCAGCAGCATGTCACTAAAGAACACATGAGCCCAAGGTGTGCACAAGAAAGCAGGCCCACGACCCTCCTTAGTCTCAGATGAGGACCACTTGATTTAATATTCACATCATTTACAAAGTTTCTAAGTTTCTTCACTTTCAATAGGATCGTATGAGGAAATTACAAGTCTAAAGGCTTTTTTTTTTTTTTTTTAGCAGTTTTATCGTTTTCATTGTAGAAACAGGAGGAGGTACTAGTCGAAGAAGTAAATGAAGAATTCCCACTACATATACATTTGTATTCTCCCCTTTTCTACGTACACTCAATTAAAAATAAAGTTTAGAGATCTTCTCCTTTCTTGTGGTTGCATTCTTCTTCTTCAATCCTTGAGGCATCAAGCTTGGCTTGGATTTCTATTTTCAAATTGATTCCATTATCTTCACCATCATCCATATGATGTAAAGCCACCTAACTGATTTTTTGCTAACCCCTAACTACCATGATGACTTCTCCATCTCCCTGCCACTGTAATCTGATTGCTAGTTAGAACTGCAAATTATGAAAACTGTCTCTGATCATTTATGTACATATCTGAGCATGTAGGATGTATCTTTGTTTGTATGCATTATGAAACTGCTTCCTTATTTAATTAGTTTTTGTTTTAAGGTAAATTGTATTAAAAGCAAAAGGAAACATAGGCTGAGAAAATCAGCCCCCAAAACAAACCAGAACAACTTAGGACAACTTAGGATTAACAAGTAAAAACCCAATATAGGGGATACAACTAGAAAAATAGGAGAAAAATAAGCAAGCTTTCAGCGAAAAGAGAGCTGAATACATAGGGACAGACAAAGAACAGCAAAACCCAACTTGCCTTCAGCTTCTACTATTGCTGACCTAGAGGTATATGTATGCTAATAATTGAGGGAGGAGACAGGTATGTCTATGTGTTGATTAATAGTAAACAGAAACCAAATCTCTAACCCTTGATTTTAGGGCTTCAAATGTTTTAAGTATAAGATAAAGTGAATTATTTTGTAATCTAACCAACGCTAGATAATAGTTTGATGAAAATTAAATTAGGACGAGTGCCAATTCATGAAGTGAGGAAATTTGTGTATGTAAAGTATGGACTTATATATCAAAGGCCCCTCCGGTAGAAGTTCCTTGTTTTAAAAGAAGGAGCTAGTTTCCCTTTTAAAGTTATTGGAAGTTAACTAAGAATCTCATCAACTAAGGAGGAGGAAATGATAGAAAAAAGGAAGATAATCGTTGGGGATGAACAATTTAATTATCTTCTATCCCTATCAGAAAGATAATAAAATAGGGTATGAATTATATAAGACCTAAAGCCTTCCATTATGATCGATACCCATTGCCAATAAAACGTCCAGTTGTATTGACCACCTGCAAAGTCCTATTCGATGGGACTTCCGTGAGTGTTAGCATCAGCCTGGGCACTTTTTTTAGGTGACTGACATGGCTAGCATCACATGTAATGATCTAGCAAGCGGTGGCTTGATCTGTACCGACCTCACGTTCAAGGCAAGGTGGGTGTTGACACCTTACCTAAGTTAGGCAACAGATCCACCAGCTAAATTAAAAGAACAGACGTGAGAGAAAAAAGTTCTCAGATTAATGAGCCAAGTCAAAGTAAAAAACTGTATGAAGAAAAAGAAAAGGACAAGGGAAAAAACAATCCAAGAAAAAGAGAGTCCTCCTCCTGAAAATCCTCCAATATGATATATGTGTATATAACCTCTTTAAACAGTTTACCAGCAAAAGCAATTAAATAATTAAGTGATTCAAATCCCTTTAAATTTAGAATTATTTCATATGAAGAACCTTTTGGCTTACATAAAAAATATTCTGATTAATAACGTTGTGATGAGAGAGTATCTAATACTCCTACACATCAATTAAATTGTACAAGAAATACTGTAATAATCTCAGTAAAAAGTTAAATATTGATGGTAATGAGTTATAGAATAAAAATACAATAAGCATGCTCACCTTTTATTTAAAACATGATAGGTGTTTCTACATTGAAGCAATTAGATGCTTTAATCAATGGATTGGATGATGAATTTCTATGTAATTATGGATAGCTATGAATAAATTGGTTGCCCCTCAAGGAAGAATATGAGTAGTATTCATACGCAATGATTTGAATGAATTGTTGAAATCGAAGAGTGTTTCCTACGCCTTAAAGGGATTCGATTATCAATTCACCTTCACGCAACATGCTTAAACTTGAATCATACCTAATGACCATGTTTAGTGATAATTTAACTATTTAACATTTGTTCTAGGTCCTTTTCTCTTTTAACAAGTCCTCTTTGACTAAAATGAGCTATCCCATTGACCTTGAGGGGTTTATTCCTCCTACATAGGTGGACATATTAGGAAATCACTTATACTTTTACAAAAACAATGTGATTAAAAAAGGTATTATTCAAAGAAAAATATAGATACTCATGTTCTTAAAAAAGAGCAACAATTTTCTAGAAGTCCTTTTATTTGTACCACTGCAAAAGGTATATAGGTTAGATGGAGTCTAGGAACTGCTAAATATAGCACATATGAAAATGTCAGTCTATGATGGTGTGGCCACCCAAACATAGATCATAATGAAAAATGTACATGACTCATAAATACTCAAAGTTTTGCACACCCATTATTAGCTGTATAAAGATATCAATAGGCAGTAGGAAGTTTCAGAGAGTCTTAGGGGGTAGCAAGCTAGCAACTCATGTATTTCCTAGGAGTAATGAACAGGATGTGAGCTTTACTAATATGTTGCCTCAATGGTGTTGCTCCAAGGATGGATGCTTTATAGTCTTGCACATTGCATCAAGCATGATATTCTACTGCCCCTTATAAGGCCAAAGGAGTTTTCTTTGGCTGTGCAGTTTGCTTCTTTCTCAAGATGAAATTCTACATTTTTATTACCATATATTGTCTTTATTTGAATTTATAGTTCTTTTTTTTTATTTGATTTGATTTATTTCTACATTCAGTGACAATAATCCAAATTAATACTACTCATCGACTTCGATGTATAATGCAAACCATGAGGTTGACTTCATGATAAAATTCAGATATCAAATTAAGTCTTTAGTTAATCCATTGCACAACAAGTCACACGTTTTATCTATCATCTCCGGCGGCAATAAAGAGGAGAACAATCTATTTTAAGACTAGACTAAGTCTATTGCACGTCTCATTTAGGAAAATAAGCAATAATTATATATAGTATTAGTTACTCAAGTGTATTCATTTACTTCAATAACCATTACTATATAACTATATTGATTACAAACTACTAATCAAGCACGTAAATATGCAAAACAATATCAGCTAACTCAACTAATCATTGTATTAATAGGGGAATCACAAGTTTAACTAACAAAAATATGTGAAGCTCTTATGAATGATTAGATGAATATGCTATATCATTTTTCCATTATATTTACCTTATTCCACTATGATACTGTGATTTAGCCTTAATAGGACCACTTTAGGCTTTTGATTACATGTCTAGGGGAACAGTAGCTGTATTACATAGTAATAATAATAGGATGAGTGGAGCGAGGATTCTATTAAAAATTCAAGGCCTTTCCTCTTGTATCATCTTATTACTAGCTAGTTAGTATGTATAGTGTGTGTCTACGCGTGCATGTGTGCATGTGTTCGTTTAGAGAGAGAGAGAGAGAGAGAGAGAGAGAGTTTATGTACATTTTTATCATCTTAAGATAGTGAGCTACAGAGATAAAATAGGCGGAGATTAAAAGAGGAAGAGCTCATCATGGTACCATGGGGTTTTGTCAGGGTTCTTGCAGCTTTGCATGCCTTCTAACACACGCACTCTACAGCTTGCTAACAATACCCAACCCCATGAAATCATAAAATCCACCCTTCCCTCTCTATTTAATCCCCCACTTCATGTCTTGTTTTTCCATGGGGAGACAATGGCCACTCCTTTTCAATCGTTTTGGGGCCTCTTCCTCTCACTTTCCTTTTACATTATTCACTCAACATCAACAAACCATGTAACTTTATTATACAATGTGCTTCAACTTTCTCTCTCCCCAATCATGGCCCTCATATCATGTTCTTTTTTCCATACTTTTTTATGGTTCTGTTTTGTAGGTTCACATAGTATACTTAGGCCACAACCATGCCCATGATCCTCTTGTCACTACAGAGTATCACATTCAACTCCTCTCTACTGTCTTTGGAAGGTACTTAACTCAGTTTTCTCTCATCTAAGGAGTTCTTACACCAGTATAATCACCACAAACCCCTAACAGTATCCTTTTCTTCCGTATACTACAGTGAAGATGATGCAAAGAAAGCAATGCTTTATAGCTACAAACACAGCTTCTCTGGCTTTGCTGCCAGGCTCAACTCAACTCAAGCTACCACCTTAGCTAGTATGAACTATAATATCTCTTCCCGTCTCTACTTAAAATCTGCTAGATAGATTCAATCATTGAAGGTACTAGAATAAGTTAATAGAACAAAGAAACAATATGTACTAATATTGCAGGTACGGGAGGAGTGATATCTGTGTTTAAGAGCAAGACATTGCGGCTGCACACGACGCGAAGTTGGGACTTCATGGGCCTCACTTTGAACGATGGAGAACTGAGGCTGGCACCATTGCAATGGGCTTATGGTGGCGACATTGTGATCGGTGTTTTCGATACAGGTCTTTTGGTTCATACTCTCTTGTCATTGTCTCCTCCTACTTCACCAATTTTACTCTTGTACATCAAGTTGTTTTATTCTTCCCACATCTTTATGAGGCTTCCTGGAGTACATAAAAGATGAACCCCAGTATGATCCGGGGCTGCTATTTTATGCATGCCATGAAGTATCCCCTCATACTACCATACCCTAGTTGAAGGGTTATGAAGATGTTGCAAGTTGCAACTATGCTTTGATTTTGTTCTTCTTGCTTAAGTTTTCCTCTCCTTTTGATTTTCAAACATCGTTTATTAATACTTCATCTCCAAACCCTAGAATGGAATGGTATGTGTTTTTTTTGGTGTGCTGCTAAACTAGGTCGGGCTTAGTAGAATGGCAATGTCGTAGTTGATAAGAAAACCAAGGCTTCTTATGCTTGCATGGAATCCGAATTACGCACGTAAGTTGAGAGATAAACAAAGTTGCTTTATGAGTCTGGATCATCTAAGCCGGATCCTTTCTAGGTTAGGACTCAAAATTCTAAAATCTGTTGCTACAGCCTATAAATCCATTAGTGGGTCTGTGTATGAAGTTGAAGGCATCCAAAATCATCGTCACGCCTTCTTTTATCTCCGACACAAATTTCAGTCCAATCGAGTTATCATGGCCACTATCAGATCCATCACATCTGAAACATTTGATTAAGATAAGAAAACAGGAGAGCCAAATAAATTTGGAACACATAACCGAGAATCAAGAACTACTCTGACTGACTTACTCCACTAGAAAATTCTACGGTAATCTAGGTATTCAATGAAAAAATGGATCATTTAGACATAACTACCAATGATATTCGAAAACATCTTGATATATATATATATATTCAAAATCTCACTAGAAAATGAAAGGTTTTTATTGGTGCAGAATTTGTAATGCAATTAACATGGAGACCAATTTATAATGAAAGGTTTTGATGGGTCTCACTTTTGGATTTTTTTGGTGCACGTGCACAAAGAATTCTCTAAAGACTTGTTTTGAAGCAGAGAAATGGAGGGAAGGCAAAATTCTTCTATTAAAACATATTTCCCCCAATTTGCATATCCAAGGTCTATGTGGATGTGGAGAAATTATAAAGGTTAAAAGCAAAGGTGCAAAAATTTAGAGCATTGACAATTTTCTACACCTGTTTTTTCCACAACCAAATGGACCTCAGTGAAAAAATATCTCCTCTCTTAACTATTGACAGAAGTAGAAGAAAAAGTTTTCTCCCTTTCTCCAAAAAAAAAAAAAAAAAAACTCCTTTTTTTATATGTTTTCCCCTTGGACCATTTTCTCTAGTCAAATTGAATTTCTTAATGAAATTCGAAATATCTAATAATTAGCTTTTTATTTAGAAAATATTTAAATAACTTTCTACTTGGACAAGAATTTCCTTTAAAACATTTTCTTCATGCACGTATATCATTTTTATCTAATAATTGTAATGTTGATCAGCTCAACTCTTACCAACATCAAATTTGACAATAGCTCATGCAAGGGCAGAGCTTTTGTCTGAACCATCAGATTTTAAGGGCCCATTTCCTCACTGGAATTGAAAGAATACTTTCTGTTTGGACAATGTAGAATTCTTGAATCCCTTTTGTATTTTGTCATTCAGAAATTCTAACATAAAGCAAAGATGTTGGAATTTTAGAAATTGCAAAAGCTATTTGAAGCTTTTTTCGGCGGCTGGAGATTTTAAGATTTTGATTAAAAAAAAAAAAACACATGCCATAAATGAGTAAAGCCCACTAACTGAAGAGAATCACCAAAATTTCCCTGAAATCAAATGATATGGACTGTCACTTGGCACCAAAATTCATTAAACCATCACATGATCGCACTAATCACTACCCTCTCCATTGATGTCTGCACTAATCCATATATTCATGTATGATGAAAAGGGATCTGGCCAGAATCAGAGAGTTTTCATGAGGATCCTGGCATGGGCCCCATTCCTTCCTCATGGAGGGGCACGTGCGTAAAAGGCGAGTTCTTCGACCCCACCAAAGCGTGCAACCGAAAACTAATTGGGGCCCGTTACTACGTCAAGGGCTTCGAGCACGATTATGGCCCACTCGAGTCCGAGTACTGCTCGCCGCGCGATCGACTGGGCCACGGGACCCACACTGCATCCACGGCCGTTGGATCTGTCCGAAAGAATGCCAGCTTCTTTGGACTTGGACTGGGCACGGCCCGTGGGGGTGCCCCTAGAGCCAGATTGGCAGTGTACAAGGTGTGCTGGAGTGATCACCTGATCTCACGGTGCACAGAAGCTGATATACTGATGGCCTACGATGAGGCCATCTCCGATGGGGTCCACGTGATCTCGGCCTCCATTGGGATGACCCCACCACTGATGTCCTTCTTCTCGTCCAGTTCTGATATTGGATCATTCCACGCCGTACAGATGGGTGTATCTGTGATCTTCTCTGCTGGGAATGATGGGCCTGATCCATCTACGGTCCAAAATGTTGCGTGCCGTGGGGCACATGTGTCGCTGGATCGACGGTCGATCGCGTGTTTCCCACTCAGATCCTGCTGGGGAATAACATCTCTATGATGGTACTCTGCTCTTTTTTTTTTTTCCTGTTATATGGTACTCTGCTTCTTTCACTGATTCAATTTGAAGTTTAGTATGACAATTGGTATAAGGAATTGTAATGGCTGGATTTTGGGCCCAGGGAAATCTGAATTTTGAATAGGCCCAAATTCAAGGTCCAACCAGGTATCATGTTCGACCTAACCACAATGACAAGAGCATATGAAATCTATGCTCTGGAATGTGGATGGCTCATTTGGTTGCATGGATTTGAATTCCAACCAAGTATGGATTCGTAGTAAAATAGGTTCAATAGGTGAGGAGTGAAGAAGGAGGATATTAGATGGGGCCTGACTTTGCAATAATTTAATTTACTAGTGGGGTGGCTAGGTGATGTTTTCTATAAAAAAATGAGATTATTTGATGGCTATTTCTGAAATTTTCACATTTGCTTTTTTAATTTTAGTCAAATTAGTAGAAATCCATTTGTTAGAAGAATTCATTTCCATGCAAACAAATGAGCCCTAAAGGGAATTTTCTATAAAGATGGCTTCCAAGGGCGAATGAATGATCTTCCATGGTTCCATGTTAATATTCTCTGTGGTTTGAAGTGAAAGTATTTTCCGAACTTCTATAGAAAGCAAAGTCAAACCCAAGAGGTGAAAAGCAATTTTCTTCAATTTTATTCAAGAGGCAGAAACAAATTTCATCTCAAAATTTGTTTTGCTGAACCAATCGAGCAGGAAAATCCACAAACTGTAAAATAGAAAATATTCACTTTTTTTTTTTTTTAACTGGGAACATGAAATCACTGTAGAAATAAAATGGGATGAAAACTGTTGATCACAAAAATTTTGAACATGATCTATATAGTATTTCATCTTGATCAAGCTATGACACTAGAATATTATAATTACTTGATAAATACATTTTAGAAATTGAGAAAACCTAAAATATAGTTAAGCAGTCCTTCAAGAATTTAAAGTTTCAAAAAATAATATTTCATTTTAAAAATATAAAAATAAAACTAATAACTATATAAAATACTAGCTGGATTTAATTATAAAAATTGTCATAACTTGTTCTTCAATTTGACTCATTGGTTGGTTCTTAAAACACTGATTGGTCAGTTTTTGAAACATTTGATGGAATTATACAATTGACAGATAAACTTGAAGTGTCAAAATTTTTTTCCTTTAATTTTTCTCAGGGAGAAGGCTTCGTTGTTGAACAAATGAATATGAGATTAGCAGATAGCAGCAGATATTTTAACAACAATGGGTGACTCTCTCTCTCTCTCTCTCTCTGTGTGTGTGTGTGTGTATTGTAATGACAGTAAAGCATGATGATGATTAATTATCCTAATCTCTAACTTGATACATGGATAGAGTTTGTGAACTGGACAATTGGAATGGGAAAGCAGCAACAGGGAGAATAGTCATATGCTTTTCCACAATAGGCCCACAATTAAGTGGCAGTGCAGCACTGGCAGTGTATAATGCCAATGGGTCAGGAATGATCTACGCAGCCCCCATCACAAGACAATTTGCTGAGGTTGATTTAATTCCCACCATCTATGTTAACCTCGATCAAGGGACTCAAATCCAGGACTATGCTCTATCACAATCCAAGTAAGTCTCCAGCACAACTGTAAGTCCTTTATTAGTTAATTATGTCTAAAGATGATTAGGGGTAGGGTCCATTATGGACCTGGATCTTAACCACCTGAACCCAATTTATTATTATTATTATTATTTTTGGTAGAAACATCTGGTTGATGTTAACCCAATTTATTTATGAGACCTGTGACATGCAGAGGGGGTGGTTTAGGGTGATGGGATTGGATTATTGTGTGGGGCCTAGGTGGGCTCCATGGGATGTCTCACTTGACTCACTGTTAAATTGAATCTCAAGAATCTCTATTGTCAAAACGACGTTAAATTTTAAAACTATTAAATTAAGTGTTAGAATAATTTGGTGGGACCGATTTTTTAGATGATCCTTAATCTAGAAGGCGACTTTTCATTTACCCTCTCCCCTTCTGAAAGGCATGTCATAACTGTGCCCCATGAGCTGTACTGTATATGAACAATATGCAATATGCTGGTGGGAGAAAATTTTTTGAATTAGAGGACCCACTTTCATCCATGTTTTATCTTACTACAGAAGGAATGCTAGAATAATATCTTTTGTTCATGTGTTTTCTTTTTTATTCCCCATCAAAGGCGAAAGACAGTGCAGATTTTCCCAAGCAGAACTACCATTGGGAGTTCACCAGCCCCCTCCGTTGCCTATTTCTCCTCCAGAGGTCCCAGCTCTCGATCTCCCAATATTCTCAAGGTGAAATCATCTTCTACTACAAAAAAATCACATTAGCCTAATCACAAGACCACCCAAAATCACAGGTTGCCCCTATTTTGCCTACTTGTGGTGTGTATCCTACTTGCTACAATTTACTTGATCTGATCATTTCAATCAGATATGAACATCGCCCATATGCTGTTTTTATGACATTTAATGTTTTTTTTTTTTTTCTTACTGTTATCTTGTTTTGCAGCCAGACATAAGTGCACCTGGTGTCAACATCTTAGCAGCATGGCCTTCAAAAATTCCACCCACCACATTCCCTGTAGATCTTCGTTCTGTGAATTGGAGTTTTGAGTCTGGAACTTCAATGTCTTGTCCTCATGTATCAGGAATAGTAGCTCTCATCAAGTCTGCTCATCCAGATTGGTCTCCTGCTGCCATTAAATCTGCGATGATGACCACAGGTAAAGCACATGTTGGTATCATCATTACCACGGTAACCGGTGATCAATCTGATGGTGGGTCCTATAGAGATGAAATTTTGACTTGTTTAGATTTTATGAGTTGGCCCCTATAATGAGTTTCCAGCATCAGAGGATCCAAACTCCACGTTGAATCTAATTGATGACTTTAAATTTCTTTCCCTATTGTCTTGGGCATAAAATTGCTCAGAGTGCATATGTACATGTTCGAGATGGGTATTCCAACATGGCCCATTTGCATGCATGTAAAATTTCTATGAATTCTAAGAAATGTATTCCTAAAACTGGTTAAGATTGTCAACCAATGAACTAAAGGTCAAATAAATTTTTCCTTCAATGAAAAAATGAATCAAGGGTGATGAGAAATGAAACCTCTCACCGCCCTTGTAAATCAAATCCTATGAAAAATGAATATCTCATCTACATCTAGACCTTATTTCTTTCATCCTCACGCTTTTGAATATTCCTTCTTTGGAGCTCATTTAATCATAATTTTCTATAAATTCAATTACATGCAAACAAAAAAGTCATCAGGAAAAATCAAACACAGCATAATATTCCCTTGAGACACCAAATAAATCTAACTAATCCGATTTATTACCATAGACAAGCCCTTAAACTTCATTGGTTCATTTGCAGCTTATACAAGAGATACAAGCCTAGACATTATTTTAGCAGGAGGAACAATGAAAGCAGCAGATCCCTTCGACATTGGCGCGGGCCATGTGGACCCATTAAAAGCGATTGATCCAGGGCTTGTCTACGACATGGACGCTCAAGATCACATCCTCTTCCTCTGCAGCATAGGCTACACAAACGATCAGATTAGTAAGATGGTTCTTCCATCACCCGAGATCGACATCGATTGCCCAAAAGAAGCTAAGATCGATCTCGATCTCAACCTCAATTATCCCGCGATCGTGATATCCAATCTACGGTGCACAATAACGATCAAGAGGACCCTGCGAAATGTGGGCCACTCTAGGGCCATCTACTTTGTTGATGTTGTGAGTCCTGATGGAGTGGGGATTGTGATATGGCCGAAGGTCCTATTTTTCTCCTGGCACAAGGAGAAGATATCATATTATGTGACCCTTACACCTCTAAAGCATTCTCAAGGCAGATATGATTTTGGAGAGATAGTTTGGTCTGATGGCTACCACCATGTCAAGAGCCCATTGGTAGTTTGTGTGAACAACACTGGAAATGTGGGTCATATTGAGACCCATCCAACCTCTTAGGGCAGCTAAACTGATGGGCTTGTTACTTTTAATAAAAATAATGGTAGAATGATGCAATAAGAGTGTGTAAGAGCTATCTACCAAAACAAGTGTGGTAAGAACTATCATTTGATTATGTGATTGCTCTTTAGTATTTCTTTTGTCTAAATTGGTGCATGGAAACAGGGATGTATGTTATGGGTGTAGAGGATCTGAATAAAATTGCATACATCATACACATATATATCAGAAAAAATATCACAAAACCACATATGACCTTGGGCTTGGCTTGAGCTTGACTAATCTAAGCTTGGTTCTCATTTTTCATTTTAGAGCAGATGAGCTTGGGCTTGGCTTGAGCTTGACTAAATCTTTTCAGGTGGAGCTTGAGCTGAGCTGAAGCTCTCCCATTGGCCTGTTGTTTCATTCACAACTCTACTACACCTGCGTTGATATGAGGAAGGCTAAAAAAGTTAAACCAGAAAAATTGAATATTGTTGTTAGTATTGATGTATTGATGCAAGATGAGGAATGGGTTGGAAGGGAGTAGTTATTGGTGGTTGAAAAGTTTTACGAAAGTGGTTATAATGTACAGCTTGCTCCTCCAATTGATTGAGCTGGGATGCTCACCGAATGGTGAATGAATGAAAAAGCTGATGTTAAAGCCTAATGACTAATGAGGCTCTTGTTACAAAAATAAACTATACTTTGAGGAAATTTAGAGATGAAAATCTCAGCTCTAGCTGTAGTGGTAGAAGTAATTATATAACTAAGACATACTTCCACAAATAGCTTCGGATTGAGTAAACAGCATGGAACATATAAAAATAAAATAAAATCATGAACTTTACTTTTGGCAAATGAGTAAAATTCAGCTAAAAACCACGCTGTCCACCTCTGATCGTGCCACGTAAGGATGTAAACTGGGCCGAGCCGCCCAGGCCGAGCATGGCCCAGCACACCAACAACGTGCTGTAGCTCGGCCTGGCATGTTGACTACCTCGGCAGGGCCCAACCCGGATGCTAGGTGCCTAGGAACAACATGGTCGGGGCCCAGCACGATGATGTTAGAAATGCCCAAAGAGAGTGTATGTGGGCCATGGGCCAGCCCAGCCTGCGTTCGGTTCTGTGCTGGGCTGAGGCCCTGCCAACCTAGTTACGGTACTGCCCCGTTTTCATTCGGTTTTAAAGATTCATGCCAATAGCTGGTAAGTCTCAAATTTGAAGATTTTATTGTAAATAAGGAGTGATCTCTACGTGGGCACATTTTGACAGTTATCCATGTTTAATTAAGGGCGTAAAGTTAAATGGTTTTGTTTAAACTTTGAAAATTGTAAAATAGATACGTTACACATAAGAATCACCCTAAACCATAATGAGACCTTCCAATCCAACCAAACTCAATGATTCGCACAAACAATTTGTTTCCATAGCCTTTCGGAACAGGGGGCTGCTTAGTTTTGTTCGCAACCATGCATCCCACTAGACTTCCCACGTATGTGGGCTTTTCGTTTTCACTGTGTAGACTTCTGTTGGGTTCCAACCCCCTTGGCTGTAATGCTAAAACATTCCTTTATTAGTTGTCCGTGTCTCTTAATCTATAGTTTTGCCCATGTCTCTTAATCTAGAGTTCTTTCCTTAAATAAATTTATTTATTTGGATGGCTTAGATTTCGTATAGAGTATACACATGAATTGTAGGAGTGTTCATAGGATAGGATAGGTAGGACTATTTGACGCACATCTGGGCTCAGCTTGGTTTTAGAAACATAAGCTCGTATCTGGCCCAAATCTGATGAGGGCTATAAGTTCTTCAGCCGAACTCGACAAACCTCAGCCATGCTAGCCCAAGCCAGCCCATTTAGTCAATTGGGCCGAACTTCAGGTTTTCTACCATCCAAGCCCGAATCAACTATTAAAAAGGCTGAATTTAAATCCAAAATCGGTCCAAGTACTAAAAAACCAACCCAGAACCCATCACAAAGCCAACTGGGCCAGGGTCGGGCCCAGTCTGACCTGACCCATAAAAGCACCCCCATTGATTTACTCCCATAAAAAAAGGTCGTTGGAGTGGCTGGTTGCCCTAATCCTCAGGACAAGACTGTCCTTTTGTAATTAGGGTTTCATGCTTCCAACCATCTCTTAGTACTCTGCAGGACCATCTCAAAACTATGGCATCCCAAACCTCCACGTGCTAAAAAAACACACTCTTCTAAAAGCAAGAAACAGATTAAAAGTGGACCCCACAAGACACACACACTGCTACTATTCACATGTTAGAAGGACAATCCAAAGTTTATCCGTTGGGACCCACTTTAAAAGTAAAAAAGATCATTTCCTTACTTACCAAGACCGTTGCATACTTCAGAAAGTACGAGCCCGGTAAAATATAATAAGAAAAACTAACAGTTTATAGCCAAGGCGGGCCATCTGTCTAGATGAATGGTCAGGATGGAAATGATGATGGGCCACAGATTTAGAGAAATAAAAGGTACTTCTGTAGTCCGGTGGACTACCGAAACAATAGGTTTTGGAGGCAGATCCGTGGTGCTATTTGAATCACCGCTTTTACATGAACAAAACCCTCTTTCAGTCTCTGCCTTTGGCGGCTCCTCTTTTGACCCAATACAAACAAATCCCCCCAAAATTTCTAGGGTTTCTCTCTCTCCTAGGGTTAGGGTTTTTCCAAACACTCGCTCACTACCAGAGCTTGCATCTCTCTCTCGAAGATCCGGACATGGCGACCGTTGCTCCTGCAGCTGACCGTATCCTTCCTTCATTTCCTCATCTGAGTTGGCGTTTTTTTTTCCTCTTGATTTGCTCTCTTTCTTCTGTTCTGCTGATTGATTCAAGATCTGGGTTTTGCTTATTATCTCTATATATCTCTTTGGATTTGTCTTTCATCTGGTTTGATTTGTGGGTTTCTGTGGGTACTGTTAGGGTTTATGAAAACAGGGGCAGATGTTTAGTAGATAACTGATTTTGGGGTTTTTGTAGTATGTAGTGTTTTAATTTATTTATTTTTTTGGGTTTTTGAAGATGCTCTTTTTTATTTTTTGGCGTTATGGTTGTTTGGGGAATTATGTTTGTTGTTGTTTTTTGTGGGTTTATCGTTTTTTCGGCTGTTGAAGTTAGTTTATGGTCTCTCGGGGATTTTGTAGGTTGATAGAAATTTTCTAGATAGAGGGCTTGATGCAGTGTTCATAGTCATTTTGAGTGGAGTTTAAGGTTTTTTATTCTTTATTTGTATGTGGGATCGAGATTATGGTTGCGATGGTGATATTGGATTTGATTGAATGAGGATTCTAGTTGGGGTTGTGATGTTTCCTATTGATTAGTTGACGTATGGTGATTCGGTTGAAGTGGTAATGTGGGGAAAACGGAGTTTTCTATTGTTTTGGTTGTGATTTGATTGAGATTTGAGATTGTATTGTTGTATTTTGTTGAAGTTGACATTTTTGCTTTCTTTTTAATTACTGATTAGAGATTACTATTGTTACTCATAGAACACTAGGATAGAGGGCATGTAACACCTTTTTTTTTTAACATGACACTCTGCTTTTTTTTTTTTTTTTTGTTGGAACGTTATTCAAATTGTTCAAAGAGAGAGATATTGTGAGTTCTGGTTTATTCTCCAAATGACTTTTTCGTCAAATTGAAATTTTTGCTTTTGGAAAGGTGCTGCTTTCTTTCATAATTTATTCAATTGTGTCATTTCTTTGGTTACATGGTGATTCAGAAAAGAGGCTTTATGTGTTTGTTTTACTTCTACTTTTCTTTAGCTTTGATTTCCTATTGGTATTTTGGTGAGGATTAGCTATGTAGTAAACGGAATAGCTTGAGTTTGATTTCTGTGAAAGCAAAGGATACTTTCACATAGGTAATTTATAGCCATATTGCCAGTACATGTGGGGCTTTGTGAACATGGGCTTGATTTAGGTGGTTCTGTCTATGGTTGAAATTGGCCATCAGATGACCTAGCCCTCATGGAGTGGGTTTCTATGAATTGTGGGTCCATACATGGTCAATCAGCTGAATGCTCATTGTATTTCTCTATGTAAATATGGTTCTTTTGTATCCTTTACTCTCTCTCACAGAAGCTACAGATTTGCTCCAGAAACTATCATTAGACTCTAAGCCGAAGACCCTCGAAGTTCCTGATGCTACTAAAAAGGTATCATAGTTTCTACTAGCTTGTAATCACTAGCTTCCGTATGTCCTTTTAAGTTTTTGTGCTAATTTGTTGCCGTATGTCCTTTAAGTTTTTGTGCTAATTTGTTGTGATCTATTTTCTTTTTAAGAAATATGGGTCTGTGGACTCTGTTAAAGTGGCAAATGTGCCAATCTCATCATGTGAGCGGTCTACTCCCCCGCTGCTTCCGGATTTTATGGATCCAAACATGTGCTACCTTCCTAATGGATATACACCATATTACTATGGAGGTAAGCTGATCATTTGAGTTAATTATGGTTACTATGGATATTGACAGTTTTTTAATACTCTTGTTTCTCAGTTCTCTACAAAAACTTGGTTGGTTTGATTCTTATGTCTTATTGATATTATTACTTTTTTACGAATTCTCTTGAGCAGTTCTTTAGGTTGCAAATATTACATAGATAGTTCCAATATTTTTTGCATCATTTATTAGATTTAATACCGTGTGTGATAATCATAACTATTTCATATTTTCTATTTTTCAGGTTATGATGGTCCTATTGGTGAGTGGGAGGATTACCCTAGATATATCAACCCAGATGGAGTAGAGATGCCTCCTGTATGTTCTTTTAAAGTGTGCATGGATATGTTTTGTGGATAATTAGGCATTAGATTTTTAGTTCTGTATATATGTTTTCATGGTTGTGGGTCTTTTCATGTTCCACAACTTGAGATGTGCCTCGGAAGCTTTGGTGCATTTTTGTGCCCCTTACATTTCATGCTCTGCGAGACATTTTTAGGAATCATTCAGACAATTGCCCTGTTGAAGATATTAACTTTATATGATTACTGATTCTTTTGACAGGGAGTTTATGGGGATAACGGGTCCCTTGTTTATCACCATGGATATGGATATCCACCTTATGGAGCATACCCTCCACCTGGTTCCCCAGTTCCAACCATGGGACATGATGGTCAGTTGTATGGACCCCAGCACTACCAGTATGGGGCTCCTTATTACCAGCCGCCAACAACCCCAAATGGGCCATATGCTCCAGCTCCCACTTCAAAAGGGGATGTTTCTACCTCTGTTGCTGCTGATCAGGTGCCGCTGCCTGTTGAAACTGGTAATGGAAACTCCAATGGTGGTGTGAATGGGAGCAATGGTTCAGCAACACAGAAGCCAGGCTCACAGAACGGGTCCCTGACATCTAATGGGTCATTTGGGAGGGGTGTTATGCCAGGTGGCATTCCTACTGCTGGTTACCAGGATCCAAGGTTAGGATTCGATGGGATGCGGTCACCCATACCATGGTTAGATGGCCCCATTTTCTCTGATGGACAGCCCAGACCAGCTACAAGTACTGTTTCTTCGGCTATCAGTAATGGTCCATCTGGAAGGAATCAAAGTCTTCGCCCCCCACCACATCTCATGGTAGTCAATTTCCAGTTCATACTTCCATTGTGTCCTTTGCCTATTCATTTTTGTTTTGACAATTGCAGTCTTGTTTTTGTTGTTGAAGTCTCATGTGTGCATTAATGTAGCATATGGATATCTTCATTTACTTAGAGAGACCACATTTTGTCTTTGAAGGTTTTGCAATGCATGTTTTACATGCATCTCATTTGGAGTTCTTTTAATATTCAGGGTTTGCATGCTCCAAGAACAACTGGTGTGGGCCCAGCTTCTGGATTCATAAATAGAATGTACCCGAACAGCAGAATGTATGGCCAGTTTGGGAACACAGTTAGAACAGGTGCTGGTTTTGGATCCAATGGTTATGATTCTAGAACAAATGGTCGTGGGTGGTTGGCTGTCGATAACAAGTACCGACCAAGGGGCCGAGGCAATGGATTTTTTGGTTATGGCAATGATAACATGGATGGGTTGAATGAACTAAACAGGGGGCCTAGAGCTGGTCGCTTTAAGAACCAGAAAGGGGTTGCACCCAACATCACAATAGCAGTCAAGGGACAGAGCCTTACTTCAAATGGAAATAAAGAGGACTCAACTGTAGCACCAGACAGGGATCAGTATAACCGAGCAGAATTCCCTATCAGCTACTCAGATGCTAAATTCTATATCATCAAGTCTTATAGCGAGGATGATATTCACAAGAGTATCAAGTATAGTGTCTGGGCAAGCACCCCCAATGGAAACAAGAAGCTGGATGGTGGATATGGTGAAGCGCATGACAAACCCAGCGGCTGCCCTGTATTTCTGTTCTTCTCTGTGAGTACCTTCTGTATGTCTTAGTTACATTTGTGTTCGTTTGTCATAGATTTGGTCACCTTGACAACTTTCTCTTTTGGATTGATTTTCTGGGCTGTGTTGAGCTGTTCATGTTCTATTTGTTGCTATTGCTTATCCAGTGCTTTTTTTTTAGGTCAACACGAGTGGACAATTTGTTGGCCTTGCAGAGATGGTGGGCCCTGTTGATTTTAACAAGAATGTTGAATACTGGCAGCAAGATAAATGGAACGGTTGCTTCTCAGTGAAGTGGCATATTGTAAAGGATGTGCCTAACAGTTTGTTGAAGCACATAACTCTTGAGAACAATGACAACAAACCTGTGACAAACAGTAGAGACACTCAGGAGGTAAGCATTTTCTAGTGATGATTTCTGTTCACTTTAAAATGTAATTGCATTTAACTCTAGGATTTGCCAGTATTGATAATGTTTGGCTATCACAGGTGAAGTTTGAACAGGGCCTTGAAATGCTCAAGATATTTAAGGATCATGCCAGCAAGACGTGCATCTTGGATGATTTTGGGTTCTATGAGTCCCGGCAGAAAACAATGCAGGAGAAGAAGGCTAAGCAACAGCAGTCTCACAAACAGGCAAGATATGCTATTTTCATGATTGATATGTTTCATATAGTCGATTAGATAAGCGTACACTTGGCTGGAATGTACTCTTCTGGTCTGCTGGTCATATTATTATATGAACTGCAACCTCCCATAGTAGATTTGGGCCTTTAGCAGGTGCAAATGGGATCACCCAGGCTTTGATAGTTCAACTGCTAATCTAATGATATCTACCAGGTTTTATCCATGGCTTAAAACGTATCTTACTGCCGTTATAAACCTTTTTTTTTTTTAAAATTTGTGTATGGTTGTTGGGTTTGCTTTTGTTGTTTCATTGTGGGGATCCAGGGAAAGATTCCTTCTGTGCACCTTGGTATCACACATGCCCAAGAATCGATCCCTGAATCTTCAACTTCAAAGCATTACTCCTGACTTGTAGCCCAACTTAGCAAAAAAAAAAGAGGCCAACTGTTGTTGAAGATAATTGGACTCTTGCTATTGTTTTGGCTTAAAAACCTTAGCTAATGTGTGATTCCTCTTCAGGTCTGGGATGGAAAGCCAACTGGAATCATTGATGATGAGAAAGACAAAGATGTGTCAAACATGAAAATAAGATTGCAGAAACCATTGGAGATGGCTGATGTTATGAATAAGGAAGTTGGAGAGCGGAAACAACCGGAGGAGAATGGTTTGGTTGCTGTCACTCTAGAGGCTCCAAATGGTGTTGCTAAACCAGCTACAGAAAAGCGAGTTGTTGCCAATGGGGTTGCAAATGGTTGCTAGCCATGCCAACCCTTTTAGCTGTAGACTGTAGTCTTTGGTTTCCAGATAAGTGGTTTGGGCAGGAAGTTTTACTGATTTAGTCACAGTACCAACCTTGAGTTGCCAAGACTGCATGCATGCTCATATTGGCTCTTCTTACCCCCTGCAAGCGAAAACAGAGTGTGCACAGATCCTATGTGGGGGCAAGCCAGTTTAGATTCTCTGCTTATTTCTGTTCAACTATCCCTTTTGCATTATGACCTTGTGATGGGAATTTATAGTTGGTGGCTTCTAACATGTTTCTTTTTTTATTTTTATTTTTATCCTTTTCCTTTTTTGGGGGGTTTGATCGAGGGTTTTGTGCAATGTTATTTTAAAATATCATTTCCTTATGCTATGCAATTTCTCTTTTGTGTATCTACTCTTATTAAAGCTTTCCTGTATGAGTAAGGAAGGACCGTGTTCCAACATAGGAGTAAAAGGAACAGAGTTTTCTTCTCATTCCCCTAATTTCTCTCTTTAATTGGTTTTCATCCATATAATTATATATCTATACATTACATGTAATTGATGTTTTTCTTTGAAATATAGTTTCCTCGTTTGTAGCTGATTCACTGTCCATCAACTTGGTCAACTTGGGGTCGGCTAAAAAATTTCTGCTCCAGAACACTATGCAAATCTGCAATCAAAGTGATCTACAGTACCTCTCACTCGGATTGTGCAGTGGGAAATTCTCTATAGCATCAAGTATATACCAGCTATAGATTGAGTTTTTCACGGGGGAGAAAAAACTCGCTCGCTATAGATTGTATTAGTAAAAAATTTGGACTAGACCGTAGGGCTCACATGGTTCGACCTAACCGAGCTCAGACGAGGTATTGAACATTTGGGGTACAGACTTCCGTGAAGTTAAAAAACGCCTACTGCTGCACCTGAATGCACAGTAATGTGCGGAGTGGAGTTATATATGCTGCTGGTTGTGGGGGGTGTTTGAATGGTCAATGTGGACCGGTGATCAGGTGGGCTCCATTCCTTCACGCGCGTACCTTTTTTTTAATTGGCATTGTTCTTAGTTGACCACCCTAATATGAGCATATTTTATAAGCATTGGAAATGCTAATATTTAATGGTTTTGCATCATACTTATTGAATGGAAAATGTTCACCTGCAAGCAGATGACATTTATCTTATATGCGGTCCAACTCATGGGACCCATTTTGATGTAAGTTTACCCGATTGAAGGAGGGCAGATTGAAAGGTCTACTCATGTACAAGGTTTACTTAACCCAACCGTGATTACCATTAAGTGGGCTTAGTATCAATACATCATAGAATTTACCCAATCTTGATTCCACCATTGGCTTGGTCACTCTTTACTTTTGTAATTGATGTAAAGTCCACTTGGACTCCATCACTGCAGGATTATTCTATTCATCTTCCTTATATGATCCTATCTAAAATCATTTGGTGGGCCTTTTGATCTCATAATTAAACTGTCTTTTGCCTATGGTTACTGTAAACATATTTATAGAGCTGGACCTGGGACAACTTGATATTAATGATTTAAGTCAATCAGGATAAATGGTTGTTTGTTTTGCTCTCATTTACCTATGTATATAGATATAATACATGCGTAATATTTAGTATGAATAGGTTTGATTGCACCCATATGTATCACGGGTAAATTTTGGTGTGACCATGGAGTGCAAATGTTTTCATTTTCAAGTAAAATTCCCACCCCTCCTTTGGTAGGAAACCATAACACGCCTAATATCTCAGAGAGGCTTCAGTAAAACTACCGAGAGACTTACTTCATCCCTCCATTTCAGTTACTTCTGTCAGCCCATGATTGTATGTCTAGCATAATATAGTTAGATATACGTTAGGCCAATCAGCACAACCATGAAGATAAAAAAAGCATGGATCCTGCTCGCGGGCACTACCATACATTTACAGATATTTGTTAGCTGTAAGGAACGACAAAACCCCCAAAATGTTTCCATTACTTATATCATTAAGAAAAATAATAACGGTTACCTTCTCCCTCCAATCTCCCAGAGCCCTGCTCAAAAGGATTTTAAACAATAGCATGTGATATACCAGGTCTAAGAAAGAAGTCGCAGATAACGCTACGTACTACACTGGACAAAAAGCCGATGCCAAATAAAAACCTGCAACAGACGGCTGCCCAGTTCTTGAAAAATGCCGTCTTCACCTATTTACAGCTTCACTGGTACTTGGCAAGTTATGCAGTGGTCATTGGCTGCACCAATCTACAGGCAAACATCAACGAGTTTCATCTCAATTACATATCTCTGGGTAAACAAAAACAATAGCTGTGATAATCAAAGAACCAAGAACAAATGCCCTCACAATCACAAAGCTCTGGCCAGATAAGAACAATAGGCCTGTTAGTCAAAGACCCAGGGTGGGGATGTATACAGTGCTGACTACCACACTGACATTCAGCAGCTGTATCCAGATAGGCTTTGTCAATTAAAGTTTAAAATTGAACTCAAAAAAGCTCACAAGGATCCAGTTGGGACCCACAATGAAACTCAATTTACCAATCAATTACCTTAAGTTGAAAAGGGTTATATAACCACAGTTTCTTGATCTGCCAATGATCCTAGTACAGCTGAAGTCTGTGGGCCAGACTTTGATTTAGGTTGAGGGAAGGACTCACTCAGGCTTCTTTAATGTAAGAAGAATTGAATGCTTGACCAAGTTTCAAAACACCAACTTCAACTAAGCATTCTAATCAACCATATCTCACTAAGAGTTAGTAATGTTTTGATTATGCTCACATACCATTATAATAATCTCCTGTACTCTGTGAGGACTGGATATATGTTCTCAAATGCTGTATAAGTCTCATCTCTCACCTGAATAAGGATTAAAAAAATTAAATAAAAAATCAACTTGCAAGGAAAGAAAAAAGATGAAACCATTGAATAATACAACAAAAATGAATAGATGTATTACCTTGGCTCCTGTAAGAACAATCTTGCCAGATACAAAAATAAGCAACACGATCTTAGGTTGTTTCATACGATAGATCAGACCAGGGAATATCTCAGGTTCATACTGCTAGAAAACCAAAACGTAGCTGTGTTCAAAATAATGCCACTCGGAAAGCCCAGCAGAGATGATAATAACAATAATACAATTCTAGAAAATCTGAACTTACACTTGAAAAGGCATTATGGGTTAATGCAAGCCCTTCCAGTCTTATAGGAAATTTGACATCACAAGAGCCCACTATGTTCTGAATCTTAAAATCCTATAGATCATGGCAATAGATGTTAAAAGTGAAAGAATAAATTAATAATTAAGTTTCAATCAAGCAATGTGTGTGTGTGTAGAGAGAGAGAGAGAGAACACCATAGGCCATATCCACCACAAGCTAGCTAATGAAGTGAAGGCAACCATGGGTACTTAAGCCCAGGCTCTGGAATTGTTTACTTCTGATGTGGGACTCATGTATTCCTGTGCACATTCTTTGCAAACTCACAGGGCAAAACCTGATATACCGTTTTGCGGTCCCACAGGATCTTACACAGACAGTCAGACATGCGCGCGCAGAGAGAGAGAGAGAGAGAGAGAGAGAGAGAGAGAGAGAGAGACCTTGAATTTAGCAGGAAAACCAAGCTTCTGAATAATTCGAGCATACTGCAAAACAAAGTTTTATGTCTAACATGAATTTCAAATAACAACTTATGAACTCTTTAAAAAAAAAAATTCAATGTGATAAAATCCACACACACATTGAGGCAATTTTTTTTTTGTCACCCATACCTTTCTTGCGGCTAGTTTTGATTGCGCTTCACTCTTTGCTCCGGTGCAGACCTGACAACTCAATGTTCAAAAATTAGGATACTGATCGACCTCTGGAAAATGCAAGATTTTTTTTTCTTCCAAATGGAAATTTTTTAAACACATACAAGAGGATGGCAAGACCCACCAGAAATCAAAATGGGTGGTGATTATCTCGAATGTATGAGGATGTAGAAGCCACATAATAAATGCCTTAGGAGGATAAAAAAAAATGGTGACACTGTTTAAAGCAAAAATCTGAAGAGAAATAACAATAAAAAGCAACTTTTCTCAAAAGATCCTGTGGACTCTTAAAGCACTGATAGTTGAGATAGAACCAAAGAACAGCAGCAATACTAATTGGAAAAATTGAAAAGCAACAAAATGGATAAGCTTCACTGATGTCAGCTGAAAAAAAAAATTAAAAAAGAAAAAAAAAAAAAACCTTTAGATGCCACTGCATATGAACCCACCATTTTTCCAGATGCAAATATCAATGCTGTCGTTTTTGGTTCTCTTATCCTCATGATTACAGCAGCAAAACGCTGTATGGTGAAGAATTTGTCAAAAAAAAAATAGTAGTTAGATATTTATACAAAAGAATACAATAAAAAATCATAAGAACGTGAATGTAGTTCAGTAAAATTTTAATGCACAAAAAAGGGGAAAAATTGAACAGTCAGACAATTATTCAAACCTTCGGGTTGTACTCTGCATTACGGGCTTGCAAAGCTATAGCTTTAAGGTCCAACTTGCAGTCCAAATTAACTGTTGAAACAATATTCCTGCATATCCAACCAATGGTGTGTAAGTTGAACATACCAGTCAAACCTCCATACATAAATGATATCTTATTAAATCAAAGTATTAATAGAACTTTTAATCAACTATTCTAAGAGAAACCTTTACTGATAACCCCCAAAAAAAATGGAAGGTCAATTTAGATAAAGCAAAGCTCCATTGCATAAACATGTCTAATAAAATTATCAGTAATCATTTACTCTGCATTATGAGTTGGATGGTTGAATTGGAAACTTGCATAAACAAGGATGAAGAGAAATATTTCAAGACAACGATTATACCAACTATGAACTAGGGAGAAAAAATGTTGGCTAATTAAGAAACAACACATGCAAAAAATATGTAGTGGAAATGAGAATGCCGGTATGGATGTATGGAAAACTAGGAACGAAAGAATCGAGAGGATTTAGGGGTAGCATCAATAAGTGATAAATTAAGAGAATCTCATTTGAGATAGTTTGGACACGTCCACACAGGCCAACACTAGCGCCAATGAGTAAAATTTCTATATGCAGGTTGTTAGCATCTTGAGAAAAATGGGTAGGTTGAAGAGGACATGGATTGAAGTAGTAAGGATAGATTTGAAGAAGTGTAACGTATACGAATTATGTAGCTGAAACCAACATAGTGTTTTTTTCTTTTTTTTTTTTTTTTTTTTTTTTTTTTACAAACTAGACATTTAGAGAGCATAACATGCACAAAGAATTTTTAACAATTACGAATATTGTCAAAGATTCAAAGGATATATGTGTGTGTGCGTGTGTGTACTGTCAAAGCTCCTTACTTGGATAAAATTTCCTTACCCAAACAATACCAAAATATGTTGCTCAAATAAAGAATTTGATAATATTTTCAAAACTCTCCCTTAACGCCCTACCCTCAGCTGCATTAAGACGTAAAACAAAATCAGATTATCCCAATATAATTTTCTTGTGATCATTCCAAGGTACTACTTCTAAGGCCCCAAGGGGCTTTGGTTTCTATCTTAGATCCAAAATTCCAAACCCACAGTGCTTTGGTAATTGGTTTCCATCTTAGATCCATCGAATTGATTGTAGAACTCCATAGTGAGCATGTTGGACAGAATTTCTCTTTACAAGGTTCATAAATGATTGTAGGTACCTATAATAAAAAAAAAATGAAAAAATAAAGAAAGAAAGATAAACTACAAAAATCCAAGACATTGGAGATGATAGATTTTGTATATTTTCCTTCTTACATTCCCAAATAATATGACATGTATTTGGACCTCCAAAATGACATTGAAGCATGTAGCATTGTACATTGGATGATTTTTTAACAATCTAATGCCTGCATTTATCCATTATTAATGATTTTATTAAATCCAGCCAGCCAATTGGGCATTGGTTATCGGCCCATAATTGGAAAGGCTGTCAATAAAGCCAATGATGATGATGATGAATGATGATTACAACGAAAGATAAAGTAAGGAGTGTGTACATATGTATGAATATGTGTGTGAGTGTAAGTGTGTGTGTGTGTGTGTGTGTGAGAGAGAGAGAGAGAGAGAGAGAGAGAGAGAGATTTTCTCAAAAACACCCTTTTGCGCCCCTAGTTTTTAGGCCATGGAACCTGCAAGTCAATACAGTCCTTTCGCACACACTATCTATCCATAAATTGTCATAAGCCCAAATAACACATAACCAACTTTTACTCACCGTTAGATTGAGATCCTAAGAAAACAATGGCTCCAAAATAATTAAACTTTAGGGCCGCAGGGCAAGGGGTTAGGATGATCAAATGGAGTTTAAATTTTACAAATAGGTAAGTCTTATCCAGATCTTTCCATCCAACGGCATTCCATTGTTGTCATGCATCATACTAGGCCCTACTATGAGGGGCCTTTTCTATTTTATTTTTAAAAATGGCCCAGGTGTAATATAATATATAATATTATATTTACATATATATATATATGGAAAATATTTATGTAGGGTTGACTTTATAACACATCCGAACCATCCACACACATGGAACCCCCTTAAGTATACTAGACCCATTGAATTTTCACCTATCCATATGGATTGGACCGTTGGATCGAGGGTCAAAATTTTTCCTTTAATATAAAATCATTAAATTTGTGGGCCACGAATGAAGGGATTAGAGGCATGGGATTGACCCCAAATTTGATATATAGTCTCATCCAAGGTGCCTCTTCCCATCCCCCACAAGTCCCATCATTAGTGGGTCCTTAGGTGAGCCCCATTAAGTTTGTCCCTCACCATATGGTGAGAGAAGGATGCATAGGAATATCCCCCAATATAATATTATATCATAGATATAATATAAAACAAAATATCGGGGGCAAAGAAACATCACAAGGGCAGACGATGTGTTTTTATTGTCAAATTAGCAGGTACTCTTGGAAGTTCAACTTTATCTTTTATTGGCATCATCAAGGGCCAGTTTGTCTCAGGTAATTCAATACAAAGGAATTGTGAGAGTGTAATTTTTAAAAATGGTTAAAATTGAAGAAACAAAAGTGAATTTCCAAAAATGACCATCAAATTATCTCCCCTCAAATAAAAAATGAATCATGGAGATGCGAGAAATGAATACCCAGCCACCGCCCTAGTGATTCAAATATGAAGAAAATGAGGTTGCATCTACATCGGTACCTTATATCCTACACCCTTCACCTTTTAATCCTTTTCAGTAAAGCTCATTTGACCTTCAACTCTGTCGTCATAATCAATTCCTATGTATTCTGTGCAAACAAAACAGCCCTAAGTAAGTTCAACTTAACCCAAATGCTTACCCACATGATATTGCTTGAATTAAAGGTTAAGCACTGCACAAGATACCAGCACAGACACTATTTAGCTCTTTCCAATCAAATCCACAGATCATCAGCTCATCAACTTTTTTTCAACTTTTACAAAGGATAATTAAGAGGACACAAGTATCTAAGTAACATACAAGAAAACAACAACATCAATAAGAAATTTGGAAAAAGAAAATAAACAAAAGGAATCTTCAAATTATATTACACTAAATGACAAAAATCATCTATCCATGTATCATCCCAACCCTTAAAACCCCATATACAATAGCAATAGCCTCAAGAAACCTAGTTAGGAAAAAAAAAAAAAACAACTTACTGGAGAGTGGGAACAATTCCAGATGGATGCCTGGATAGATCAACAGGTTGGCTGGTTTCCAAACCTCTATCAGCCATATCCCACTTCAGACCTAACCTAAAAAATCAAAGAAACATTCAGAATCAAACCACTCCCAACAGAATATAAGGTGAGAAAATTTTATAGTCTTTCTCCACTTGTGTTCTAACTTCTAATGCTTGGACAAAAACTTTAGTGAGAAATTAAACACAGGGTAGATTTCACAATAACAATTCCCATCTAAACAGCATTTTTGCACCAACCCCAAGTCAACTTTCACCAGATATCTACAGAAAAAAATGCAGTGTTCAAGTTTATACAAGGAAAGAAGATTCGATCACTTTGCAGTTCTTTCTTCGTTTCATGTTTCCAAAAAACCCTAATCAAGATTCTCCGAAATTAGTCCTTCCATGAAAACCCTGATTCATTAATTTTACCAAACTTGTGAAAGATCTCACAATTTTTACCCAATTTTGCCTCCTCTATAACTAAAACCCTAAACCCTAAACCCTAATACAATGTTCAGAGAACAAAGAATACGAATCGGATGTCTAAGAAGAAAACTTAGAGAGGACCTGACGGTTCCAGAGGTTTCACGCCTCCCCGATTTCTAGGGTTTTCGAAAACAGAATTTGCGAACAGAGGATTTGTCGATTGTAGCGATCTTTCGCACCTCTAAACGAAATCAAACCAAATTCTCTTTGTTATCAGGCAATCTGATGATGATGATGAAGAAGAAGTAGCCTTCGAAATCTTCTTCAAATTCAAGAGTAAGAGAGCAGAGATTTTGAAATGGCGATGTTTTATAGGGAGTAGAATAGAATACATCCAAAAGCGCAAAAAGGTGATCTTAGGGTTTCGTTCCGCTCCATATATATACAAGGGAAGAGAGAGAGTATAATATGCCGGTGGACTCGAGCAGAAACCGGCTATGGACTCGAACAGAAACCGGCTATTGCCAGTTTTCAAAACTTGATTACCTGTACAGCCTGGCCAGCTCCCACGTGTCGCAATCAAGAGTCCTAACACTATCTCATGTAGCAGTTAGCCTCGCGAGTAGATAAGATAATCGGACCGTTCAAGATGAATTTATCTGTCAAAATAATATATCCTCGAGTTTTGATTGAAAGAATTTAATCCCACCATTAAACACTACAATGGAAAAGTAGCGATTCAAAGGTCAGCACTCCCATTTCTTTTGAACTTTACATGCTCGTGCCATGTGAAAGTTATGATAGAAATAATTAATTCATAAAAATTTATGGTAAAAGTTAATGATTTAGAATATTCAAAATATAGTACTTGAATGCATTAGCCGTGCATTATGTAAATGAAAAGTTTTCAAATTTAATTACAACAACCTAAGGTTAGGGAATAATAATAAAGAAATTACTATGAAAAAAACTCTATTCTTGATCTTTATCGCCATTTCTTCGAGGACGAGGAAGCTAAAAACACAAACATTTTCACCACCTTGTGTAGAAAGAAGACAACTAAGTTTTCAAATCCATAGTAGTTACATGTAGTTATATGAGTGAGTAGTTATATATATATATATATGGGGACTTTCATGTGTATTCATCCCTCACAATAGGATGAGGGATACTTGCATGGTTTTTCCTCTTTCCACATGAACATTCTTTTTATGCATATGACCATATATGGCTTTTCTTCTTTTGCACGTGAATATTTCCAATTATATAAGTGTCTCTTATCCTATGTGAGAGATGGATGCACGTGAATATTTTCATATATATATATATATATATATTGTAGGGCTCTCCTAAGTTGGAGCTTAACTTATCTTAAGCTAAAATAGTGATAGTCTCACAAATCAAAGTCGATTATCTCTGTTTTTTGCATGATGGAATTGAAAAATTCAGTTTTGATTTGATTCATCTTGATTTTGGAGATGATCATAATGCTAAAAATAGAGATAATTGACTTTGATTTGTGGAACTAGTACTGTTTCAGCTTAGGAGAGCCCCGCTCATATATATATATATATATATATATGTGTCAAGGCTCTCCTAAGCGTGGGCTTATGATAAAGTTTCGTAAGCTCATACTTGTGAGGCCCACCCTTAGTCCATCCCAAATGAATAAAAAATATGATCCCCCTTGAATTGTACATGCCCACTAACTTTCGATTAGATCCGAATTTACTAGACAGTTGAATCGATTGTATACCGATCTAAATGATCCTTTGACCATTAAACTTCTGGGGCCCAAATGGAGATGATAGAAATCACGATTGTGATTGATTTTTTCCAAATAGGAGGGTTCCAGGGAGTCCTTGAAATCCCTCATCCCCATCTCCATGTGGCTTCCTCAAGTGGGCCCTACTATACAGTTCAACTTACCTTATCTTAAGCTTGAGCTTTGGAGAGCTGCGATAAGTGAGTCCTCAGTTATATTATTGCACAAAAAGATAAAGTGGGTGGTGGAGTGAGATAAGGACTGAGTGGTAAGTGGAGAGAGAAAATGAAATATTTAAAATAAAGTAGTATAATGTCGGTCAAAATTAAAGCCAAAAGAGTTGACTTTAATATATTATAATATAACCAGTCGATATTATCGCAATGTAGGCTTCAAAATGGAATATTCAGGAAGGAATGTGTTACTCAGTTTCCTCAGAGAAGCTGATATAGAGGATCCGGACTTGGGGATCAAAGGTTAGCAGGGCCCACTATAGTATCATGATCTTCATAAGTGAAATTGGGTCAGTCCGGATTAAGAATTGGAAGACCCTAGTCAAAGATTTGTCTAGGTTAGTTTGTACCAATGTCAAGCATGGCCTTCCAATGCTAAGCCTGGGCCCTAATAGAAAAATATATTAGTGGTCAATTTTAAAATTAGAGCCCCCTTTTTAGGAGGTGCAAAAAAAATTATTTAAAATAAATTGAAATCTTTATTTTCATTTTTTTTAAATCACAAAATATCCCTTTCTTAAAAGCCTTTGATCCCTTCTATGGGATATGGTCACACGGGTATGAAATTCTCGAATTATATATATGGGCCCAAAGCAGTCCCAAGTAACTAATTTGTCTGTCAAAGGATGTTTGATAAACCTATAAAACATCAGGGGCTTGTATGTATTTTTCAGCAGGTCAACATGTTGAGACCTGGCCTGTACTCAATAGACCCAATCAGGCCCCAATAGGTTCTATAGTGGGCCCAATAGTGCAAAAAGCACTATTATTTATTAGGGTCCCACTTTAAGGGCATGTATGGATAGCATTGTTATTTCGGAATGTTTTAGGATTCCACATGACAAAATCAAATTAGAAGTTCCCTTTTACTTCCCAAATTAGAACTCTCAAATTTAGTAAGCAGGACAAAGGAAACTTGTAATAAAATTAGAAGAAGTTTCCTTTGACTTTCCAGATTAGAACATTCAAATTTAGAAAGCAGGACAAAGGATTACTGGTGGCGGTGATATATGGGTTCTCTGTTTAAAAACTTATATATATGAGATAATATTGACCTCAAATCCAATATTGCTGGACTACTTTTCCCACTTTGTAAAGCAGAGTATTTGCTTTGGAATTTTGAGGATTTGGCATCAATTCCTACTTCATACAGGTATCTGATGTTTATTTGCTAGTTCTCCTCTCTTTCCTTGCTTTTTTATTTTCCTTTTCCATGATCTTGGTAGGTAGAGATGTATTTCTCCTATTTTCAACTATATTGAATTTTTTTTTTTTTTTTAGAGTGGTTGTCCTTTTCGGTCTATAGGAATTATGAGGTGCTAAATTAGGAGTATTGAAATTCCATCAATTGGGTTCACCTTTCAAATCCAAACCGCTCAAGATCTTTTCCCCACCATGTTTTTTTTTATGTGACTTTAGCTTAAGTATCCTGTTTGGTGCATTGGTCACGTAAAGTTATTATTTGCGTAAAATCCTTTTCTTTTTTTTTCTCAAATGATAGAATCTTAAAAATGGTGATTAAGTGTGTGTCTACTTTTTACAAAATGTTAATTTTCGTATTCTACTTGAACCAACCGCCTAATTTGATTGATGTGGTGGGTCACAACAAATTTACCTTAATGTAGTTGAGCATGATTTTGTTGCCTGCTACATAATTGTCTTTCTTGATTATATGATTTTTCTTTTGAAGTTTCTGAATTGGCCATTGGATAAAAGTTTAAACACATGAATTTAATTTAAAATTAAACCTCAATCCAACTACCTTTATTTTGTGATGGGCTTGTCATGATTAATTTAATTTTTTAATAATTAAATGGCATAAGATTTTGTGCAAAAAAACCTAAAATTCTTTTTACTATTAGAAAAAGAAAGAGAAATGGTCATTCTCTTTGCTAGAAACGCTTAAGTAAACCTAAAACAAAGATTTGAAAGCGATCCAACTTTGAAGGGTTGATTTTGTTTTATGTTTATGTTTGTTTTTTATATTGATTTAAGAATATTATTGAAGTGCTATAAGATTACTAGCACGATTTTGTTTTATGTGTTTCATATAAATGGATGGATTTATATAAAACGAATATTAATTTCATATATTATTTTAAGTTGAAAGAGACTTTATATAAAGAGGAGTCTAGCTTTAATAAGGTATTTTACCCTAAATTAGAAAGGACCCATCCTGCTTTAATAAGGAATCTAACCCTCAATTAGAAAGAACCCATCCTGGTCTAATAAGGAATCTAACACTCAAATAGAAATAACTCATCCTGCCATAGATATCATATAAACCCCTGCACCTTGGAGTACACAATCATCACCACCACTTTCAAGTTTCAATCATCATCCAGAAACCAAGTAAGTGATTTGTAACCCTCCTTATGGTTTCTAATCAGATTTAGGGTATTGATTTGATTAATTGACTAATGATGTATTACCTGATCATATAAATCTAGTTTACATGATAGATGGAAGGTTTAGCTCATATTGGGCTTGTAAAATATCACCATTAACAGTTTTAAGTGGTGCTTAGCTTGTCTCTGTTTCTCTGCCAGCTTCGAATTGCATTCATGGCTTCATTAGATCTAGAGAAGAGTGCCAAAGAGGCCTTCGTGGACGACAACTTTGATCTGGCCATTGATCTCTACACCCAAGCCATCGAGATGGAACCCAAGAACGCTGTTCTCTTCGCTGATCGTTCCCAAGCCAAAATCAAGCTCTGCAACTACACTGATGCTGCTGCTGATGCTAACAGAGCAATTGAGTTGGATCCATCAATGTCCAAGGCATATTTCCGCAAGGGAACCGCGTGTATGAAGCTTGGAGCTTACCGGACTGCAAAGGCTGCTTTTGAAACAGGTGCTGCTTTGGTACCTGGTGACTCCAGATTTGCAAAGTTGATCAATGAGTGTGATAAGTACATTGCAGAGGAGATGACCCATGCAAAGAAAACATCTACACTTGATGCCTCACCTAACACTCTGACTTCCTCAGTTGGATCTCATTCTTCAGATGCAGTTGCTGTTAAAGATACTAAGCAAGTTCAGAGCACATCCCAGCAGGCTTCAGATAAACCCAAGCACAGGCATGAATATTATCAGAAGCCCGATGAAGTAGTCGTTACCATTTTCGCAAAGGGTGCTCAATCTAAAAATGTGTCTGTTGAGTTTGGTGAACAAATTTTAAGTGTGTCAATTAGTGAGGATGCTTACCATTTTCAACCGCGCCTATTTGGGAAGATAATACCTGAAAAGTGCAGATATGTGGCACTGTCCACCAAAATTGAAATCCGCCTCGCAAAAGCTGAGTCAATTAATTGGACTTCATTGGAATTTATCAAGGAGAATCTTGTTCTGCAGAAGCCAAATGTACAATTAGGTTCTCAGAGGCCTAGATACCCATCTTCAAAATCAAGGGCGATTGACTGGGATAAGTTGGTAGCAGAGGTCAAGGAGGAGGAGAAAACAGAGAAGCTGGATGGTGATGCAGGCGTGAACAAAGCATTCCAGGACATATACAAGGGTGCTGATGATGAAGCGAGGCGGGCAATGACAAAATCATTCTTGGAGTCGAATGGTACAGTGCTGTCGATGAATTGGAAAGAGGTGGGTGCTAAGAAGGTTGACTGCAGTGCTCCTGATGGTATGGAGATGAAGAAATGGGAGGACTAGATTTTTACAATTGCAATGCTGTTGCATGGAAACCTTCTATTTGTCTTTTTTTTGGGTTAATCATCTCTCTAGCATGATTTTTTTTTTTTTTTTTCTGATTAGCATGATTGATGTTTTGGGAGCTTTAGAGTTTGCTTTGGTAGTGTCAATCGAACCTTAATATTTAGTGAACATTTCTCTATGTTTGTGTGGCTTCCTTCTGCACTGAAAAAAAAAAAAAAAAGGATTTCAATCAGGACTTTCTAAATATGGAGCTCTAAAATGACAAAAGACATAACCCTCAATAGAGTCTGAGTGTGGGTCCATGCCTTTTTATTGGATCTCTTGAAGCAGAAATTTGTGGAAATGTAATTTTAGCCTTTAAACATTTAACTTTATTAAATTTGGTTGATTAAAAGATGTGGGAAAGCAAAATTACAGCCGCACAAAAAAATCACTTTTGCTTCTCATCTCAGTTTTAATTGATTGCAGTGCTACTACGGACTGCCTAATTTAAATCCCATTAATATAGGTGGGCCTCACAGGCTGTGCCATATTTTAGAAGGAAATGCATTACTGTCCTCTATTTATGGGGGAACAATGTACCAAATATTTACTTAGGGCATGTTTGGATGTTAATAAATTATTTACTGATTTAAACATTGCTAACTAAATGTTGGACAAAATGCCACAAAAAACTTACCAACTTCAAGATTATGATGAAGCATCGTCACTAATTGTAATGGTAATTACTTGCAAAATCATACTCAATGTAAGGATCAAATAAAATCACAAATTACATGATGCCACTTTATTTGTTGGGGTTTTCACATATTAACTCTCATTAAAATCCATTTCTCCAATTTCATGACTGAAATTTAGATAATATCACCATAGTTGTTCGACTTTGGTCAATATTTTTTTTTTATTTTTTTTGCCCTTAATCCCATGATATCATCGGAACATATATGCGACCCACTTTTATGCCACATCTATTGTAAAAATATATATTTATTTATAGGACAATATTCACGAAAGAGTCATATGAGATGAGGCCATATGTCAAGTTTAAGGTTAATCCCACGTCTCTAACGCCTTTATCCGTGACCCACAAATTTAACAACTTTATATGAAAGGAAAAATTTTGACCCTCAATCCAACGGTCCAATCCAATCGGATTAATAAAAACTCAATTGATCCATTTTAGTTTAGGGGGTTCCATGTGTGTGGATGATTTGTATGAATCATAAAGTGGCCCTACTATATTGTCCCTCACCATAATGTGGTGAGGGATAGACGCACATGAATATTTTTCTTATTTTATATATTTAAATGATAGAACCTTAGAAATAGTATTTTATATATTTAAATGATAGAACCTTAGAAATAGTTATCAAGTGCGTATCTACTATTAACAAATATCATTTTCATGTTCTATAAATAATAAATTCGCTTATGGAATGTAGAATTGTATTATTATAAATAATAAATTTCGCTTATGGATTGTAGAATTGTCTTATAAGAAACTGATACATGGGATCTGGAGGTCTAAAAAAAAGTTTTAATAAATTATTGGCCAAGCATAGTCAAGGCACGTCCATCTTTTACCTTTTCATATCTAACCAACCCAAAATCTCACTAGTTCAAATTCAACAACTGAATTTAATACAACACCACCACCCCCGAAACAACAACAAAAAACACAAGTTTTGATAGGATCAAATGCAACTAAACAAATCCACCGTTGATCCGAATCACCTGTCCATTGATCCACTCAGCAGCATCAGTGGCCAAGAATCCCACCAGTGGGGCTACATCCTCCGTCTGCCCCAACCTCCCCAGCGGACAAATATCCACCGCCCTCTTCACGGCCTCCTCAGTCTTCCCAGCAAAGAACATGTCCGTCGCAATCGGCCCCGGCGCCACGCAATTCGCCATGATCTGGGTCCCCTTCAGCTCCTTCGCCAGTGTCTTCGTCATCGCCTCCACAGCCGCCTTCGACGCCGTGTACGCCGCGTAACCCGGGAAGAGCACCCCCACCAGCGACGACGTGAAGCAGATGATCCGCCCACCTCCGTCGCGGACCAGGCGGTTGGCCGCCTCCTTGGAGCAGAGGAAGGCGCCCTTGACGTTGATGGCGAAGGTGTTGTCCCAGTCCTCCTCGGAGGTGGCGGCGTGGGTGGGGTACTTGGGGTCGAGGAAGCCGGCGCAGTTGACGAGGATATGGGGCTGGGCGGAGAAGGCGGACTCGGCCTAGTCGAAGAGGGATTTGACCTGGGCGGCGACGGAGACGTTGGCCTGGAAGACGACGGCGCGGGAGGGGGATGGGGAAGAGTTGATCTCGTTGGAGAGGAGTTCGGCCTGGGCGGAGCTGGTGGCGTAGTTGAGAACGAGGTTGGCGCCGAGCGAAGCGAGGTGGAGGGGGACGGTGCGGCCGATGCCGCGGGAGGCGCCGGTTACGATGGCGACGCGGCCCTGGAGAGGGTAGGAGGTGCTTGATCCGGTTCCGGATCCGACTCCGACTCGGGTTTCAGCCATTGCTAAGGAGAGAGAATCGTGTTTGGTTTTGGAGGAGAAAGTGTCTCTACTTTTACACTGTCAGGGAATAAAGTCTTGCTCACGCGAAATTACATTATTGCCATCTATCTAAGTGGAGATGGACCCAATACTGAAGACCCAGTTTAAAAATAAAAAAATAAAGTGTGGGGCCACCGTAGGGTGATCCTAAAATCAGTCTTATCTCTTGATCCAGACCGTTTATGGTAAATGTCCTGTCCAACTAAATTCAAAAGGCCTACCTGACCAGTTCACAGATGATTACTAGGTTTATCACATTCAAATTGGCCTGCCCACTTCTTTGAAATAAGAATGAATTAAACAAAGGTTGATTCTGTGAAAAGTTTGTCTTGATGTGTAATGGTAAAGAAATATTTTGGGTTATATTAGAAATTTGATTGAGGACATGCGTAAGCAGATACGTAAAGGTTAGGAAACAGAGAAACATCGCATCTGCATGTTGATTGGTGTTTCTAGAAGTTATATTGAAATAAAAGAAATTAATGTTCCTGATTTGCAAACTTGATCAATGAGTGTGATAAATACATTGCAGAGGAGATGACCCATACAAAGAAAACATCAACACTATATGCCTTACCGAACACTATAGCTTCTTCAGTTTGATCTCATTCTTTAGATGCAGCTGCTGTTACTGCTAAAGATGCTAAGCAAGCTTAGGGCACATCCCAACATGCTTCATACAAACCCAAGTACAAGCATGCATGAATATTATCAGAAGCCCATTGAAGTAGTCGTTACCATTTTCGCAAAGGGTGCTCAATCTAAAAATGTGTATGTTAAGTATGGTGAACAAATTTTATGCGTGTCAATTAGTGAGGATGCTTATCATTTTCAACTGCGCTTATTTGGGAAGATAATACCTGAAAAGTGCAGATATGTAGTAATGTCCACCAAAATTAAATTTCGCCTTGCAAAAGCTGAGTCAATTAATTGGACTTCCTTGGAATCTATCAAGGAGAATCTCGTAGGATGGTAAAGTGCCGTCGATGAATTGGGAAGAGGTGGCTGCTAAGAAGATTGAGAGCAGCGCTCCTGATGGTAAGGAGATGAAGAAATGGGAGCACTATATTTTTACAATTGCACTGCTGCTGCATGGAAACCTTCTATATGTGTTTTTTTTTTTTTGGGTTATAATCATCTCTCTAGCATGATTTTTTTTTTCTGGATTAGCATGATTAATGTTTTGGGAGCTTGAGAGTTTGCTTTTGCAGTGTCAATCGAACCTTAACGTTTAGTGAACATTTCTCTATATTTGTGTGGCTTCCTTCTGCACTGAAAAAAAGAAAAAAGAAAGAAAGGATTTCAATTAGGACATTCTAAATATGGAGCTGTAACATGACAAAAGACTCAATAGAACCATAGTGCGGGCCTATACCTTTTTATTGGGTCTCTTGACTCTTGCCAGGCAAGCGCAAGACGGCGCAAGACATTACAAACACCATCAATTTCTATATCTATATATAGGGGGACATTCATGTGCATCCATCACTCATTTTTTATACATGAAGGGAATTTTCTCATTTTGCACATGAATATATTTTTTTTATACATATGACAATATATGACTTTCCCTCTTTTAACATAAAAAATTTCAATTATTGAAGTGTTCCTCACTACAGTGTAGTGAGGAATGAATGTACACAAATATTCTCTATACCTATATCTGTATCTATATCTATACGATAATATAGAAGCAGCAGTTTAGTCTCCTGCTTCAAGCTGCTGCCCAACCTTCTCTGCTGCTTGACATATTTCTACCTTAGTGAGGCCCACTTAATAGGTGATTGCCTTGTCATGCTTGATGCTTGCCTGGGAGTCCTGTAACGTGTAGACTCTTCCTTTCCCAATGGGCTCATTCGACACTGCTCATGCAGCAGCAAGGGTTAGTTTCTTCATTATTCTCTGCGATTTCCACTGCTCATTGTCATTGCTCGTCTCTCTCATCTCTCACTGCGAAAGCTCCTGCTTCTCTCCTGCTTCCTTCTCTCCTTTTCATCAATTTTATCTTTTTCTTATTCTTTTTTCCCAGCACAAGTAGAGCCGCAACAAGAAACCCTCGTTGTTCCACGACCATGAAACCCTTCTTGCTACTCTCTCTCTCTCGTCGATCCACCGCCATAGCTCGAGCCATCGATTGAGGGAGCCGTCTCCTCTCTCAGCTGCAGGTGCTTCTTCTTCCCTCCTTTTTCTCTTCTTCTCCTTCCTCCACGTCCTCTGTTCTCTCCTTTTCTTTTCTCTATTTTCTTTCTTGTGTCATTTTCCTACTCATATAGGGCATGTTTGTGTAACACCTTTCTGCGGAAAAGTGAACGGTTTTCCGCGGAAAACCCATTTGTCCAGCGTTTGGTGCGAAAATGCTTTCCTGCCCAGTCAGCATTTTCCTTGATAATTGTGGAAATGAGTTTCCTATGGGGGGTATGAGAAATGGATTTTCTCGGAAAACTTCATCTTCTTTTCCTCACTCTTGTCCATTTCAACCCAAAAACCCTACAAATCTTTCATTTTCTATTTCTTTATATTAATTATTATTTAATGTTGAATAAATAATATACATGTTATGTTATTTTTCTTTAAAAAGTATACCACCAAATAAGAAATTTTAATTTTCTATAAGGAATCCACAGCTGCACCAAACAATATTAGCACCAATTCAATGAGGAAACTCTTTTTGCACCAAACATGAATTTCTAAATTCTATGGAAATCCTTTTCCGAGGTTTTCATTTCTATGGAATTTGCTGACGTGGCAATTTTCCCTTTCCTGCGGAAAGGGTGTGTACACAAACGTGCCCATAGTGTATATGTGACTACTGCTTATAGATTGAATATTATGAATCATCTTTAGGTTGTAAAGTGTTGGGTTTTGCATTTTTTTTTTTCATTTTCCATTGCTTTGTTTTGTTATTAGATATTGTCTGTTTACATTTGTGTAGGGTTTAATTAGGTTTTTTTAATTGAAATTTGAGTTTGTGATGTAATAAAATCATATGAATTTTTTAAATCCTGCTCCAGTTTTGGACTTCTTGCTAGCCAACCAGAATGTAAGTAATTATCAACAAATTGGCTGGGCGAAGGTAATATGATCTGTTTTTAGCTTTCATAGTCTATAATAAGTTCATATTTGAAAATTTCACCCTTATTTTTCATTTGAATGTATCTTTTTAGGCAAAGAAAATGCTGAAGAATATGAGGGTTAATGCAAGACATAAGGGCAAAGAGTTTAAAATTATAGGACTCAGTCACAAGCCCTGCAATCAGCAGCTGTATGTACACATTTATTATGCAATTAATCTCATTACCTTTTTCCTGTTTTAAGCGTCTTGTGAACAGATTTACTTGCTTGACTATTAAAACAACCTCTTTTTTTTTTTTTTTTTTTGTGTGTGTGTCTATGAGTGGGAGCCTTTTTGAAGCTTTGGAACTCTTCTTACGTCTACAAAAATCTGAGGGGTTTCCTTTTCTCTTAACACAAATGATACCAACATCTTGTTCAAGTTTCAACCTGTTGATTCCTTTGTTTCCTTATTCCTTCTCTTGTGTTTGTCACGTGTTTCTACATGAATGCCATAACAAAGTGCTAAAAAGTGAGGTACTACTCCTCCAGTTTCTTATATGGGCAGTCCATCTTTGGATGATTCTGAACATTTATATGATGACCTTATTATTGGTGGAAGATAAGCCTATTGTGCCCTCTTTAACCATGGAACATTGGCTGTTATCAACCATTTGCAAGCCAACAATCAGATGGCTAGGATCATCTAATATGGAAATTATCAGGGCATGGCCCCTCAGTTCTGGGGGAAATCAGATGATTCTGAGATTATACATACGGGCCTCACCACTGCCATTGCTGATGAACTAGGAAAAAAAAAAAAGAAGGGAAAATATGTGTTTTACATGGTTTTGATAGGATACAAATGCAACTGCAACTAAAGTTTTAATTTCAAACACGTAGCTCGATTCCAAATCCATTTATGTATATGTTGGAAGACTTGGATAAGGAATTAACTCGGTCTTTACTAAGTATTGGTTGACCTTTAAGACAGTTGTTTTTTAGGCATACTTTTTATATGATAAAGATGCTTTATTTTATATGAGGTTAATATCTTACCATCTTAATTCTGACAACAGCATTCATAGAGCACAATCGTTTCTCTGCTTTTTCCTTCTTTGGAATTGTGACTTCTTGGACTTTTCTACAAGTTGGTGGGTACACTTGGCATAAGCTAAAGACATAGTTTAATGAAAATATTCATAATGCAGGACCTTATGAATATATTGAAGTCTATATTTTCTTTGTCAATTTTCCGAATATCCTAAGGTGAAAATTTCCAGGCAAAAAAAAAATTCTAAAAAAAAAAAAAGAAAAGAAAAGGAAGACGGCAATATCTCTTGTAGTAAAGGCAGAGAGGAAAATACCATTCTCACTAATACAAAGCCTGTTGCACAATCTGGACTTTTCAATATGTACCCCTTTAAAACCCATTGGATGTGCGACACTCAAGTTGTGTAACCTTTCACTTATTCTGTTTTGATAAACTCAGTTACACCTAACTCTAAAGTCCTTTCATTCTTTGCAACGACCAATTGCATATGATAAGCATCCAAACGGGGACTTAAATTGTTCATTGGCTATGTATGTGTTTCTGATTTAGTCTCCTTGCCCTTCTTCATTCGTCAGTGATAGGCTAAGAGAAAGAGATTTGGCTCGTGATGATATTCATATTCATTATCTGTGCCATTTTTATCAAATCAGACTAAAAAGGAATTAACTCAAGTCAGACAAACTTGACATTGACATCCTTTTTTTTCCTCTGAGACCAATCCAGTAATTAAGATAAATTCAGATTCCAGCATGGTTCAGCCCGTCCAAATATTATCCAAACGCAAAATCCCAAGTGCACCTACACGGAATGTTGAAGCACCTGAAGATGCTAGCTTGGATCGACAGATACATTGGCATTGTGGAGTTCCCAGGAATAGCCGTTTGGCTTATGCATCAGGTTTGCAACATCAACCTTTAGATTGACTGACACGGGTTATCCATTGCTTATGCTTTATATAGCTAACAAAAGAACATGGTTTTCATATTAGTAATATCATTTATGTAGTTATCTTTATCTTTTTGAAAAATTTGCATCAAACCGCACAAATCAAATGAATTTAAATGGAAATATAGCAAGATGATATTATATAGTTCATCTTCAGGGAATATGAAGTTGGTCAACACTGTTCTTCTTTTGTTAGAATTCATCCAATCAGTTAATTAGAATTTATGAAGGCCGTAATGTTTTGAGGAGGTCACAGTTGATTTGAGTACTTTGTTGGACAAGAATCAAGCTTTCAAGCGTTACTTTGTTGATCAAATCACGAGGAATTGGAGGGAAGTGGCTGGTATTTATTAGCGACTTTTTCTAGCTGTTTGTTTTTCTGTCTCTTTCTGTTTTTGCTGGTGCCCTGGTTTTGGCTGGTTTCTATTTTTCTGATTTTCTTGAAAACTTGTCATTATACTTCTCTAATACTACTTGCTTTAATGAAAGTTACCATTAAAAGAAAATGTCAAGGCAGTAGAGAAAGAGCGAGACAGGGGAGCCTTTACTGCCGGAACAATATATATTTTGTTAGAAGAAGAAACAAAAACACACTATTAGAAAGAAAACATGCAGAGGCATTAAATGATGAACACTGGAATGTAAGGCCTATAAACTCCCTCTTTAGCCAAGGAATCGGTAATTCTGTTGGCCTTGTTTATTGTATACTGGAAAACCACTTCAAAGTGCCTTGCTAAAATGTGTATCTGTTCACTAGATGCTTTACTTGGGTTCTAAAAATACAAGTGGCCTTAAGTGTGGAACCCCCGAGATTATAGGCACGAAGGAACTCCCATGACCTAAATTGCTCTGATATCACTTAAAGAAAATTCAGATGCCACCCAAAAAACTTACAAATTATGTTAACTTGCACTAATACCAGCATATATGTAAAGCTTAAGTGTCTTAACAAGATTGTAATTGCTAAGAATAGTTCGGGATAGTTTTTCACATAGATAGTAAAATATAGAAGAAAAGGAGCTTTGAACTCTTGTCAGTCGAAGGCTTCCATGTGTTTGATTATGTCTTGGGGATGAAATTGGAAGTCCTCTTTAAAACTCCATGGGATGGGATTAACTGTTATGCACGGCTTCAGATCCAAATTCCAGTAATGAAGAACATGGTATGCTCTTTTAACTCTGTGCGGTGATGATCTAGGTCTACTTGAAATTCCAAGTGCCTGTAAATACCATCTTACGTGGGAATGCAGAGAACTCATATGCATTTTTTTGCATATCAATAGCTGCCTCAACAAAAATGCTTTCCTCAAAAAGTGCCTTCCCATGGATCCTTTGACAAATGATCTCTTTAATATTGCGCTTTTAAGTGGTAATTTTCTACTAAACTTCCCTGGAACATTGATTGTAGAGCATGCCTTTTTTGAATCTTCTAAGATAATTGATCAAATGATTGTTCTTTCTTGCAGCAAGTTTATCAATGTGGCGTTTCCAAGGAGGATTGATAAATAGGTTTTGAATACCAAGAGAGTATTTATTCCATGGAAAAGGAATGAAACCCACACTCTTTACATCAATTATGCAAAGATTCTTGGTTATCAACGATTCAAGAGAGGGTAAGTCAATGCATTGTTTTCATACTGATTTCTTGATATTAGTCTTGACGTTTCTGTATGACATGCGCAAAATGTGCTACTTTAGTCTTTACAACACAAAATTCAGGGTTCGCCATTGTTAGCAATGTTTAAATCAGTAATTAATTTATTGAGTAGACATCCAAAGATGCCTGCCCTTAAGTAAACATGTGGTACATTTGTTTTTTCCATGAACAGAGGACACTAATGCATTCCTTCTAAAATATCCTTCTAAAATATGGCATTGCTTGTGAGGCCCACCTATATCAATGGGATTTAGATTAGGCGGTCCATAGTAGCACTCCAATATGTTATAACTGAGATGAGAAGTCAACAAAATGTTTAAGTCAATTTTTTTTTTTTGGTGTGCTGCTGTAATTTTGCTTTCCCACATGTTTTGATCGACCAAATTTAATACAGTTAAATGTTTAAAGGCTGGAATTACCTTACCACAAAACCTCGCTTCACCACTTACAAAGAATCATTGCTTAGGTCCGAGCCCACATAGCGGACTGAAAGGTCATGTTTGGCAATTAAATCTTTAAGGAAAAGAATTTTGATTTTTCTCAAATTTTGGTAAATTCATGTTTTGCAATTGTTCCCCTCAATAAGATTTGAAAATTCTTACTTAAGTAGATTTGTACACCGAATCTTATTTCTCTCAGTTATATGCATCAATACATACCTATCAATGTGAAATCCTCAACTATATCAATCCTAGCGAGGAATCATTATTCCATCGGTAGTGAAGAATAATCAGACCCATGGATTCCTTGCTTGTTACTAAACATGCTTTAAATATTTAACAAAATCCCTCAAACAGCCTACCAACTTCAAGATAATGAGGCAGCATTGTCATTAATTGTGATGGTAATTATTTGCAAAATCATGCTCAATTTATTGATCAAATAAAATCACAAAATTAAAAAGATTTTTCTAATTACAAAGTCACAAACTCCACTGTGCTAATTTATTTGTTGGGGTTTTGACATATTAATTTTTTTTAAATTGATTTTCCTAAGTTTATGATTGAAATTCAGATAATGCCACCAAAATTGCTCGATTCTAGTCAATAATTTATTATAAATTTCTTTTCGCACAAGATCCCATGATATCATGAGAAAATGTATGTGATAAAAACTGACTCAATCATGGCTTTTACACAACATTGGTGGGAAATATCCACTCGAATGATAAAACCTGAAAAATAATAGTTAGATGTGTACCTACTTTTCACAAAATGTCCTTTTTTTTTTGTGTTATTTAAAAACTAAATTCACCTACTCATTGTTGAAAATATTTTATACAAAAATTGATACATCTCATGATATCATAGGATTTGGAGAGAAAAAGTTTTAAAAAATTGTTGACCAAACTCATATGACATTATTTAAATTTCAATCGTAAAATTGAAAAAAAATAAAATTTAGGAAAGATTAATACGTCAAAACCCCTTATTTGTTTGATGATAGGTCATGAATCATGAACATGCAATCAATGCATCACACTGCTGGCCTGGGTACCCAAGTCAAAGGCACATCCATCTTCAGCTTTTGATATCTAGATTCTAACCAACCCAAAATCTCAATAGTCACTAGTGCAATTCAACCACTAAATTTAATACAACACCACCAAAACAAGTAAATACAATGAAAATATCCTCAACTATAAATCATGCCACAAAAACAAAAGTTTTGATAAGATAAGATCAAATGCAACTAAACATATCCACCGTTGATCCGAATCACCTGTCCATTGATCCACTCTGCAGCATCAGTGGCCAAGAATCCCACCAGTGGGGCCACATCCTCCGTCTGCCCCAACCTCCCCAGCGGACAAATATCCACCACCCTCTTCACGTCCTCCTCCGTCTTACCAGCAAAGAACATGTCGGTGGCGATCGGTCCCGGAGCCACGCAATTCGCCGTGATCTGGGTCCCCTTCAGCTCCTTCGCCAGTATCTTCGTCATCGCCTCCACAGCCGCCTTCGACGCCGTGTACGCCGCGTACCCGGGGCGGAGCGCCCCTACCAGCGACGTCGTGAAGCAGATGATCCTCCCACCTCCGCCGCGCATCAGGCGGTTGGCTGCCTCCTTGGAACAGAGGAAGGCGCCTTTGACGTTGACGGCGAAGATGTTGTCCCAGTCCTCCTCGGCGGTGGCGGCGATGGTGGGGTACTTGGGGTCGAGGACGCCGGCGCAGTTGACGAGGATGTGGGGCTGGGCGGAGAAGGCGGACTCGGCATGGTCGAAGAGGGATTTGACCTGGGCGGCGACGGAGACGTTGGCCTGGAAGGCGACGGCGCGGGAGGGGGATGGGGAGGAGCTGATCTCGGCGGCGAGGAGGTCGGCCTGGGCAGAGCTGGTGGCGTAGTTGAGGACGAGGTTGGCGCCGAGCGAAGCGAGGTGGAGGGCGACGGTGCGGCCGATGCCGCGGGAGGCGCCGGTTACGATGGCGACGCGGCCCTGGAGAGGGTAGGCGGTGCTTGATCCGGATCCGGATCCGACTACGACTCCGGTTTCAGCCATTGGTAAGGAGAGAGAATCGTGTTTGGTTTTGGAGGATAAAGTGTCTCTACTCTTATACTGTCAGGGAATAAAGTCTTGCTGACGCGAGATTACATTATTGCCATCTATCTAAGTGGAGATGGACCCAATACTGAAGACCCAGTTAAAAAAATAAAATAAAGTGTGGGGCCACTGTAGGGTGATCCTACAATCAGTCTTATCTCTTGATCCAGACCGTCAAATTAAGCATTCCTAGTTTATTGTAAATGTCCTGTCCCACTAAATTCAAAAGGCATAGGCTTATCATATTCAAAATTGGCCTGGCCCGGGCCCCACTTCATTGACGTTTTTTTTTTTTTTTTTGTGAGGGAGCCCACTTCATTGACATAAGAATGAATTAAATGAAAGGTTAATTATGTGAAAAGTTTGTCTTAATGTGTAATGGTAAAGAGATATTTTGGGTTATATAAGAAATTCGATTCAGGACATGCGTAAGCAGATACGTAAGAATAGGAAACATCGAAGCATCGCATCTGCATGTTGATTGGTGGATGGAAACGTCTGGAACTTTTATCAAATCCTACAGTATAGGGAGTCACCCTAACTTTTTAAAGAGACGCGTGGCATGATTGTGGGTCCATGTCGTGTTGGACATTAGGGGAAGCGCTTGTATGTTCTACTTGCATGTTATATGTTTGATGAAATTTCTACAAGAAGTGTGCATTTTTGAGTTTTAAGTAGTGCTGTCGAGAGGTTTGGTGTGACCTAAGAGAAAGTGAACTTATGAAGAGGCTCATCTCAATTAGTTCAAAATTGGGGCTACATTCTAGTCGAACCCATTTTGTTGGCAAAAAGAAAAGTTTATTTTCGTGTTAAATTGATTGGTCTGGATCAAGCAATGTAGTCTAGTCCAGGTTTTATACAGATAAATAGGTACGTGTCTGACCATTTTGTTGGTGTATTTTACCAAAAGATCTGATCTGCTTCAATTCATTGACTTGAAAAGTTGGCCGAACCTGGCTTGGTCCATTCAATCACACAACCAGATGATGGATGGAAAGAGTTCATCCATCGTTTGATGTTTGCTTCGTTGGTTGAAACGAATTATGAAATATATTCTAGTGTTTATTATAGCTTCTCCTCATTCCATTAGATGGACCAAGTTTGAACTGTAAATTTTTTGTGAAAAAATAATAAATAAATAAACTGGTTCGATTCGGTTCGATTTGAACACATGGGCGGTTCGGTTCAGTTTGGAAAAATACAAAACCGAAAGGTTCGGTTTGGTTGATGGTTTTCCCTCTAAACCGATCCTAACTACTTGGCACTGACATAACCAAATACACAATAGGTCCAACATCATAAAATGGATGGATGCTTGATCCTGAAAACTTTGCTTCATCTGAAAAACTATCGGTTTTTATTGGATTCGGTACTCAGCATGTCTCTTACTGCAAAGGCAATTGTTGATAATAGTCTACCAAACACCAATCATCTTGTTTGACCCAATGTACAGCGTTCCAGAGAATATTTAAGCCCTAATCCAAATCCTACTTAGACAATCTCGTGTTAAACATATATCGTTTGCATTAAAATACATAAAAATTAAATTGGTAGGTCATTCTACAGGTGGTTAGAAGTGAGTCTAAGAGTTGAATTTTCAAAAATGAATATCACAACTAAAAAACATATATACAACAAAAATACAAGTTTTGATAAGATTATATGCAACTAAACCTATCCACCTTTGATCCGAATCACCTGTCCATTGATCCACTCTGCAGCATCACTGGCCAAGAACCCCACCACTGGGGCTCACATCCTTTTTGGAGTCGAATGGTACAAGTGCTGTCAATGAATTGGAAAGAGGTGGGCGCTAAAAAGGTCCAGGGCAGGCTCCTGATTGTATGGAGGAGATGAGGAAATGGGAGTACTAGATTTTTACAATTGTACTGCTGCATGGGAACCTGCTATTTGTCACTGGGTTAATCATCTCTAACCATTTTTTGGTTATTGTTTTAGGGAGGTTTAAGAAGCTTGCTCTCGT